>JBBBDQ010001370.1:350000-810000 GCA_037127315.1 Ascarosepion bandense
ACGGGCGGGGATAAGGGGTAACACGTGGTTTTGAAAGGGGGCGGATGCAACACTGATATATTTCAAGACAATTACATTTGAAATTATACATTATATTTTATAAACTGTGAAGAATATTCATAATTATATTTGTAATAATAATTATGATAATAATAATAACAACTCACTAGATATGAAAGGAAAATATTAAAACCGAGCATGGAATACAACAAAGAAAGGAATTTTTTCCCCTAGTCACTCACCATATATCGCTATAAATTACAATCCGACAAAATATGTATGAGTTGATGTCATGGTGACAAAATAGCATAAGAAATATCATCCAATCAATCTTTTTCTTCTTTTATGTGCTAGGTCCTTTCAGGACGTAGGCGATCATGGCTTTCCACGTCTCCCTATCCCTGGTGGATCTTAGAACACTTTCTCCTGTTACACCATACAACACTCGTTCCATCATCCATTTGATCAGATCCTTCAAATATATTATCCACTCCTTTCCCCTGTCTCTTTTTCCCTCTATCTAGCCTGTTAGTATCAGGTTCTCTAAGCCCCCCCTTCCTCATTGCATGTCCCACGAACTTTAGCTGTCTCTTCTCGATGCTCAGTATTAATTTCCTTTTCGTTTCCATTCTTTCCAAAACCTCATCATTGCTCACATGCTCGATCCATGATATCCGCAGCATCCTTCTGTAGAACCACATTTCAGCTGCTTCAAGATTTTCCTTCATCTTCGAAGATATTGTCCAACATTCACTGCCATATTAAAGAACTGATATCACATAGCAATCCAGTACTCTCCTCTTTGTTTCTAGTGAAATTGTCCTGTTTCTTAATACTTTACTCAAATTATGGAATGCATACTTGTGCTTTTGGATCTTAGGAATATAAATGTATAAAAACTGATGTGACCACAAAGTGAGGGGTCAATTTGTATAGTGATTGTAATATAAAACTGATCCCCCACTTTATATCCAATATGTTTCTGTCGAACCACATTTCAGCTGCTTCAAGTTTTTCCTTCATCTTTGATGATATTGTCCAACATTCACTGCCATATTAAAGAACTGATATCACATAGCAATCCAGTACTCTCTTCTTTGTTTCTAGCGAAATTGTCCTGTTTCTTAATACTTTACTCAACTTCTGGAATGCTTTTTTCGCTGTGCCAATTCGCCTTTGGATCTCAGTGTCGCACCTTCCGTCTTCTGTTATAACACTTACTAGATATCTAAATTTTTGTACCAGCTTGTTTTTAGAGTCCATTACCTGTATTTGGCACTTTGGGCTGCCCTTTTTACTGATGACCATGCAGTCGGTTTTTTTTTTTTTTTGCAGTTTATTTGTAGACCTTTCTTGTCACTCTCTTCAGCTACCATTTGTAAGAGGTCTTGGATTTTTTTCCATGTCTGCTATCAGCACTGTATCCTCTGCGTATCTTATGTTGTTTAGATTGTGGCCTCCGGTGACGAATCCTGGCATAACTTCTAGGGTCTACAGAATAGTCTCGCTGTACAAGTTGAAAAGATCCGTTGAAAAGACACATCCTTAAATACAACGTATACATTCATTGCTGAGTAAATCCCATTTCAGTCAAAATTTCCCAGTAAGGGTGACATTTGACGAAGAGTGACGAACGTCTAATACCATCTGACTTTGAACATAATATAATTCAGCAGAAATTTTTCATTTAAATCTATTTTATTGAAGAGAATTAGCAGAGAATGTCTGTTAAAACTTCCGGCGATTTTCTCATGACGTTGAATAAGTCGTTTAATGTCAGGCGAGAAAAAGCACCTTGCCGAAATAATGTTTGATCTTCTGAGTACTTGGTCGCTTTTAAAGAAATGACAGTCGAGAAATATCTTTCTTGATGTTAACGGCCCAAACTTTAAAATGAATGTCGGTTCTCTTGGTATGGGGTTCAAAAAGATTTTAGCTTCGCATGCATTAGGCCAAACCGAAAATTTTGTTAATTTTGTACAGATACAATTTTGAATTCCGTCCCGTCCAATAAAATAAATAAAAATGTGCTTTTATTGAAAAACAGCTTTAGTTTTATTTTCTACTCTGTCTCAACTTCAACCTAAGATGTTTCTGTTATACGAGGTTCATTCAATAAATAAGGTGAATTTTTTGGTATAAGGACTTCTACAAGGATCATTCAATAAATAAGGTGATTTTTTCAGTATAAGGACTTCTACGAGGGTCATTCAATAAATAAGGCGAATTTTTCGGTATAAAAACTTCTAATACAGTTAGAAGCTTACTTCTTTGTTATTTTTCAACGTAGTCTCCCAGCAGTGTCACACACTTTTCCCATCTGTGCACAGGCTTTCGTATTCTCTCAGCGTAAAAAATCATTGGATTGATGTCTCAGTCAATCGTTCACGGCAGTTTTGACTTCATCATCACTTTCAAACTTCGTGCCTCTCGTGAACGCTTTCATGAGACCAAACAAGTGAAAGTCTGAAGCGGCCAGGTCTGGGCTGTAAGGGAGATGAGGGAGCAGTTCAACTCATACCTCTTTTGTTTGTGCTCTGCAGTAAGCATTCTTGGCCCTCACCTTCGAGTAGGCGAGGTCATCATGGACTATTTTGTGTGCTGTCCCAACAGATATGCTCAGAGTCCTTGCAATGTCATCTACTGTCACCCTACTGTCAGACTGAATGAGGTCATTGACTGATTCGATCACCTCAGGAGACCTCTCTTCTGCAGGCCTCCCAAGCCTGTCTTCATCCTCAACGCTGCTCTGTCCTTCTTTAAAAATTTAGCCCACTTGTAGACATATTTTGGTTGAAACCTGTGTCAACATACACAGTTGACATTCTCCTATGAATTTCAACTGGTTTGCACCCTTCAGCAACCGAAAACATGATAACTGACCTCTGTTCAATCATGGAACATGCTTCTTGGTCGGCCATCTTTGTTAATCTCCAAAACTCTGAAAGTTTATTTTTTCAATCTGTAAAAAAATTAAATCCCTTTGAAAAAGAAGTAAAGGAAAAAAAAGTAAGCTTCTACCTGTGTTAGAAATCCTTATACCAAAAAATTCACCTTATTTACTAAATGACCCTTGTATTATTTTCTTAAAAATTTGGCAATTACTATGCGTAGAAAGCCATTATTATTAAATGACTAGTCCAAAGATTTTTACGCCGAGGGAATCAACTTACTTAACGCCATTAAAAAAGTTTTTAATCTGGTGTCTATCTCCGTCAAACAATCATTGCCTTCAATTAACGATTTAAAGAATTACAAAAACTGAAAAGATCCGATATTTTAGTACTTGGTCAACCTATTACAGCTCTTAATATTGAAATAAAACGTATTTTTCTAGTAAAGTATTGACATTTGACATATTTATGTGGAGCTGCGAGTGGTGCAATTATTAACGCTCGTAGAGAGGAATTAGAAGACTGGGTTTGTGTCGCGATCGAAATTTTATTCAATTTCACACAAATACCTTTGGAGATGTGCGTGGTGGTGTAATACATATCAGCTCGGAATGAGAAATCGAGAACTGTGTTCGAATTCCAGTTGAATTTCTTGCATTCACTTACGCAACCGTGATTCAATAGCGAGAGGGAGAAGCAATCAGTCAGTTAAGTGCCATACGATCATGTCTTGAAAGAGATATGACTGACCGGGCAGAAGATTATTGCACAGTAGGTTGTCATTGCTTTCTGCGGTAGATTGGTTGCTAGCCAAGGCTATAGAACCCAATCTTTCCTGTTATTTAAACCATAACTGGAGGGAAGATATTCTCAAGGGTATTTGCGCGTAAGTGAATGCAAGGATTTCAACTGGAGTTCGAACACGGCTCGCCGATTTCTCGTTCCGAGCCGGTATCCACTGCACCACAACGCTGTTGAATAGTAAGCCAAATTGGGTTATATAGCCTTGGTTGGCAGCTAGTCTACCTCAGAAAGGAATGGCAACCTACTGCTGGAAAATCTTCTGCCTAGTTAGTCATGGATCGAAATAGACATGATCGCCCAAAGCGTGTATCACGTATGGTACGTAAATGACTGACTGGTCATTTGGAAAGGTATGGTAATGGTAATATTAACCGTTTCCCTATGAGGAAACATTTGGTATTCATTGACCGAGAAGCTAGTGCTGCTTTTGGTTGAAGTTTATAAGATTTTTCTTTTAAGACACTGTTTTAGGTTTCTCAAGTCCAATTGCTGTTATCGCTCTTCAACATCATGATTATGTCATTATTTTCTCTTTGATTTACATTAGATATCCATTATAGTTGTTTCTGCTGTTGGTGGTCCTCACTTGGTGTGGTTTCTGTCTTTTGACGCATTTCTTAGGTTTTTGTTCTGGATTGAATTCCTTGTGTTCACTTACGAACAAATACCCTTGAGAAAGGTAATAATCCGTCTCTTCCCTCCAGTTAAGGGTTAAATAATAGGACAGATTGAGTTCTATAGCCTTGGTTGACAACCAATCTACCGCAGAAATCAATGGCAACCTACTGCGGGATAATCTTCTCTCGTTCAAGACATGATCACCCAAGCGTGTATCACGTATGGCAATTAACTGACTGATTCAATATAATAGTTGAAAACATAATTAAAATTTCTACTGGGCATAAAGTGAGGGATCGGTTTTCTATTGTTATGAAGTTGAATTCCTTGCATTCACTTTCTCGCAAATACCCTTGAGAAAGGTAATAAACCGTCTCTTCCGTCTAGTGTATGGCACTTAACTGACTTAATAGTTGTATGCTGGGCATAAAGTGGGGGATCGGTTTTCTATTGTCATGAAGTAATAAACTAATCCCCCACTAATTACTACTTATTAATATAATAATAATTAAGCAATGGCACCATACTGCGGGATAATCTTCTGCCTAGTTATGTCTCTTTCGAGACATGTTCGCCATAGCATGTATCACGTATGGCACTTAACTGACTGACTGAATGTAATACTTGGAATCATGATTAAGGCTATTACTGGTCATAAAGTGGAGGTTCGGTTTTCTATTGTTATGAAGTAATAAACTGATCCCCCACTCATTACTATGTAATAATATAATACATCGCTTCTCCCTCTAGCTATGAGTTTAAAAAAATAAATAAATAACAGTACAGGTTGAGTTCTATAGCCTTAGCTAGCAACCAGTCTACCGCAGAAAGCAATGGCAACCTACTGCGGGATAATCTTCTGCCAAGTTAGTCATGTCTATTTCGAGACATGTTCGCCCAAGCGTGTTTCACGTATGGCACTTAATTGACTGATTGAATAGTTGGAAAGACAAAGCTTCTACTGGGCATAAAGTGGGGGATCGGTTTTTATTGTCATGAAGTAATGAACTAATCCCCCACTAATTATTACTTATTAATATAATAATATAATTCACCAGTTTACCGCAAAAAGCAATGGCAACCTACTGCGGGATAATATTCTGACCAGTCAGTCATGTCTCTTTCGAGACATGATCGCCCAAGCGTGTATCACGTATGACACTTAAATGACTGACTGAATCCCCAGTCCAAATGTTCAAAGAAAGTTGCCAGGTTCTATTCGTTCAAATGCATTTTTAACTACTGATCTTAGAAAACTGACAAATTAGCTATTCCTGATCGGGTGCATTTCTGAGGAAAATTCGTCAAAGTAGAAATTAGCCTTTCATTTGATCATAATAGCAGGCACATGTTTCTATCCATAGCGAATAATTTTGATCATGCGGACCAAAAAATTAAAAAGATATGATTTGAAATCCTCAGCTCGAAGGGTACACAATCATTTTCCATTCTGGGTAGCAGATAAATTTCACTGACATTTCCACTTATTCTTTCCGTTAAAATCAGCCGTCACACCCAATCTAGGGCTGCTATGTTTATTCTTTTATGTCCTGTGTTTCTTCAGAACGTTAGGTACCATGACTCTCTACAACTTCTTGTCTCTTTTAGCTTTTAGTAAATATATATGTCGTCTTCCTCAGTTTGTCTTGGCGTCCAATATATCCCGTCAGTATCAAATTCTCTAAGCACACTTTTCTCATTATGCATCCAAGAAATTCCAAATGTTTTAGATGCTAACTATAAGTGTTATTTTCTTTCCTTTTCGTCGTTGCTCACATGTTCAGTTCATGGGATTCTCACCATCCTTCTGTAGAACAACATTTCCGTTGTTTCAAACCTCTTCGGCACCTGTGAGGAGATTGCACAGTATTAATTGCCATATACGAAGACTTGCATTACGTAACAGTTCATTGCTCTTTTCTTAGTTTTAACGAAATTTTCCGTTTCCTTAATAGTTCGCTTAGCTTTCGAAAGGCAAATTTTGCTATCCCAGCGCGCCTTTGGATTTCAGTGTGTCACTTTCCGTCCATTCTCAAATATTTAAATCGTTGTGTTTGTTGGATTTTGACGCTTCAAGTTTGTAATTTTCACATTAGTCTATTCCTTTTTCTGACAACCATACATTCTTAACTTTGAAAGTCTTCTTCTTCTTCATGTGTCGTGTCTCTTCAGGACGTAGGCGATCATGCCCCTCCACTTTCCCCTGTCTCTTGTCACTCTTAATGTTTTTTCTCTTGGCATCTCTCCCAAGTCCCGCTCAGCCATCCATTTGCTAAAGTCCATCAAATATATCTCGCGCTGGTTTTTCCTATCTCTTCCCCTCTATCCCTTCTGTGAGTATTAAATTCTCCCAACCCTCTTTTCTCATTATGTGTTACAGAAACCTCAGCTCTCTCTTCCTGGCGCTATGTATAAGTTTTCTTCTCGTTTACATTCTCTCCAACACTTTGTCGTTGCTTCCATGTTCGGTTCATGGTATCCACATCATCCTTCTGTAGAACCACATTTCCGTTGCTTCGAGCCTCTCCTTCATCTCTGAAGAGATCATCCAACATTCGCTGCCATACAGAAGGACAGATATCACGTAGCAGTCTAGCACTCTTTTCTTTGTTTCTCATGAGCTTTTCCCGTCTCTCAGTACTTTAGTTAGCTTTTGAAATGCGACCTTGGCTATGCCAATGCGTCTTCGCATCTCAGTTTCTATCCACTGTCAGAACATTTCCCAAGTGCAGTGGATACCGGCTCGGAACAAGAAATTTGAGAGCCGAGGTCAAGTTCCAGTTCAATTCGTTGTATTCACTTACGCACAAATACCCTTAGAAAAGGTATTAATCCGTCTCTTCCCTCTAGCTATGGGTTAAATAGCAGGACAGATTTGTTTCTATAGCTTTGGTTGGCAACCAGCCTACAGCAAACATAATGTCAACCTACTGGGAAAAAATTTTCTGTTAGTAAGTCATGTCTCTTTCGGGACATGATCGCTCAGTCGTGTATCACGTATGACATTAAACTGACTCACTTACAAATGTTCAGCTTACTTCATGAAATGTGCTGTGCTTGCTTGAACTATCAAACGGATTCAAAGCGGTTTTTTTTTTCAAGTGTAAGAAATTTTTCACACGTAATCAAATAGGAAAACCAATTTATCCACTTTTACTATATATGGATTGGTTGGTTGGTTGGTTATAAGAAATGTAAAGTGTATTATTTCATTAAGATCGGATTTTGTATGAGATTCTTCACAGGGAACGAAAGAACTCAATCGAGATGGTCAAGAAGGTAAGCATTGCTAACCAATATTTCATACCAGATAGATAGATAGATAGATAGATAGATAGATAGATAGATAGATAGATAGATAATGACCAGACTGAGATAGATAGATAGATAGATAGATAGATAGATAGATAGATAGATAGAAATAGATAGATATTGAACAAACTGAGATAGATAGATAGATAGATAGATAGATAGATAGATAGATAGATAGATAGATATTGAACAAACTGAGATAGATAGATAGATAGATAGATAGATAGATAGATAGATATTGAATAAATTGAACAAACTAGATAGATAGATAGATAGATAGATAGATAGATAGATAGATAGATAGATATTGAACAAACTGAGATAGATAGATAGATAGATAGATAGATAGATAGATAGATAATGAACAGACTGAGATAGATAGATAGATAGATAGATAGATAGATAGATAGATAGATAGATATGAACAGACTGAGATAGATAGATAGATAGATAGATAGATAGATAGATATTGAACAAACTGAGATAGATAGATAGATAGATAGATAGATAGATAGATAGATAACGAGAAAAGGTGAAAAATTCTCGGCCTGACCATGATGAGACCTCGAACAATGAAATATACAGACGATTATGCATATTCACTCAATAGAATCGCTCAAATCTTTGTCAAGTTTCTTCCCTCCACATTCTGATGTTTGGTTACTGAAATATCATTCTGCTTCTTACTTATTTTTCCCCTAAGCAAGGCGATAAAGCTACTGAGATGCAAGTGAAGAAAACTGAGAAAAAATTACTGAGAAGAAACGACAATAAAAAAGAACAGCCTTTAAAGAAGTAGGTGACAACTTGTGCCGTTTTATTTAAAGTTTTAAGGACTGGATTTGACAGGAAATTGAAAACCTTTAAGAGAGTTATCTTCTCACTTCAGCTATGGGTTGAATAACAGGGCAGATTGGGTTCTATAGCCTTGTTTGGCAACCAGTCTACCACAAAAAAATGGAAACCTACTGCGGGATATGAACAATCAGTAATATTAATAGTTCTCACCTGGCATTTCGATTTTGGTCACTTTCGCACCACGGTAAAAATGCTTCTTTTTTTTTTTTGCCTTTTCCATAAATACGTTTATGGTAACTATTCGAATGAACTCTTTAGTATGGTGCCTAGACTTTATCATTTTAAGCGAAGTACAGAAATCCGAAGGCGATTAGGCATGGCGAAGGAGGCATCCTAGAAGCTGAGTAGAGTATTGACAGGAAAATTTCACTAGAAACAAAAAAGTGAGTAGTGGATTGCTATGTGATGTCAGTTCTTCAATATGGTAGTGAATGCTGGACAATATCATCAAAGATGAAGGACAAACTTGAAGCAACTGAAATGTGGTTCTGAAGAAGGATGCTGCGGATATCATGGACCGAGCATGTGAGAAATAATGATGTCTTGGAAAGGATGTAAACGAAAAGGAAATTAATACTGAGCATCAGGAAGAGACAGCTGACGTTCCTGGGGTATGCAATGAGGAAGGAAGGCTTGGAGATCCTGATACTTACAGTCAAGATGGAGGGAAGGAGAGACAGGAGAAAGCAGCGTGTAACGTACATGACTGACCTTTCGTTATTTTACAGTTAAAGTTGCTAGATTTAACCATGAATTCTATGCTGACATTTGTTTCTCTCGCGCCTCTAGCTTGTGGAACTCTCTTCTGGTCCCAAGCTTTCCAGCCAACTTTGATATTCAAATATTTAAATGAAATGGCTGTCGTTGTCTACTGTCTTCGTGATTACTCTCCAATTTTTCTCCCTCCGCAATAATGTTTCTTTTTTTTTCTTAATATTTTGCTTTCAGTAACCACTTGCGTCTTAGTGGCTTTACTGCCTTCTTTTTAATCGTATCACCCCAAGCAAGGCGGTAAGGCCACTGGTGTGCAGGGGGCTACGTAAGAGTGAATAGATTGGAAAAGAGAAAGCCGGAAACCACATCCTAAACAGGAGACAATTGATGAGCCTCTACACCTGTTCAATAGACGTGGGTGGAGTGTGAACCGGGCGATAGTTCAGTCTATCTACTCCAATTAGTTCAGTCTATCTACTTGCATGGAGAGATAAAACTGGGATTTCTTCCATCATGGCCCATCAGTATCTAGGCAATTTAAGAATACATCTAGCGATGGGACAGAATGAAATTGTTTCTTATCTTTCCAAAAGTCATTAATGCGACCTGAACTTAAACGGACACAGCCGGACGTGTTATAGGTTAGCAGGTGTTTAAAAAAACATTTTACATACATCAGCACGCATGCGTGCTCGCTTTAATACTGGCGTAGATGTCGGTCACTAGTATCGCAAATGTCTTTGGAACAGAAAATTGGAAAATATACGTAGAAATGTTTTTGTTAAAAATTAAGTAAAAATTAAAGAAAATAAGATGATGGAAAGAAATAAAAAACGCCAAGCAAATGGAGTTTTTGAAAAGAAATTGTTATCTGCTCGATAAAAAGAACCATATTAAAATGTTTTCCTGTGTGTAGAGCAGGCTGAATCAGAAGTTGCAGGCGACAAAGAAGGGAAAATCGAAACGGGGGTCGGGGAGTGGAATCCAATATTAAAAGAAAGATAAAAAGAAAGACTGCAAAGGAATTCTCTTTAATTTTGCTTTGCATCTTTTGCGTGGTTGAATATAAGTCAAACAAGTCATGGGAAATAAAGGATTTAAAAAAAGAAATTTCTATTTACAAAACAAAAGAGAAAATGCAGTTCGATTCAGAAAAACGAAGAACATGATGTTTTATGTTTGAGGTGGGGCGACAAAATTCAAGGGAACAAAAAGGAAAGAAAAAAAGAAGTGTGTGAATTATAAGAACGTATTCATTATAAAAAAAAGAACGTGTTTATTAAAAGATATAAAGAAAGAACGGGTGTATTATAAATAAGAAAGAATGTATTTTAAAAGAAATACATTAAAACTGTATGTATTATAAGAACGTACATTTTACAAAGGGTGCATTTAATATAAAAATGAAATAAAGAAAAAATATATGAATTATGAGAAAGAAAAGGAAGAAGGAATATGTGAATTATAAAGGCGTAAAGAAAAAAGAATGTATGTCTTTCAAGAAAAAATTAAAAACGAATGAAAGAAAGAAAGAAACAAGAAAGACAGAAATAAAAAGTATGTACTATAAGAAAAGAACGGGTAGATTATAAGAAAGAAAGAAAGAAAAATTACATAATATAAGAAAAAGAAGGGGTAATTTATAAGAAAGAAAGAAAGAAAGAAAGAAAGAAAGAAAAATTATATACCATAAGAAAAGAACGGGTAGATTATAAGAAAGAAAGAAAGAAAAATTACATAATATAAGAAAAAGAAGGGGTAATTTATAAGAAAGAAAGAAAGAAAGAAAGAAAGAAAAATTATATACCATAAGAAAAGAACGGGTAGATTATAAGAAAGAAAGAAAGAAAGAAAGAAAGAAAGAAAGAAAGAAAGAAAGAAAAATAACATAATATAAGAAAAAGAAGGGATTTAAGAAAGGGATTTAAGAAAGAAGGAAAGAAAAATTATATACCATAAGAAAAGAACAGGTAGATTGTAAGAAAGAAAGAAAGAAAGAAAGAAAGAAAAATTACATAATATAAGAAAAAGAAGGGATAATTTATAAGAAAGAAAGAAAGAAAGAAAAATTATATACCATAAGAAAAGAACAGGTAGATTGTAAGAAAGAAAGAAAGAACGAAAGAAAGAAAGAAAGAAAGAAAGAAAAATAACATAATATAAGAAAAAGAAGGGATAATTTATAAGAAAGAAAGAAAGAAAGAAAAATTACATAATATAAGAAAAAGAAGGGATAATTTATAAGAAAGAAAGAAATTAAAAGAAAGAAAGAAAAATAACATAATATAAGAAAAAGAAGGGATAATTTATAAGAAAGAAAGAAAGAAAAATTACATAATATAAGAAAAAGAAGGGATAATTTATAAGAAAGAAAGAAATTAAAAGAAAGAAAGAAAGAAAGAAAGAAAGAAGGAAAGAAAGAAAGAAAAGATCAGCTAAGTCAAACTGAGAACTAAACTTAAATTCAAAATTAAATTCAAAATTACATTCAAATATCCAATGTTCAACAATTTTCTTTTCTTCTATTTTCTTTCTTTGTTTTTCTTTATCAATTCATTTCTCTCTATGTCTTCCCACTCTCTTTTAATATCTTCTCCCTTTCTGTCTCCAACTCGTTTTCTTATCGTCTTTCTTTCTTCTTTTACTTTCCTTATTACTTCTTCACTTTCTCTTTTTATTTCCTTATTCCGTTTTTTTTTTCTTCTTCCTAATTTTTTCTCGCCTTTTCTTTTGCACATTTCCATATTCTTTCTTCGGTATTTCTTTCTGGTTTTGCATTTTGCATTTCATTCCTTCGCCTATTTATTTTATTCATTTTTTTTCTGCCACTCTGCAAAAACAAAAAACGCATCAAAGAATTCCGTTTTTGACTTTATACCTGTTTATTTACCTTCAAACGACCGAAATAGTCGGCTGCACCATTAAACTCAAATCAATCGATTCGTCCTCTGATAAGAGACACATTTTCCGAAAAGAAAATTTGACCTCGGCTTCAAAGACACGAAGCACTATCGCTTCAACTCCGCCATTATTATTTTTAACACCAGTCGCGTTTGGTTGAGATCGAATGACAACAAGCCCTCCAGATCCTCCTTTACCATCTTCTGAATATAAGTGATTTCTTCCGGTTATCCCTCCCTTCAATGTTCGTAAGGATCTCTAGAATCGTTTCAAGATTTTTTTTAAATGTCTGATCATCTTCAGATTCGATTATTAACATCTTTCGCGCGTTATTTTTTTGTTTTTTTGTTTTTTTGTTTGTTTTTACTCGGTTTTGCATTATAGGTAATCTCCGACAACTCACACGACCCAACACTTTTTACAGAAAATTTGCAGTGCCAGACAATGCAGATTTCTGAAGCGTATGAATACTTGATTTTATTTTTAATTTTATTTATTGTTTTGTTCCTTATTTTTATTTTATTATTATCTTTATCATAATTCGATTTCTGCTATGGTCGAGCTACCTACCGAGTTTACAGGAAAACATAAGGCAGGTCGTGGTGTGTTGTTATGGCTCCATTGCATGTTTTTTCTATCTCCTCTATCATCCCTAGCCTTACATAGACAAAGTTTTCTTTAGTGTGTGTGCTGTACTTAACAAGATATTTTTATATATCTCTTAAGCAGGGATTTTCAAGGATTCTTTCAATGTGTGTTATTTTTTTCTTTCAATTGTTTATCATTCCAAGTGCACCTACAATCACTGGAACGATTCTTGTTTTCATTTTCCACATTTTTTCTATTTCAATTTCCAGGTCCTTATATTTCGATAGTTTTTCAAATTCCTTGGTTTCTATGTTACAATCCGCTGAACAAGCCATATCAATTAATAAGCAAGTTTTTTTTTCTTTTTGGTTTTTAACAATATTGTCCGGCCTATTGGCTTCAATTTTTCTGTCTGTATAGATGGTGTAATCCCATAAAATGGTAACATCTTCTATTTCTGTAACCGGTGATGGGTGATGTCTATACTAGTGTTTGTTTACATATTTTCCATAGTGTTTGCATATTGTCCAATGTAAATATTGGCCCACTCTATCGTGACGATTTTTATATTCATTTGGAGCAAGTACAGAATAGCCTGAGATTAGATGGTCTTTTGTTTCTTGGTATTTATCACAGAACCTGCATTTTGGATTCACGTTAGTATTTATAATATTTGCCTGAAAGTTCCTAGTAAAAAGAATTTGGTCTTGCGCTGCAAGAATAAAGCCTTCAGTCTCAGATTTTAATCCAGATGCACGTAACCATCGATGAGTATTAACTTTATCAGCATTGGATTTATTAGCACGTTCTGGATATTGGCCATGCAGAGGTTTGTCTTGCCAGCGTTGTTTCATCTGTTCAAGAGCTTTCTCCTTGGCTTTCTTTTTCATATTTTTTGCCGCAATAGTTGGTTCTTGGCTTCTTATTTTTCTTCTTTTTTCTTCTTCTTCTTCTTCTTCTAATTATTATTATTATTATTATTATTATTATTATTATTATTAGAGTTCCATCAGATGAATACTAAACAGTTTGATTAATTTCTCTAACTAACGGAAATTTTCAACATGTCCCCTGTTTACACACGAGTGAGTTACATTCCACTCACGCTAACAGCGTTTCATTCGTTGTATTGCATTGATTATTGGTGTAGACTTTTTTTTTTCTCAAAACAAGCCACGTTTGGACAGAGACTTGTATTTTTTATATTTCTATACTTGTATGCAATTTTAAACAAAACTTAAATAAGTCAAACATACCGTTGGAACGTTATTAAACACTGTAACTTTATGGGACCATTGTTGCTTATGAAAACGTTGGCAGTAATCTGATCGTAATTGATGATTCTGCTCACCAACATTATTCTACGAGGGAGACCGTTTCTCTTTTGCGCCCTTGTTTTTGATTATCGATTTTCGATATTATCGGGGTTAATTCGACACAAAACCTAGCTATGAACACTCATATAGTACAACTGTGTAAATTTTCAAGAAAATCGGTTCAGCTGTTTCGGAGTCTATAGGTAACGGACACACACACATAGACACACACAGACAAAGTTCCATTTATAAATAAGTTTAGATAAATAGCTTCCGGTTAGGTCCTTAAATTACAGGGTTTATTAATTTAATCCCAACGTGGTCGGTGCTAAAAAGGCATTTAGCGTTATTTGCTCTTTTATATATATATATATATATATATATATATATAAAGAAAGAACAATAAGAATAACAATAACAATACTGTTCCTTGACGCTTATTTTTAGTTGTACAAAAGTAGAGTGAAATGTTATTGTAATATAATTAATTTAACATTTTCGTGACACATGATTGCAAAACATGGGAAATTCTATTTTAAGTATGACTCCATTTTCAAGTGATAATTTTTGGGTTGACTAACGAATATTTTTTTTTTTTTTACAAAAGTGAGGGTTTTTTTTATTTATAAATAGCTTCCGGTTAGGTCCTTAAATTACAGGGTTTATTTATTTATAAATAAATTGAATACCGTGCATTGAATACTGCTGCCATATCTGGTCGGGTGACCCTGCTGTTCTCCTCGGGCTTCTCGAGAAGGTTCAGAGGAGGGTCTGTAATGTGATAGATACCGACTTGGCAGACCGCCTGCAGTCTCTCTCCCACCGGCGCGACGTGGCTTCATGTGTCTTTTCTATAAATACTTTCACGGCTTCTGCTCCGATGAACTTAGATCACTAGTGCCCCCTAAATACGAATTTAAACGAGTTACTAGATTAGCAACTAGATCCCACCCTTTTACAGTGAAACCGATAAAATGCAGCCGTAACTTCTACTCCAACAGTTTCTTTCCTCGCACTTCCCGACTGTGGAATTCTCTTCCAAACGATTGCTTCCCCGACGGCTACAATCTCCAGGAGTTTAAATGTAAGGTCAATAGACACCTCCTAACACACTAACCTGCTCCCATTCTATCAAACACTCTTCCCATCTGCCCAACCCTCATCCTCGCTATCCTTACTCATCTGTCACCTTCCCCCTGACATTCCCTATATCTAACCACTCCTTCTCTTTACCTTCCCCTATGTAGCCCCATGCGCAATAGTGGCAGTGGAATGCCTTGCTTGGGGTGAGATGATTAAAAAAAAAAATTTAATCCCAACTTGGTCAGTGCTAAAAAGGCATCAAGTTTGGCGTTATTTCCTCTTTTTTTTTTATATATATGACTACTACAATCTATTTTTTATCACACTAACCTTACGTTTTTATTTTTTTTAAACTCTTTTTAACACCTATTTGCGTTTGAATAAAGCCTTAATTTTATCAATGTATAGCGTGGGGTTATTTTAGATTCGTTATTTTATTGGATTTTATCAGGTAAATGAATATGTCTTTATTTTTTGTAAATTTTAATTATTATCTAGTGTGAAGCTTTAACAATGTCTTCAGAACACGGTAATTTATTTTCTAAAGTTTAATAAATCTTTATTTTTCATAATTCTGATAATATACAGGTTTTCGTCTAAGTAGAAAGGGCATGAGTTGAGTAAATTTTTGTTTTGTTCCCCGAAGGCCTTTACCCCTTCAAATCGTTCCAAAACATCCTTAATTACGGGCTAATGTTTATGCTGAACTCAAATCGATAATTGTTTATTGACGAAACCTACCTTTTTTCAAGTTTACAACCAGAAAAATATCGAACTTCTTTTCGCTGTTTATCTCACCCCGTAACCACGCTTCAAAAAATGTTATTCACTGCAGAATGACTTCCCGCGTAGTTTGCCGATTTTTGGACCAATTTACTTTTCAAGCCATAGAATTTCATGCTTTGGAATCATATTTTAAGTATGATTCCATCTTCAAGTGATCAGGGTTTTTTACTTACAAGGTATAAATAGCTTCCGGTTAGGTTCTCAAATTACAGGGTTTATTTATTTATTCTTAACGTGTCGGTGCTAAGAAGGTATCAAGTTTAGCGTTTAGCGTCATTTCCTTCATTTTATATACGGCTACTACAATCTATTTTTATTTTTATTCGTACAAACCTTACCTTTTCAGTTTTTTATTTTGTTTTTACTCTTTTTAAAACCTATTTGTGTTTGAATGAAGCCATATTTTATTTATGCATAGTGTGACGTTATTTTAGATTCGTTATTTTATCGATTTTTGTCATGTAAATTAATGTTTATATTTCTTCATTATTTTTTTAATTTTAATTACCGTGAAGCTTAAACAAATTTGACTACCCATAAGGCACCACTGACTATCATATATAAAAACTCGAGTCAAAACACATGGCCTGAATATTGCGTTGAAGCACGAAACAGACTGCCACAGCTTATATTATTTTTATTTGAACGTTACATTTTGTTTATTGATGTAATGAATATGCATAAACCTTGGTTCTCCCTCACAGTAATATTATTAGCAGGGGGTGCCTATTTGAACACCTATTGACTACGCCTATTGCATAAGCCTACGTCTAAACATACTGCAAACGACTACGACGAGTACCAGTTTATTACGGCTGCTTGCTAGATTGTCCTGCACGGTTACGTTTGGCAAAACCACTTAGCTACTTAGAATAATATATATATGCCTTTTCGGAACATATTATTTTTTTTTGGGGGGGGGGGTTAACAGTAGGGGTTAGATCTAGCTACTTGTACTTTCTTAATAAAGAAAATAAGCTCTTCGGCTGAGTTCGAACCTGCGTCTCGCTTGGTAGAGGAAACCATCTCCTGATCTTGTGTGCCTTAAACCGCTCTGTCATAAAGATTCACGGACCAGCAGGATTAAGTTAAGACACCTATCGTTCAGATGAAAGTTGAACGCAGATTCGAACCTGCGGATATCCCAATTTCTTTATTAAAACTTTCAACTAGTCGATTTAACAGCTTTGAACAAGGCATTTTCAATATTACTATTTTCTCACTCGCTTTACTCCAATAAACTATTTTTCTTCTACTTTTATTAACTCAGCATTCTTCAATAAACTCTTGATAAACACTTCAACCGCTAGATAAAAGCGTACAAAATACATTTATCAAGTATGGATAATTGTGATCCAGCTTTCGAGTACAGTCAGTTAAGCAGGCAGGAATGCTAGCAGAAAAACAAAACAATAATGACCACATTCCACACTATTGCACCAAAGTGTTTTCAATCCCCGAAATATGTCGGCTGCAACGACCCAATTAGATTACGACACTAGTTGAAAATATAGAACTCTTCAGTGTGTGAAGTAATAAATATTATTATCGTCTTGTCAATACGAGATTGTATCTACTTAAGCCAAGCAATAGTCAATTTGTTCTCGGTGCCGAAATCCGAAATTACCGACAATGAAAAGCGAGCCGGGAATTCTGGAAACTTTTTTGTTCTGCTGGAATTTCATTCCTATTAATGTAGAGAGTTGAGAGCGGGAGGAAAGAAATAAGAACTAATTAGCAAGAAATTAGAAAGAAGACAGCAGTGGACGAATTGAGATGAATGTGCTTTCACTTAATGCGATACAATTACAGGATGAGGAAAATAGTTTATCAATAACTTTCAATCTTGTTTCTGTAAAGGATTCTCTGTCATCATTTCTACTTTGTCTCTGACTACATTAGATCTCCGTGTTTCCATATATATATATATATATATATATATATATATATATATATATATATATATATACAGTACTGTACAAAAGTATTAGGACAAAAACTATTTTAATTTTTATGAGGCATATTGATAGAAAATAAACAATTTAATTAAAGTAATTTTATTTAATTTATTCAACAAATGCTTCAACAAGAAAAAATACTTGCTACAAAATAAATTTAATATTTAGTATAATAGCCTTTTCCTTTGAATTAATAAAATTATTGCGAGAATTTACCAATGGCACCTAGTATATATATATATATATATATATATATATATATATATACACACACCGTACAGTGCAAAAGTATGAGGACAAGAACTATTTTATCTTTTATGAGGCATATTGACAGAAAATAAACAATTTAATTAAAGTAATTTTATATGATTTACTCAACAAATACTTTTACAAGAGAAAATACTTGTTACAAAATAAATTTAATATTTAATATTTAATATATAGCCTTTTGCTTTGATCACAGCCTTCATTCTGTCAGGCATTGACATCACAAACTTCTTCAATATATCTAATGGTATCTCCTGCCAAGTGCCTTGCGATGTAACATTAGATTTATCATTTTTTTTCATCCAAAATATCTCATAGATGTTCAATAGGATTGAGATCAGGGCTTTGTGGAGGCCAACTCAAATTCTGAAGCCTTCTTTCCTCTTCCATTTTAGTTAAATAATTCTTACAAAAGTTTGGCTTTTGACCCTGTATTTGAATTTCGGTGAGATTTTAAGATTGAGATCAGGGCTTTGTAGGGGCTAATTCAAATTCCGAAGCATTCCTTCCTCTTCCTTTTTAGTTAAATAATTCTTACAAATGTTTGGCTTTTGACCCTGTATTTGAATTTCAGTGAGATTTTAAGATTGAGATCAGGGCTTTGTAGGGGCTAATTCAAATTCCGAAGCATTCCTTCCTCTTCCTTTTTCGTTAAATAATTCTTACAAATTTTTGGTTTTTCACCCTGTATTTGAATTTCAGTGAGGTTTTTAGGACAATCACCCCCTCTCCTGTTACATTTGCAGACTACCGGTAGTGTGCAAAAGTGTTAGGACAGGGGTGGTTTTAAACTTCATTTTGATACCTCATAAAAAATAAAATAGTTCTTGTCCTAATACTTTTGCACAGTATTATATGTATATTGTAATGGTTGTTACAATGGTTTATAAATTCATGGTATCACGACACAAACATTTTCGCGTTTCGAAGCTGCTACGTGCGCTTCTCATCGGGTGAGAAGTTGAAATGAAAATTAAATGGTGAAAACGGTTTATTTATGGTGATATGATGTTTAAGTGAATGTGAGGTGGGAGCTTATTCTGATTTAGTCGGCCGTATTGTAGCCCTAGAGATATAGCCTTGGGTTAGGAGAGGTAGCTTAGTTTAAGACAGGTTCCTTATTTATTTAGTCTGGGTAGTTCTTATATTGGGATTTTTGTTTTTTTTAAGGAAGGTAGACATTTTTTGTTTATTTTACTGCTAAGTGTGATGGGAGTGGCGCCGCTGTTAATGAGAACGATGTAAGTACATGTGGGATGGAAGTTTAGTCTGATCTCGTCGTCGGTTTCGAGTCCTAGAGACGCCGCTTTGGATTTAGGGAAGGGTGTGGGGTAGCATAGTTTCGGACAGGTCACTTTTCTGTTTAGTTTAGGTAATTCTTAAATTTGGATATACGGTTTTTTTTAAGTAAATGCCGATAGTTTTTATTTGACTACTACCTATAGGTGGATGGAATTGCTGTTAATATTGTATGGGATTTATTTTCTTTTATTTCTACGTTATTTGTTCTTTTTATTTAGAGGATTGATTATGTGTATTTATTGCATTTTGGGGATTGTTTCGTGTGGATGAGGTATTTTTGGTTATTTAAATTTTAACGAGAAATATTTGCGATGTTTACATAATACTGCTAATTCATCTCTACGGTTCAATAGTTCACTATATTTGGGTTATTTTAGAATGTGTAGCTTTTCACTTAAGCATAAAGGGCAGATGTCATTAAGCGAATTGCAAGTTCTAGTTTTTCTAGGATTTTCCATTTTACTTTGAGTTTCTGTTTTGAGTCTTTTAATTTCCAAAACTATGCAGAAAGGGATGTTTGGTTTCGGTATAAGTTGTTTTTGAATGAGGTTAAGTGCATGTACCAGCGCTTCTTAAAAGTGTTCTTAGTTGATCCGATATACACTTTATTTATAGTGGGATATATATATATATATGTTTCAAAATTGCTATATTCGTAGGCGAAAGATACTCAGTATCAAAGATACAGCATTTATACGCACAGTATGGTAAATGGAGTAATGGGGTCTCCCTCTGACTTTTCTACAAGTATTTTTATGATGAGCTCTTTTCCCTGGCTCCCAGACGATGTGTATTTATTCGTGTTACTAGATGGGCATATAGGTCCCATCTTTTTACAGTCAAAATAGTTAAATGTGATCGTCTCTTTTACTATAAGAGTTTCTTTTCTTGTACTTTTGTCGTTTGTAGAAATTTCTACCGTTTGCTTTCTTCGCTAACATCTCCAAAAGTTTAAGTGCAATATCAAGTGCCATTTTCTATCTAGTTGATTCCCACTCACCTCCTATTCTTTCTTTGACATCCATTGTACCTTGTTTTTTCTCTCACTGTAACATCCTTGCGCACCAGTGGCAATCTTACCTTGCTTGGGGTGAAATGGTTATAACACACACACACACACACACACCTAACTGGATCTTCTCTGAAGATCCGGTTAGGTGAAACCTTGGTAGGTTTGTTGGCACTTTAGGTTATTTACTTTAGCTGCTCTGCTTACGTATTGGGCGCTCTTTTGTTATAGATTACTCGTCACGGGTTTTTTCTTTGGGCTACGTACTTTGACTGATGTTCACGTGCTTAGCTCTTTCTTTTTTTATTACCATTTTTTTCCTTCCGCGTATATACTCGGAGGGTTTTTCGAAACGAGTATAGTGATAAGTTTACATTTATATATATATATATATATATATATATATATGAACAAATGTTTGGAGGTACAAAATGTATACACTACTTTGAAAACAAGGAATTTATTAACAGTCTCTAGAGCTTTTTCATCCAACATCTTATCAGGAGAAAATCGTTGGAATCACGAATTAAACAAAAAAATAGCAATAAAAATAAAGAGCCAAAAAAGTGGGAACGCTAAAATAAATATGCATATAAATATATATATTTATAACGATGGAGGGAGAAATCACGTGTAAATAATTATCGAGGGACAGTTTAAATAAAATATCCCCACAAAAATAAAGAGACTTAACAAAATCCTTCTGCAGGTTTTCGTAAGGATATGCAGACTGATTCCAAAATCTTTAAATTATTATTGGAATCAGCTACCTGTACAATTTTGAATCACTGTTTCCTATACGAATTGGCACAGGCCATATTCTCTACTAGGTGTTGAGCAATAGCCGGTTCCAGATTGGTAGAGGGACGACAACACATGCTACCTATTTTGCCTAATCGTATTTTCGAAGGTACATGTTGATTAATTCTTGTTTCCAAATGTAAGGTTGTACGCCCCACACAACCAGCCACGCAGTGGCAATTAAATTCATATACCAAATTACTCAATTCGATGTAGGGCAATTCATCCCTACGAAAAGACGGAAACCCAGACCTAGTCCGAAAAATACACCGCAGAGCAACAGACGGAAAACAACCAGAAACCGACTTGCTAATCAGATTAACTAAACTTTGACCCTTATCACCAATCCAAGGAACCTTCAAATATCTACGCATAGCTCATTCAGTAATGAATTAGAGCACTCTGGCTATTGGCATATGATACATCATACGCTAAAAGTCTGCCTTCTTTTGCCGAGCGCCCATAGCCCAAAGGTAGAATCGCCGACTGACGCCAATTCGGTCGGGTTTCAATCCTGGGTTAAAAAGCAATCAGATGTGTAACCGTACTGATGGGCTGTGATACAGCGAAACATATCTGTCTGCGGATGACTATATATATATATATATATATATAGAAAGAGAGAGAGATATCAGATTAGGTAAATTACAAACATTGTGTCTGCTTATTTTTAATAAAATCCGTTCATACTCATGGATAATCTTTCGTTTAATATAATTGAATATATATTTGAAACAAGAAGATATTTACAGTAATTTTTAGCAACACAGTTTTATGGTTATTTTTAGTTGCCACAACTCAGACACATGAAGGTGATCTCGAAAGTACTAAGGGAACCTCGAGAACTGAATAATAAAATAATCTGTCAACGTTACAGCTCATTTCTTAGATATTTCAATTATAATACGCGAAAGATTATACGTGAGTATGAACAGATTTTATTTAAAATAAGCAAATACGACGTTTGCAATTTTTTTAATGTCATGTCTAAAAAATGTTCTGCCTACGCACACTCACACAAATATATATATATATACATGTGTGTGTGTGCGTGCGTGTGTGTGTGTGTGTGTGTGTGTGTGTGTGTGTGTGTGTGGCAACAAAGATGAGGACAATAGTCCGAATAATTTAAATACTATGAATACTACCTCATCTCAGAAATATAGACAAAGGGTTCTATTCGAAATTAGTAGCACCTGAAGAAGTCCGGGGCGTACAACGACCGAAACGTCGTACAAATGGTAAAAAAGATGAGGACAATAGTCCGAATAATGTAAATACTGTAAATACTACCTCATCTCAGAAATATAGACAAAGGGTTCGGTTCGAAATTCGTAGCAGCTGAAAAAGGCCGGAGCGTACAACGACCGAAACGTCGTACAAATGATAAAAAAGATGAGGACAATAGTCCGAATAATGTAAATATTGTAAATACTACCACATCTCAGAAATATCGACAAATACTAAAGTAGTTTTCAATAGCATTGTATACTTTTAGTTTATTCCAAAGGACAAAAAGACGGGCGCTTTTAGATGACATGTCAAATCCAAAGAACGAAACGCTACAAGAATTACTAAAAAACAAATGTTATCGCAGCGTAAAACTGCAATGATTTTCGTGGTAAACACTTTCAGTTTGGCTTATTTATACTTGTTTGTTTATTTATCGTTTTCAGCATTTACAACATGTTTTTATTCCCGACTTTTGAGGATCCTGTTCATACACAAAATATATAAATTCTCCTTAGATCTTCTGCCAAAATAAAATTATAAAGTTTTCTGAATGTTCTCACAAATAGGGGAACAAAACAGTAAATGTGCTTTTACATTAAATTAAAATTAAATTAAATTAATTTCAATTAAAAACAAAAACTATACAGAAAAGTTAGTTTTTATTTTCTAAACAAAGTTCTCTATTGTTTCGTACTCTGGAATAGTTTATTTTAGAGTACCAAACGACAGATACAATTACTGCTTCCGTTTAGACTAAATGAAGACGGCAAACAACTAGAAGTTGATGGAGCCGAATTGTCGTCTGCATTTAGTTGATCTAACTATGAATGGGTGAGACCCAGTTGCCAGTCTGGTTGCATGAGTAAACACCTGTTGCAGGAGCACCAGTGACTTAAGCAGAAGTCATGAAAATATTTATAGAACAGACAGAGGGAAGCCACATCCGGTCGGTGAGAAAGTTGCTGGAGTCGAGCCGCCAAGTCGGTACCTATCACATTACTGATTCTCCTTTGGAGCCTGTCGAGAACATTGAGATGAACAGCGGGGGTGCCTGCCCATATATGATACCAGTATTCTATGCACGAACGGATGGTTGATTTGTATATGTGCAAGATGGATTCAAAAAGAAAAAAATATCCTGGCCCGACACAGTGACCAAACCTTAGCAGTGGATTTAGCTATTGACTCAATGTAATGGTTCCACTTGAGGTCGGAAGAGAGGGTAAGGCCGAGGAGGTGCAGTGTATTGCTCTCAGAGAGACTCGCTTGGTCCATGCATATGGGAGGCAGGAGAGGTTGCCTGTTATGATTGACAAACAGCAGTTTCGTCTTAGACGCATTTAAATTTACAACCCACATCATTTTTTCAGAATTTTGTTAATCACAAAAGATTGTAAAGTGCCTTAAACGGAATTCCTTGTTTTGAAAGATAGATAATTCGATGGAATTTTGTCCTTGCCTAAAATATGGTATAAGATAATGTGTATATATATATATATCAAAATTTGTGTATTTAGGCAGCACATTTCTTTAAGACATGTCAGATAAAATAACTTGCAAACAGTATGTTTGCTTATTTTTAATAAAATTCGTTCATACTCACGGATAAATTTTTCGCGTATTATAATTGAAAGATGTCAGAAATGAGCTGTAACGTTGACAGGTGTTATTATCATTCATTTCTCAAGGTACCCAAGTACTTTCAATTTTCAATTGAGAAATGAATGATAATAACATGTCAACGTTACAGCTCATTTCTGACACATTTCAATTGTAACACGCGAAAGATTATCCGTGGGTATGAACGGATTTTTATTAAAAATAAGTAGACACTCTGTTTGCAATTTATTTAATCTGACTGACACACACACACACACACACACACACACACACACACACACACACACACACACACATATATATATATATATATATATATATATATAGTCTAACGACCATACTTCTTTAGGACCAACCAAATTTTTAGCAGAATCACATTCGCCGAGTTTGTATATTTTGTTATTCTTATGCAGATGTGAAATAAAAAAAGTATTCTTTTCAACTTTAAAGTATACATTTACTCAGTTTGCTACTTGACTCCTCTTATTGTGATCAAGCTTTTGCCAACAATTCAGATTTATTCAGATATTATAATTACGCTATAATTTAATTTTGTAAACCATATTACTACGGTATAAATGGCAAGGAAGAAACAGATTAGCATTGAAAAAAGAGCTCAGGTTGAAATTCTTTCGACAGAGGGATATTCTAAACGTGTTATCTCTAAAACATTAAGCCTATCAAAAAATGGCGTGCATTATTGCCTTCAACGACTTCGTGAAACTGAGTTAGATATTAACAGAAAAAGATCTGGTAGTCCCAGAGTAACATCTATTGTAGAGGATAGGCACTTGATCATATATAGCAAGAGGAATAGAAGAAAAAACGCTCCAGAATTAACAATTGAAATGAATTCTACTCGGCAACATCCAGTATCTGTTACTACTGTTAAGAGACGACTTCATTCTGCTGGGCTTAAAGGCTGTGTAGCAGTTAAGAAACCATTATTAAAGAAGGAGAAGAAGGGATAAAATTGATCGTACATTTCGAAATGAACTTCATAAAAATGAACAAATGATGTTTAAATGCTTGCAGGATGCTTGGAAATCATTTTCACCAACTTATCTTTATAAGTTATTAGAAAGAATGCCAAGGATTTGCTCTGCAATAATAAAGGCTCGTGGTGGTTTCTTTGATAAAAAGAAAATAAGAATTAACTTTAATTAAATTTGAAATTACTATATGTTAATTTTTATTTTAATTATTGTAAAATTGTGAGCAACAATGAAATATATCTATATTTATTCTTTTAAGACATAAAATTTGTTATTTCTTTCTCTTAGAGAATAAATTTAAGTGGTCCCAAACTTATGGTCAGTAGTATATATATATATTCATACTACCAATTGAAACCCATTCACAGTTAGATCAACCAAATGCAAACGACAATTCTGCACCATCAGCTTCTCGTTGTTTGCCGTCTTCATTTGGTCTAAACGGAAGTCTTGTAATTTGCTTGAAGCAGTGTTTATATTAGGTGTATGGTTAGCTCTTGAAGGCTTTCACAATGCGTTGAGTAAAATAAAGGAAGATAAAGACGTTGTTGGGTATTACCTATTTATCATTCATTAATATTTCGAGATCAAAATCTCATCTTCAGAATGGTAGGAGCCAAGCTGAGATTTTGATTAATTTATAATCAATAGATAATACCCAACAACTTCTTTCCCTTCCTTTATTTACCAAACGCATTGTGATAGCCTTCAAGACCTAACTACACACACACACACACACACACACACACACATATATATATATATATATATATATATATATATGCGGTGTAGATATAGAAGAATTCAAAGAAGTACCCTGTACATAAAGTGGTAGGATAACTCTCTAGGAGCGCTCTAAATATATATGTATATAAATACATATAGAGCAAATATATGTAAAAATTAAAACAGACACGTTATTCCATGGTGAAGCGGAAGTATAAGCCTATTTCAGGCGAAGCATATAACCAAAGAGCACGCGTAAGAACGGACGTCAACTGAAAGATACTCTACGTAAGTCAGTCAGACGGCTGACATGTCGATTTGGAAAGTAAAAAAGAAATTGGGTAGAGAGAGATAGCCTTAAAGAAAAAGGGTGTTTTTATGAGCGTAAACAAAAAGGGAAAGAAAAAGAAAGAAAAGAGGAACAAATTTAAATTTGAAAAGAAAAGATGAGAGGAGAAAGTGAAAACAAAAAAAAATAAATATTATATATTAACGGTGAAAGGATAAGAAATTAGAGTTTTAAAAAATTAAGAAAATTAAAAATATTTAAGAAATAATAGTTAATCAATCTGTTGTAATCACACTTACCACCACACCAGTAGCTACTCAGTCTACGGCTATATCGTGTTGAATGCACCGGTTCCCGTCCGATCAACGAAGTTAAGCAACATCGAGCCTAGTCAGTACTTAAATGGGTGACCATTTGGGAATACCAGGTGCTGTAAACGTAAGGTCTACTGGTCCTGCAGGGCTAATAACCATGCCCTATAAAAAAAAAATTATTACAGCAACAAAAAGTTGCTGCCCTATGCACCATTGGGTGTGATGAATAAATGATGATGACTAGATAATCAAAATTTTATTAATTATTCAGTCAACGAAACAATTATGATTCAATATAAAGTTAATAATGCAAAACAAATAATAAATAAATTATTTAACTTAAAAATAAATTTAATTATATATATGTATATGTGTGTGTGTCTTTTACTTCTACTTATTAATAAGCCAAACCACATTGTGCACCATTTAATATTTCTTTCGAGAAGTTATTCTCTACCTATTTTACTGCTGTTCTCTCTTTAAAATTAGCTTCATTGTAAAAATTAACATTTTTCTTTTTCGTTGCTTTATGTGACATTTGTCACATTAATAGGCAACAACGATTTGTATCGTCCAATATCTTTTATAATAGCACGCTCATTTCCCCAGGGCGTATCGCTGTCTGACACGACTAGTCGATACTTAAAAATAATAAGCAACCAAATAAATTAAATATAATATAGAAATAACAAGTAAATTTAGATTTCAAATCACTAATTTATAGATGGAGTGCAAAGAATTTTTCAATAAAATATATTCAACCCAGAAATTTGTTGTAGAGGGAAAAAGATATGTCGGTTCTAAGCAAACAAGCAAATGTCAAGCTATACCCGGAAGAATCTCCTTAGTTCTGGCTTCATTTGAGAGGTATCTGCAGATCTTCCCGTTTGGGGTAATGATTACCCCAAAATAATATCAAGTAAAGGTCTGCGACCAGATAGTTCTTCTATTGAGGGTGAACTCTAAAATTATCCTGGTTAAATGAACAGTACCATGTGAAAGACGGATGGAACAAAGACACGATTATAAAACTACTGAATATGAAAATCTAAAATCAGAACTAATAAAGGAGGGGCATAATGTAATTGTTAGAGCAGTGAAGATTGAAGCAAGGGGTTTCGTTGCAGGTACTCTTTCTACCCCTGTAGCTGGTTTGTCTTTATCTTCACTCTCTTCCTGCCTAATACTTCAACTCTCTTATGTAACTCCAGCCCTTTCTTCATCACCTGTATATCATTTTCTTTTCCTTTCTCTCTACCTTCGTAACTGTCTTCACTCCTGTGTTCACAGCCTTCTCTTGCCCTTTTTCTTTCTCCCTCTGTAGCTGGTTTGTTTTTATCTTCACTCTCCTCCTGCCTAATACTTCAACTTTCTTATGTAACTTGTTGTGACGTAGCTTTCGCACTGAAGGTTATAATCTTGCTATATCGGTTGCTTATCGACTTAAAGTACAGAAAATGTTAAGAACTTAGTAATCTTCCACTGAAAACTGACTCCTTAGTATTCGGCTAACTGCCGACTAATATCAACTGCCTAGTAGTTCTACTGAACTCCAATAGAAGTCTAAAGAACTCCTATGAACTTCCAAAGAACTTCCTGTTAACTCTTATTAATATAGGAGGGAGAGTCCATTATATGAGGAATAAGCGTGTTTCCCCATAACATAACTCCAGCCCTTTCTACATCACCCCGTGTATCTTATTCTTTTCTTTTCTCTCAACTTTCGCAACTGTCTTCACATCCTTCTCTTGTCCTTTCTCTTTTATCCCCTGTAGCTTATTCGTCTTTATCTTTACTCTTTTCCTGTCTAAAATTTTAACTCTTTTATGTAGCACCCTGCACATCAGTGGCGGTACCTCTTTGTTTGGGGTGAAACAATTAAAAAAGAATCATCTTATTAAATTATGATTTTAGGATGGAATACGAACCGGCCAAAAAGTCATAACGTTATCAAGACTGATACTAAAAAGTACTAAAACGCCTGAGAATACTGTGACTTTAATATTGTTGGGACGCCCGCGCCTATTCGGCTATAATGTACTATGCCATTACTATGTAAAGTAATGGTGTCATCTACGTTGGGAGAGAGGGTGCCGAGTAGCCGTATCGACAAGTCAGTCGTAGACTTACGGTGACGACCCGGAAGTACCCATTGCTCATTCTACGTCTTACGACGGTTGGGATGATTAACCTTTATTCTTGTATTGGATACTAATAACCTTTGTAAATACTATTTTCACGGAATACAACGATTAACCTATTCCTGTTGTTGAGTTATTTATTCTTACTCACGACATAACAAATATATAAAAGTGAAATAGAAATGAAAAAATATATATTATGCAACATACTTCGCAAATTACTAGTTACCTTGGTAGAAATAAAAATAAAAGTATATTAGGGTTATGGTACCCTCTTACGAGGAATGAACTTTTCCTCTTGATGTATATAAATTACCTGCGGGACTTCTAGAGAGCAGTTTAACGAAGCAGTTAAGTACAGCAGTCAACTCGCGCAGTTGACAGCCTTACGCACTGTCAAAACCTCTGCCTTCGGGCGGAGAGTATTAACCCAGACTGGGCAAAAAATTTTCCCGCAGTAGATTGCCATTGCTTTCTGCGGTAGGCTGATGAATTATATTATTATATTAATAAGCAGTAATTAGTGGGGGATTAGTTTATTACTTCATGACAATATAAAAACGATCCCCCACTTTATGCCCATCAAAAGCTTTCATTGTCTTTTCAACTATTCAGTCAGTCAGTTAAGTGCCATAGATGATACACGCTTGGGCGATCATGTCTCGAAAGAGACATGACTGACTGGGCAGAAGATTATCTCGCAGTAGGTTGCCATTGATTTCTGCGGTAGACTGGTTGCCAACCAAGGCATTAGAACTCAATCTGTCCTGTTATTTGACCCATAACTGGAAGGAAAAGACGGATTAATACCTTTCCCAAGAGTATTTGCACGTAAGTGAATGCAACGAATTCAAATGGAATTCGAACTCGTCTCTCCGATTTCGCGTTCCGAGTTGATATCCACTACACCACAACGCACATCCGCGATACATATATACTAGTCTAGATTCCTAAATATTGCAGCTCCTGTGAGTCCCCAAATGACCGTTGGTGTCAGTCTGGTTTATTCCTAACAAATATCACGAAATATTCATCTCTTTTGTCATCTTAAAATCACCCATTTCAATAACTTCCCTAAACATTTTCTTTCTTGGATTTGATCTAATGTTTGCTCCTTTTCAATCATTTTTGATACTTTAAAAACAGTTTTTCTAAAAATAATCAGCTGCTTTATTACCCCGAAATTCTTCATACCAGCCATTTTCCATGTGAAGATTTGATTAGGTTTTGATTCAACGGCCATATTTAATTCAATTTTAAATAGTAAAACTAAAGAACATTAGGAAGCCTTATGTAAAATTGGAAATTATTTTTACAAATACATGTTTCAGCTGATCTACAAATAATAGGTATTTTTTTTATATTTCTGAAATCAGAAATTTCAAAATCATTCGTATTGATCACCTAAGAAACAAAAGAGCACACTGAAAACCGTCAGAAATATTCCTGTGGCTATTTCCTGAGATCCTTGCTGTTGTGCAATATGTAGACTTGTATCAGAGAACCAAACTGGTGTACGAGGAAAATATAAAATCGTAAAAATCAGTGTTAGTAAATTAATTGAATTTATAATGATAAAAACGAAGATTGATTTACAAACCTGACAATGGCGCCAGAAATTGATCAGATTTAAATAGAGACAAAATCTTTTTTCCCAAAGAAAAAGATAACAAAACAACGTTGTTCTTTTGTCGACAAAAGATCGGCTTTCTCAACTTCATACTGACAACCTTAAAGATATTTTTTGAAATGCCGAGATCACACCCATATATGATCTGAAACCAGTTCTCTCTGTACTGGCCAGGACAACCATGATTTGGAATCAAGTGTTAGACAAATATTCACGCTTCCAGTTTTGGAATGATAAAGCTCACTTCCCTTCAAACGAAAATTAGTCTAGAAGACTGAAAACTCTGAATTCGCGCAAAATTTAAAAAGATTGAGCTCCGTCAGGCTATCTTGCCCTAGATACACAACTGCTGTTATGGCAGCAATACATTTGATACACCAACGTCTCTAATACTTTAATAAGAACATTGATAGTGAGTTCATCTCTGTCACCATTAGTTATAATCTAAGCTCAAATTGAATTCATGTTTCAAGAGCAAACATTCTCATTCGATACAGCTATACTATACACTTGTTATGAAAAGGATTATACTTCTCTAATACTTTAATGAGGACATTGATAGCTAGTTCATCTCTGTCACCATTAGTTATAATCTAAGCCCAAATTGAATTCATGCTTCAAGGGCAAACATTCTCTTTCGATAGAACTATACTATACACTTGTTATGAAAAAGATTAATCGTATCTAATACTTTAATGAGGACATTGATAGCATGTTCATCTCTGTCACCATTAGTTATAAACTAATGTCAAATGGAATTCATGTTTCAAGAGCAAACATTCCCATTCGATACAGCTATACTATACTCTTGTTATGAAAAGGATTATACTTCTCTAATACTTTAATAATACATTGATAACTAGTTCATCTCTGTCACTATTAGTTATAATCTAAGCTCAAATTGAATTCATGTTTCAAGAGCAAACATTCTCATTCGATACAGCTATACTATACACTTGTTATGAAAAGGATTATACTTCTCTAATACTTTAATGAGGACATTGATAGCTAGTTCATCTCTGTCACCATTAGTTATAATCTAAGCCCAAATTGAATTCATGCTTCAAGGGCAAACATTCTCTTTCGATAGAACTATACTATACACTTGTTATGAAAAAGATTAATCGTATCTAATACTTTAATGAGGACATTGATAGCATGTTCATCTCTGTCACCATTAGTTATAAACTAATGTCAAATGGAATTCATGTTTCAAGAGCAAACATTCCCATTCGATACAGCTATACTATACTCTTGTTATGAAAAGGATTATACTTCTCTAATACTTTAATAATACATTGATAACTAGTTCATCTCTGTCACTATTAGTTATAATCTAAGCTCAAATTGAATTCATGTTTCAAGAGCAAACATTCTCTTTCGATTCAGCTATACTATACACGTGTTATGAAAAAGATTATACTTCTCTAATATTTTAATGAGGATATTTATAGCTTGTTCATCTGTCATCATTAGTTATAATCTAATCTCAAATTGAACTCATGCTTCAAAAGCCAACATTCTCATTCGATACAGCTATACTATACACTTGTTATGAAAAGGATTATACTTTTCTAATACTTTAATGAGGACATTGATAGCCAGTTCATCTCTGTCACCATTAATTATAATCTAAGCTCAAACTGAACTTATGCGTCAAGGGAAAACATTCTCTTTCGATACAGCTATACTATACACTTGTCATGAAAAAATTATACGTATCTAATACTTTATTGAAGACATTGATAGCCAGTTCATCTCTGTTACCATTAGTTATAATCTAAGCTCAAATTGAACTCATGCTTCAAAAGCTAACATTCTCATTCGATACAGCTATACTTTACACTTGTTATGAAAAAGATTATAGGTATCTAATACTTTAATGAGGACATTGATAGCATGTTCATCTCTATCACCATTAGTTATAATCTAAGCTCAAACTGAACTTATGCTTCAAGGGCAAACATTCTCTTCCGATACAGCTATACTATACACTTGTCATGAAAAATATTATACGTATCTAATACTTTATTGAAGACATTGATAGCCAGTTCATCTCTGTTACCATTAGTTATAATCTAAGCTCAAATTGAACTCATGCTTCAAAAGCAAACATTCTCTTTCGTTACAGCTATACTGTATATTTGTTATGAAGAAGGTAATACTAGTGTTTTATTTTTTCTAATTTCGGCGCTCTCCAGAGAAAGATTTACTCATTAAATATTTATCGGTATGATTAACACTTAAGTTAATGAATTCACCCCAATCAAGAGAATTAAGTCACTAAGACGCAAGGACTTTACTGAGTTCTAGAGAATACAGACAAAAGATAATGATTGAAATTGCATTTAGATATTTGAAAATCAACGTTGACTGGAACACAAAAAAACCGAAAAAGAGATTCACAAGCGATAAGTACAATAGAAGAAACTATCGGCATAGAACTTACGGCTGCATTTGGCCATTTCAAATATAAATTGATGAGATATTGTCACCAATTTAGTACTGCTCTTTAATTTTTAAAGTCTAGATACCATAAAGAAAAGTTATTTTTAATTTGTTATAATAAAAAATGTGGCTCAAATCCAAAAGTGGTTATAGTGAAAGGCTTTTTTTAAATGTCTTATCTTAAAATTCGCTAGCCACGGCTACTGACCCAAACATACCTCAGTGTTCCTTACACTAAAAAACACATTTTACTTACCATTATTACTACATCTACCATAATATCCCAAAGTCTCTATGATGTCCTCATCATCATCATCCTGCGGCTTCGGCCGAGATAGAACTCACTACACCCTTCCAGTATCCCCTAACTGTCATAGCTCCTAATAGGTCTTCCTTAGCGATAGATGTATCTCTATGTATCCTGTCTGGAAAGATTAACTTACGAGATCGATTGTGAGATGATGGGTGCCTCCATAATACAAACGATGAAACAAGTTCATCTGTGGCACATGCGCAATGCCCAGCAAACTGGACAAGTCTCTTTTGAACTAAGGTTGATACTCTTGGTAGGTCTCCATATATCATTTCTAGAGTTGGGTGGTTTCGCCATGAAAGATCAAGTACTCTTCTGAGAAGACGAGTATAACATCCATCTAAACGGCGCTGTTGTTTTGGTAACTTGTCCCCCAATGTACAATTTTTCCTTGGTGTGGGGAATAAAAATAGCAACATTTAAAAATGAAAGCACATTTGTATTCATATGCAAGAAACCAAACAAAATAATGTTAGTCATTAAAAACACACATACACAAATCCTACCATAGGAGAAAGTTCATCAGAACAATTACCATGACAGTATTTAGAAAAAAATTAAATAAGGCTCAGCGAAGCAACGTTAAAGCGGTGGAGAAATGATTGTAGCCGAGATGCAAGGTAAAGGCTAATAACGTTGCAGATTCATTGGATTTTATCAAGAATCTCTAAATGTATAGCAGGAGCACTAAAATTGTCCAGCACAACATAGTAAACTAAGTTATCTTCTTGTTTTTTCTTTTGCTTCTCTAAATTCATTGCGGCTTCATGTGCTGCGTTTTGTTGCTTCTTTCAAGACAAAAAAAAATCTATGAACTAAAACCAGTCGAAACATTGTACAACTCGCGCAATAATATAAACCTGATGAGAAAAGTTCGATATCTCGAAACAGCAGATCGCAATATTAGCAAGATAATAACGACAAAAATATGTACAGCTGAAAATCAGCTAAAGATGCTCGGAGAACAGAAAATTCAATGCTGACAATTCTTTACATGAAGAATTTATTTAAGAAACATACATAAAAAGAAACGAGAAATCGGGGAACCGAGTTCGAATGCCAGTTGAATTCATTGCATTCACTTACGCGCAAATACCCTTGGGAAAGGTATTAATCCGTCTCTTCCTTCCAGTTATGGGTTAAATAACAGGACATATTGGGTTATATAGCCTTCACTGGTAACCTGTCTACCGCAGAAAGCAATGGCAACCTATGCGAGATAATCTTCTGTCCAGTCAGTCATGTTTCTTTCGAGACATGATCGCCCAAATCATGTATCACCTATGGCATTTAACCGACTGACTGAATAGTTGGAAATACAATTAAAGCTTCTACTGGGCATAAAGTGGAGGGTCGTTTTTCTATTGTCATGAAGTAATAAACTAATCCCCCACTAATTACTGTTTATTAATATAATAATTCACCAGTCTACCGCAGACAGTAATGGCAACCTACTGCGGGATAATCTTCTGCCCAGTCAGTCATGTCTCTTTCTATAAAAAGGATAGAATATATAAGAGAATTAAGTGCCTGTTTTTGTTGGTGCTGAACTTTTTATTCTAATTTCGATTTAAAAAAAAGCAACTGAATTTTAAAAACTATTATGTCTTTTGAACATTTTGACGATTAGGAACTGTCGCAATGACAACATTTTAGCTTCAAAGGTTTGAACACATTTCCGGCAGTTTGTTTTCACTGAAAACGTACAAAATACAGTTAAAGTCTGTAAAGAATTGTTGTCATTATCGAGAGCCACAATCATCCCGTTGATTTTTTTAATTATATCACAGTCAATTAATTTTTTCGCCGTTCCTTATATATATATATATAGTGTATCGAGGCAGCAAGTAATTTTCTAAACATATGCTGTTAAATATAAGAAACAACGAATGTCTATTATGTTTAATCATGAGCTGTTATAAACGTCGTATTTTTGCTTTAATTTCAGTTGAAAATAAAGACAAAAATTCTCCAACATTTAAATAATTATTTATTGATTTTCTTCTAAATTAGACAGGTCCATTTTTGTGTCTCACATGGCTGTCTAATTTTCTCTGTATAACTCCATTCTGTTAATAATAATTTAAATGTTCTATGTTCACTGAACATTAAATGTTCATCCTTTGATAATGGCTTATGTAAGCCGAAAGCTCAGACCTGATAAAAAAAATCAACAATTATTGCGATTTCTTGTCGTCTTTCCATGACAACAGTATCAAGCTAATCAGATCATACGAACGGATCTTACACAAAATAAATAGACAGAACTTGTCAATATTATTCAATGAAACCTGTATTAATATATATATATATATATATATATATATATATATATATACTACCGGTCATAATTATTAAACTACTATTGTGTATGTGTGTGTAGCGGATAAGAAATTAATTAAAATCAACCTTTTTCTTCACTTTTACAAAAATTCACGATGACGTGTGAAATCCTGGTTTTCTCAAATAGAAAAAGGATTGACCAAGTGCTTAACGAAAACGTCGAAACCAGATTTCGCAATTAAGTGTTAAAATGATTTTTGACCAATGGGAGCGACTTGCAAGACTTGAGGACTTCGCGAGCAAGTGCGAAAATTTGAATACTATAAAAGGCCCCGGTCAGCGTCAATGACAGTCACGAGACAAACATCTAAAAATACAACTTCAACTTTAAACGACTCGGACATTGTTCTCTTTCTCCTTATCTCTTTCAACAATTACTTCTATGAACATTTTGTACGAACTCTTGATACCCTTAACTTTCTCAATGAACATTAATTTCTACGAATTATTGTTATTCCTCCTTTTAATAAATTTCTATTTTAACATTCAAAATGTATATTTTATTATTCTATACTTCTACACTACAATATTAAGCCTTGCTTTAGAATTTAGTAATTTGATCTTTTCTATAGAATTTTTGTTTTAGCGGGATAGGGGTGTTTATTTAATCTTAATTTTGAATTTAGGGGATCGATTTTTTTCTTTAATTTTTAATTTTTTTAGATCATAATTTGGAAGCCCATTTATTTAATTTAATTTAATTTAATTTTTAATTTTAGTTAGATATTACTAAATTCTAAAGTAAGGCTTAATATTCTGAATTGGATTAGAAATATATCCGCTAAAACTTTACTTAAATACAAAAATATTCCGTACTGGAAAAATCAAAATTAAAAGAAAAAAAATGGCCCCCAAACTCGCAAAAAAATCAATTTCCTATATTCAAAATCAAGATTAAGTATACAATTTCAGATTAATTGTATTATATATTTAAAAAAAAAAACATGCTGAAATACACAAAAAATACTCCGTACGTGATAAACATGCCACCCCTACCACATCCACCTAAGGAACCCCAAATAATATAATCTGGCCACTAGATAAAAAAGAATACATAAAATCCGTCTAGTAACAACAGACACTCATTAATCAAACACTAGCTAACCACACAGCTACCCTAAAAATTCTTAAGGTTAACAAACAGGACGGATTCCCTAATCACAAAAAAAAACCGTACACACATGCACAACTGACCAAGTAATCAAACTTTTAACTAAGCACACCATTCCTTGAAATTCTAACCAAAAGATATAACCGAGCAATAAAAACGTACATCCCAACAGCTAAGGTCATTAATCAACCATTTAACTTCACACTCCATTCTCTTCAAAATTCTAACGGTCAACACCGTTAGAATCTCTTTACTATCAATAACCCCAAGCAACCTCACACTAACTAGGAACCAAATATAGATAGCAAGGATTTCCATTCTTCTTCATTCCTCCTGAAGAGACGTTGGAGACCCAATGTCGAAACAACCATATGATTATAGAGGACACATATAAAAAACATTATGTACATATTCTAAAATATAATTTATAATAAATATTCACAGCTCTATATATATTATATATCTAGCAGTTTTAAATTAATGTTTTGGACGTTGGAAAATATTCTTTCTTTGTTCTGTACTCACTCGTATATATATATATATATATATATATATATATATATATATATACACGAAAAAGATTTTTCGTGTGTTTTTGCTCTACTATTGTATTTTAGTACTTTCGTATTGAGCACTTTTTCTTGTGTTTGGTCCGTTTGGGGTTTGTTTTCTTTACTGCGGAATATTGAATGTTTTGTTCTTGTTCCGCTGGTTTCTTTTTTTTTTTTCTCCCCATTTATCCGACAACTTAGTACGCCGGATTGTAACGGATTTAGGTTCTGTTTGTTAAAGGTTTTTTCGAGAGTTTATATTGGCATAAATTTACGGAGTGCATTCTTACAGAGTCTAAGTAGTTATTATTATCATTATATATAAAGTAGAATCGTTGAAATTTGATACGGTAAATTCCAGTAGAGACAGATTCCAAAGAGAACTCAATGTTAGATTTTATTGCTAAATTTAACAGAGTATTATAATTAGGAAATAAAAGTTAGATATTTTTACAAAAACAATGGCAATATTGTAATTTGCGCTCCCAGAAACTTCAGCTGTCTTTTCCGGATTTTAAGTATCAGTTTCCTTCTCGTTTCTATCTCCTTCAAAACCGACTCGCTCCTGAATTAATGTATTTAAACAATGTTTAAATCAGTCAAAATAGGAACCCTGGATATCTGTATACTAGCATCATATCCCGGCGTTGCCCGTGCAACTCAGAACATTTTAGTAGCAGAAGTCGGTTATATAAAAAAAATAATTATATAAAAAATTGTTGTTTAAAAATTGTTAAAAAATTCCATTAAAAAATGTATTTCTTTTGTTTTGCGTAAACGTGATTTGATGTTTTGTGTGACATTGTAAACAACATTGCGTTTGTTTTTCTTTCAAAATTACGGGGGTAATTTTTTTGTTGATCAAATGATTTTATAAAACGTCAGAATAAAAATTAAATATAAAGGTTCATTTTGTTTTTGTTTATTTAGTCGCGTTTGACACGTGTGATTTGATTTCTGTGACGTAATCTAGCAACCATCTTAGATCTTAGATGTTTTACGGAGCAAATACCGACTACGTTGGCCAAAATGTACGAAAGGTAAAAATTGCTGAACTTTAACCCAAAAAGTATCTCTCGAAACTGGCTTCCCTGTAGATGTGTGTCCCTAGAAAGTTTGAATGGCGTAGCTTTAAAAATGTACGCGTGTATAGGAAACAGCCACTCACAGACTCACAGATTGCGTTTTATACAGAGAGATTTTCGCCGGCGAGTTACTAGTTTATTTGTGTTTTCACGATAAGGTTTGGCCGCCAAGAAATTTTTGAATGCAATTTCTACACCTTCTTTGCAACGAGATATACTTTAGCTTTTTGTCAAGATGCATAAAAAAGGGTTAGTCAATGGGTGAGAAATGAAGAAAATATGGTGAATATGCCAAAGTTTTGTGTAATATGACGATCTTCTGCAGAGTCATCCGGGTAATATATATCCGAGCATTATCATGAAGCCGAACAGTCGATTAAGCAGTGCCGGTCGCATTTTGTTTAACTGAATGGGCATTCTATCCAAATGCTGTTAGTCAACTTTTGACAGTGATGTGCTGGTTCGATTCCAGACAGCTGTAATAGATGGCTCCAATGGTGGTCGACCACACAGTCAACATGATTTTCTCTTAGAGCAATTTTCATTTTCGAAAATGTTTAGGTACTTCGTCGCGATCAAGCCACTGAGCCGATTGTTCACGATTTCCATGAAGAATCCATTTCTCATCTCACATCACAATTCAATCAACAAAATGGATTATTCGAATTCCGAAGATGTTGCGTTAAACACACTTTCTTAACGTCGAAGTCTTTTGCTGAATTCATGTGGAATCCATTTATCGAGTTTCTTCCCTTTACCAATTTTCTTGAAATGGTCCAATATTGTTGAAATGATGACACCAATTATCTAAGACATTTCTCGAACACTTATACATAGATTTTGTTCGTCTAGTTCCTTCCGGGACTGATTTTCATTTGCAGATGCAAGTCCTTCTACTATGAATGAATCGGATAAATGTGATGGAGTTGAAGGTAACCAATATGGTAGTATCTACGTTTTGTTTTATATTTTGAACTTACTTATCACTATATATATGACCCCGTAACAATTGCCTAAAATGTGTCTGGGGTGGCGGCACATAGTAGCTCGCATTGAGGAATTGGAGAGCCGAGTTCAAATTCCAATTCAGTCCGACATTGAGTGACTAGGCAGCTTTCAAGCTTCACAAATAATTCAGTTCTCAACCAATTTTCAAACAATTTACAGAATTAAGTAGGACACATCCTTAGATACATTTTGAAAAAAAATTGAATTTTGGTCCAGTAGCAAAAAGTTACATCAAAATATGAGAAATCCGAAATGGGAGACTAACTACATCAGTACATAAGTGAGTGAGTGCCTAACAATTTTAATAATAAATCTTATTCGTTATAACTTTTTCTGTTTAATATTTTTGCAAGCGGTTTTCAACATTTAAATCCTGATGATATCGTTTATCATTTTTGTCAGTCAAACTTTGCTGATCACCTATCATTTTATCATAATTGATTATAAGAATTAATTATAAATAATAAATTGTTTTTTTTTAATCAATTGCATATAAATCTGTTCTTTTTAATATTTTTGAATGTGGTTTTCAGCATTAAATTTATATTAAATTAATAGCAATGCCTGGAAAAATCATGGATTACATGCACACAAGAAAAGTAATATTCTTATGGTTATATTAAACCTGGAAATGGACAGGACGAGTTATTAAACCTGGAGAAGTAAAGGATAAGATATTCTAGTGAAATAAAAATAAGAAATTTCTTACTTAAAATATTGCAGGTAAAAATAAGTTTGAATGCAATATTTTAAGAAAATTTATTTTTATTACTTCTAGAATATTTTGTCCTTTACTTTTCCAGGTTTAATAACTTGTCCTGTTTTTTCCAGGTTTAATATAATCTTAAGAATATTACTTTTTATGCGCGCACTTTTCCATGTACTATATATATATATATATATATATATATATATATATATATATATATATATAAGTCATCTACATACAGCTCATCAGTGTGGCTAGACATCTACTTGCTTCTGGCCGGGATCGAAACCCGACCAATTTAGTGTCAGACGGAGTCTGTTTTCCCTAAGCCATAGACGCATAGAATGAAAGAGGGGAAATTTTAGCGCGTTATATATAAGCGGTGTATACACATGCCAGTCACCGGAAGAACTCAATTCATTGCTAAAGAGTAACGCGTAAATCACTGAAGTGGTAACTGTTTTTTTTTCTTCTCCAGAGAGCTCAATAGTAATGAGAGCATATATATTGTTTGCTTCGTATTAATGTGTTGGGGCGCTCTCCACCTTTCCACGGAAATGGACTTTTCGAATCACTAAATAAAGTAGTAGTGTTATACCTCGAGGAAGGAAGTCGAGTAAGGAAGTCGAGTGAGCGAATCAGTCGGGTATTTCCGGTATTGCACCGGAAGTGTTCTACTAGTCAATCTATCACGTCTCTATGACGATACTGTATACTAATTACCTTGTTCTGTATTCTACTAATCCTCACCTCTTGTAAATACTTCTCTTTCCTGTCAATACGCCTACTTTTATACTATTACGTTGTTTTGTATTATTTCACATAATTCTGTTACCCGACGTAACATAATGTTGTCTTGCTTTTTGTTCTTCTTCTTATTTATAAGAAACTTTATCAACCTTGTTTGGTGTTTCTGCCGATTACATTCAACCATGACGGATTCTGTACAGAATCAACTGTGAAATGATAAGATGTAGAGGTAAATCTAGTCAATTTGTAAAGTCTAGGTACAAAGCAAAGCTCATCAGAATAATTAGTATGAAAATATTTGTAGAAAAGGTATAGAAAAGTTACGTTACGGCTGTGAGAAAGCGACTGGAGCCGAGATGATAGGTCAAGACCTATAACATTGCAGATCATTCTTTAAATTTTATGCACAGAAGAAGCACAAGACTAGTGTGGCAATAATACTCAATACATGACCGAATGGTGGACTCGTAAAAGCGCAAGAAAGATTCTAGAAGAAATTATCAAAGTGACTTATCGACTAAACCCTTAGTAAATACATTACAAGTCTCCTAGATTTTGTTAGTTCAACCCCATTCTCTGGTTTAAAGAAAGAAACGGACAAACAACACAGCTGATGAGTATCAAATGATATGAAATATCCACTAAGCATGGAAAGAGGTATTAGAACAGATTATCCGTGGATTAAGAAACAGATCGTTTCGTAATTCCAAGGAGGTTACCTAGAGCGCAGACAGACACTTGAAGAAAGTTGAATTATGCAATGGTCGAAATTTCATGAATATAACAACCAATGGGAACATGTCAGTCCAAATAGCGATGCATATAAAACACATGTGTTCGTTTATAGGAATGCAGAACAAGATACCAATGTTTCTGCAAAATAGTCAAATCAGGCGAACCTGAAGCAGACTACCACCACGTTTAGTTTCGTTGTTTTTCATTTTTTTTTTTTTCACTTTTTTCAGCGCAGTCCTATTGATTACCTCCTTAGCTTTACGACTGATAAAAAAAACTCTGAAAAATTTCAATATTTAAACATTTTCTGATGGGGGATCAGTTTCTCATACAACGTTATAGTAAATCGAGCCTCCATTTTGAAATCGTTTGCCTGTAAGACATTATCGCTACCTGTAAATATGTTCATTATCAAATTCTTTGGACTTTTTTCAGTGCAGTATTATCTTTTACACCTTAAACTTTATGAATGACAAAAAGAAATTCACAAAAATTTCAATATTTAAACATTTTCTGTGGGGGAGATCAGTTTCTCATACAACGTTATAGTAAATCGAGCCTCCATTTTGAAACCAGTTGCATGAATGACATTACTGCCACCTGTAAATGTGTTCATTATCAAATTCTTAGGACTGTTTTCAGTGCGGTATTATCTTTTACACCTTAAACTTTACGAATGACAAAAAAACAATTCGCAAAAATTTCAATATTTAAACAATTTATTGGGGGGAACAGTTTCTCATACAACCTTATAGTGGGTTGAAAATGGAGAATCGGTTTACTTTAATGTTGTATGAGAAACTGACACCCACAAATTTGTTTAAATATTGTAATATCACTTTTTTTTTTTGAAAATCGGAAAATTTAAGTTACAATCGATAGAACTGCGCTGAAAAAAGTAAAAAAAAAAAAAAAAAAAGAAAAACAATGAAATTAACATAAACAAAGCTACCTTAACGCGAGTGGGTTGAAAATGCAGGATTGATTTACTATAACGTTGTATGAGAAACTGACCCCCACCCCTGACTGCGCTAAAAGAAAGTTTTAAAATAAAATGAAAAACAACGAAATTAAACGTGGTGGTAGTCTGTTTCACGTCCGCCGGCAAATCTTGTATTTTACAGTTTGATATCAGACACAAAGAGAAAAATGCCGAGAAACTCCGAGACGTGGTAGTAAAAAAAGTGGGGGATGAAAGATTAAGCAGATGACAGAATTTATTGTCATTAGCAAAAGGAACACCCAAAGGTTCAAGGTAAGAAATGAAGAAGTCATATCAAATGGTAGGCAGGTTCACCTATCGCCCGGTTCACACTCATCTTCGGTCTTTTAAACAGAAGTAGAGAATTATCCTTTGTTTTATCTTTTTGCTTAGAATTCGGCTTCCGGTTCCTTTTAAAGTCTAATTCAACACTATATTTCTAAGGTCTCTAAACTAAACACTGAAATTTTATTCACTCTTTATTTATTTAGTGCACTATCATCAGGCAATTACGGGGTCATATATAGAGATAAGTAAATTTTAAAAAAAAGGTATATACTACCATATTAGTAGCCTTCCACTCAACACATTCATCCGATTCATTCATGGTAGAGGACTTGCATCTGCAAATGAAAATCAGTACCGGAAGGCACTCAGTCAGTTAAGTGCCATATGCCATACGTGAAACACGCTTGGGCTATCATGTCTCGAAAGAGACATAACTGACTGGGCAGAAGATTATCCCGCAGTAGGTTGCCATTGCTTTCTGCGGTAAACTGGTTGCCGACCAAGGCTATAGAACCCAATCTCTCCTGTTATTTAACCCATAACTGGAAGGAATAGACGGATTAATACCTTTCCCAAGGGTATTTGCGCGTAAGTGAATGCAATGAATTCGGCTGGAATTCGAACTCGGCTCCCCGATTTCTCGTTCCGGGCCGATATCCACTGCACCACAACGCACATCCTTAGGAAGGCACTTGATCAAAATCTATGCATAAGTGTTCGAGAAATGTCTCAGACAATTGGTGTCATCATTTCAACAATATTGGATCATTTGGGAATAAATATTTTCGCCTATTGCCAGATTCAAAACCTCTCCTAGTTCTTTTGAACAGAAATAAAGATTTTTCTTCTTTTTTTTTTCTTTTTTTCTTTTTTCTTTAGAATTGGGTTTTCGGATCCTTCTAAAGTTTATTCCAACTCAATACTTCTAACGTCTCCGCTTAAATTTTATTTAATAGTTATTTTTCCCCAGCAGAAGTGTTTGCCTATCGTCCGGCTTTCACATCTCCTTGGAATTTTGAACAAAATTAGAGGCTTATTTCTTATTTTCAATTTAGAAATGGTCGAAATCACTATATTTTTAAGGGTTCTGCCTAAACTATAAAAAAAAATTATCCACTATTTATGATTTCCTCAGTAACTTTTCACCTATTGCCCGATTCACACTCCACCTCGGTCTTTTAAACAGGAGTAGAAGTTTATCCTTTGTTTCCTTTTTTTGGAGTGAGTTCCTGCTTCCTTCTAAAGTCTTTTCCTTCTTTTTAACTTGCATTAACTTCCTTGTGTCTTAGTGGCATTATCGCCTTATCGAGTGAACTGATTTAAAAAAAAGTACAAAAATTTAAGTATCTAGATTGTGTTTTAAAAGACGACGGAAAATGAGACATCAAAATCCTAAGACGCATTTGAACAGTGAAAGGTGCCTTTCGAAATTTAAACAAAGTATCAGGAAACGGGAAATTTAGTTAGAAACCAAGAAATTAGCGTAGAGATACCGATGTAAAACCAATCCTTCTGTGTGGCATTAAATGATGGACAATTTTCTCACAGATGAAAAATAGAATTTAAGCAATAGACATGTGGTTCCGTAGAAGATTTCTGAGAACAACAAGGGCGTAATATGTGAAAAACTACGTTATCGTAAATCGAGCCTCCATTTTGAGACCAGTCGCCGGTACGACATTACAGCCACCTAAAAATTTGTTCATTATCAATTTTTTTTTTTGGCTTTTTTCAGTGCAGTATTATCTTTTACACCTTAAACTTTACGAATGACAAAAAGAAATTTGCAAAAATTTCAATATTTAAACAATTTACTGGGCGGGGGGGGGGTCAGTTTCTCATACAACGTTATAGTGGATTGAAAATGGTTTACTTTAATTACTCGTATATATATACGGGGTCATATATATAGTGATAAGTAAATTATCACTATATATATGATAATTTACGAAAAGGAAAAGGTGAAACAAAAAGTCACTTCGACTTAGAATCAGGAATTTTGGCGACCCATTATGAGGAAAGAGGGTTTGAAAAATATGATACCCACGGGACATTAAATGCAAGAGAGGCAGAGGCGAACGGCGAGTAAGATACCTAATGCGTTTGTGTCAATGGATGACAGAACAGAGTCTGGGAGACACAGCAAAAAAAGGCAAACATTGCAGAGAGCTCAAAAAATAGGGAGTTGTGAAGAGCCATGATCGCTCGCATACTAAAGAGCCACAGCCTGTAGCAACGGATTCGGTCGTAAAGATACAAATGAAGGCAACCATGCGCCTGCTCGTAACAGTAGGCAAGCTCATTTTACAATACTTTCATCAATCTGTTCCACACAAAATTTAGATGCATACAGCGAGACTATTCTGAGAACCCTTGAAGTTATGCCAGGATTCGTCATCGGAGGCCATATTTAAGCAATATGAGGTACGCAGATGATACAATGCTGATAGCAGACACGGAAAGGAAACTACAAGATCTCCTACAAAAGGAAGCTGAAGAGAGTGACAAGAAAAGACTACAAATAAACTGCAAGAAAACCGAATACATGGTCATCAGCAAAAAAAGCAGCCGAAAATGCCAAATACAGGTGGGACATGCTAAAATCAAGCAGGTACAAAAAATTAAATACCTGGGAAGTGTTCTCACAGAAGACGGAAAGTGTGACACAGAGATCCGAAGGCGAATTGGCATGGCAAAGGAAGCATTCCAGAAGTTGAGTAAAGTATTAAGAAACAGGACAATTTCGCTAGAAACAAAGAAGAGAGTACTGGATTGCTATGTGCTGTCAGTTTTTCAATATGGCAGTGAATGTTGGACAATATCTTTGAAGATGAAGGGAGAACTTGAAGCAACTGAAATGTGGTTCTTTTATAGAAGCATACTGGATATAAAGTGGGGGATCAATTTCATATTACAATCATTATACAAATTGACCCCTCACTTTGTGGCCACATCAGTTTCTATACATTTATATTCCTGACATCCAAAAGCACAAGTATGCATTCCAGAAGTTGAGTAAAGTATTAAGAAACAGGACAATTTCGCTAGAAACAAGAGAATACTGGATTGCTATGTGATGTCGGTTCTTCAATATGGCAGTGAATGCTGGACAATACCATCAAAGATGAAGGAAAAACTTGAAGCAACTGAAATGTGGTTCTACAGAAGGATGCTGCGAATATCATGGACCGAGCAGTGATGAGGTTTTAGAAAAGATGGTAACGAAAAGGAAATTGAGCATCAGGAAGAGAGAGCTAAAGTTCCTGGGACATGCAATGATGAAGTAGGGACTGATACTAACAGGCCAGATAGAGGGAAAAAGAGACAGGGGAAAACAGTGGATGACATATTTGAAGGATCTAATCAGGTGTATGACGGAACGAGGTTGTGTGGTGTAACAGGAGAAATCGTGCTAAGAGCCACCAGGGACAGGGAGATGTGGAAGTCCATGATCGCCTTCATCCTGAAAAGACAGGGCACATAGAAGAAGAATATATATGTCAACTGTTTATAAGAAATTATAATGTGGATGTAATATTGGGGATCAGTTCTATATTATAATCAATATATAAAATGATCCCTCATTATGTGGCCATGCTAGTTTCTATGCATTTATATTCTAGATTTATGGGCTTAGGCTAGTAGATGGCAGAGTGGGGTTTGGGTGGTGTAACAGGAGAAAGCGTGCTAAGAGTCACCAGAGATAGGGAGACGGGGAAAGCCATGATCGCCTACGTCCTGAAAGGATAGAGCACATAGAAAAAAATATATATGCCAAAAATTTACAAGAAATTATAATGTGTATATAAAATGGGGGATAACTTTTATATTATAATCAATATATAAACTGATCCCCCATTTTGTGGCCATACTAGTTTCTATACATTTATATTCTAGATTTATGGGCTTAAGCTAGTGGATGGCAGAGCGGGGTTTGGGTGAAAACGTGCTAAGAGCCATTAGGGATAGGAAGACGTGGAAAGCCATGATCGCCTACGTCCTGAAAGGATAGGACACATAGAAGAATAAATGTAAATGAAGTTAACACACACTTGCAGAAACAAACACACACACGCAAACACACAGAGACTTTAATAAAAACAGCAACTCAAAATTCATTATTTACAAATTAATTTATTGTAAAAAAAAAACTGTAGAGCTATTTTATTTCTTGCTCCCTACTTGGCATTTGACGGACATTTTTACCGGGCTTTGTATTCGTCTGTGCACAAAATGTCTCGAGGAGGCCGAAGAACCCAAAGAAAGTAAATTAGATAAATAGGAAAAAAGATTCTTTGAGTAATTTTAGTTGTATTATCACAAGATGTCTGCTGCAGACAATAGGCGTGGAAAAGTCTCCAGGACTGTTTCAATTAAGGGAAAATAGAGTTATCTAAAGAAAAGGAGGACATAAGGAGGAAGATGTTTAAATGAACGAAGGTTGACTGGACTTTGTTTTCTGACTTGATTTCGTTTTCCTTATCTCTTTCTTACTCTCATTTTTTTTTTCGTTTCTTTTTTAGATTTTCTCGTTCTTTTTTCTTTCTTTTTTTATGACTTTCTTTTGTTTATCATTTCTTTGCATTTTTTTTTTTTTTTTCATTTTTTGCTTTTCCTCTCCTTTGACGTTTTTTAATTTTTCTTGTTTTCTAGTCCCTTTTTTCTATTCTTGTTCTTCGGATTCTTTTCTTTGTTTTGCTTTTTATTTATTCGTTACAGTATTTACATTATTCGGACCATTGTCCTTATTTTTGTTTCCATTTGTACGACATTTCAGCCGTTGTACGCTCCGACCTTCTTCAGGTGCTAGGAATTTCGAACCGAACACTTTATTACAATCACTGGAGTATATCATCCTTATTCCTAACCCTGCAAGTTATTTGTTCACCACTGCTGTACCCTGGTATTGAACTCACAACTCTAAGAGTCAAGTCAGGTACTAACCAACGTCTATATCGATATAGACGTTCTTTTCTTGGTTTTCTCGTTTTTTCGTATTCTTGTTCTTATTTTTTTTATTTTCACATTCATTTTTCTCATTATCCTCGTTCTCTGTACTTTTTCTTGTACATTTTCTATTTCTCATATATTTTCTATTTCTCGTATTTTTTATAATTCTCGTACTTTTTTCTATTTCTCGTAATTTTTTCTATTTCTCGTATATTTTCTATTTCTCGTACTTTTTTCTATTTCTCGTATATTTTCTATTTCTCGTAATTTTTCCTATTCCCGTACTTTTTCTATTTCTCGTACTGTTTTCTATTTCTTGTATTTTTCCTATTTCCTGCACTTTTCTATTTCTCGTAATTTTTTCTATTCCCGTACTTTTTTCTATTTCTCGTACTTTTTTCTATTTCTCGTATTTTTCTATTTCTCCTACCTTTTTCTATTTCTCGTACTTTTTCTATTTCTCGTACTTTTTCTATTTCTCGTATTTTTCTGTTTCCCGTACTTTTTCCTATTCCCGTACACTTTTCTATTTCTCGTATTTGTTTCTTTTTCTTGTATTTTTTCTTTCTCGTTCTTTATTTTATTTCCTGTACTTTTTTTTATTTCTGTCATTTTTCCTATACCTCGTACTTCTTTGTTTTACTTTCTATTTTTCTGTTTTTTTCTTTTCAGTTCTTCCCTTTATTTTTCTATTTTCTTGTTTTTTCTCCCTTTTTACTTCATCTTTCCTTTTTTCTATTTCATTTTGTGTTTTTTCTTTTTGTTTTCATCGTTCTTTTCATTTTTTATTTCTATCTTTTTCATTTTTACTTATTTTTTTTTCTTCAGCCAAAAATCTACAGCGAAACCTTTTTGCTTCTTTTACTATGTCTATTTCTTATTTTCATCATTTTATTTTTCAACTCTTCATTTATTTTTATAAGGTGTCTTTTCTTTCTTTTCTTCATTCTTTCTTTATATTGTCCCTTTCTTGATTCCATATATCAAGTTAGTTATTGTCTTTCTCACTACATGGCTTTATACTTTGTCTTTATTTAGTGGTATCGCACGGAAGCTAACCCCCCCCCCCAACCATCACTAACTTACCCTGAAATTCTGATTTAAACTGCTATAATCAAATCATGTGTGTGAGTAGTCTAGCAGTTCAGTTTTTAAACTGAATGTTTCGGCCATCACATGTCGAAATCGACGCCAAAGACTTGGCACTGAAACAAATTCTGACCATATGTCACAAAACCACCAAGAGCTACAGATTTTGATTTAATAAATAAAATCTGAAAATATAAATTTTATTTCATACTAGATGTAAATAGAGCTTTCATTTTGTTGATGTGTAGATTCTTCAAATTTCTTTGGGTGTACATAGACATATCTTGTAAATTCACTCCACCACGCCCAAATAAATCAATTATTTAATCACAATAGCTACAAGAAACTTATAAAAAGGTTTTTTGGTCAGTGTTGAAAGTGATGAAGCCAAATGTTCAGGGTTGAATTCTGTAAAGTATGCAATGAAAATATAATTTAAAATCAAAGAGAAATATTGATGTTCCTTTTTGGAAATAAACCAAAGATGCAAAGTTTTGCGTGCGGAATCAATTACAATATATTTTTAAGTGTCTTTAGACTGGTACAAAGGAATTGACAGAATAAAATACAATACTTATATATATATATATATATGTGTGTGTGTGTGTGTGTGTGTGTGTGTGTGTGTGTGTGTGTGTGTGTGTGTGTGTGTGTGTGTGTGTGTGTGTGTGTGTGTGTGTGTGTGTAAAAAGTACATTCTATTTTAAACAACGAGTTTCACTGACGGATTTTATCAAGGCAAAAAACGAAAAATATTTCCGCCAGTAGATGAAACTAGCTGTATAAAACGAAATATAAGTTTCCTCCCATCTTTATAAATCATATATATATATATATATATATATATATAGTACTGTGCAAAAGTATTAGGACAAGAACTATTTTATCTTTTATGAAGCATAGTGACAGAAAATAAACAATTATTCGATTTTCTCAGCAAATGCTTTATCAAGAAAAATACTTGTTAGAAAATAAATTTAATGTTTAGTATAATAGCCTTTTGCTTTGATCACAGCTTTCATTCATTCAGGCATTTACATCACAAGCTTCTTCAATATTTCTAATGGTATTTCTTGCTAAGCAGCTCGTATTTGTTCCTAAAGTGTATCTTGCGAAGTAACATTAGATTTATCAACTTTTTTAATCCAAAATATCTCATAGATGTATATTAGGATTGAGATCAGGGCTTTGTGGGGGCCAGTTCAAATTCTGAAGCCTTCCTTCCTCTTCCTTTTTAGTCAAATAACTCTTACAAAAGTTTTCATCCTGTATTTGAATTTCAGTGAGGTTTTTAGGAAAATCACCCCTGTCCTAATACTTTTGCACATTACCAGTAGTGTGCAAAAGTGTTAGAACAGGGGTGATTTTAAAATTTATTCTGATGCCTCATAAAAGATAAAATAGTTTTGTTCTAATATTTTTGCACAGTACTGTATATATATATACTATAATCATCCGCAGACAGATCTGTTTCGCTGTATCACAGCTCATCAGTACGGCTTAGACTCCGATCGCTTCATAACCCATGATCGAAACCCGACCGAATCGGCGTCAGTCGGCGATTCTACCCCTAGTCCACGAGCGTTCGGTAGAAGAAGGCAGGCTTTTTAGCGCGCATAAACACACCCAATAGCTAGTGTCCTCCAATTCATTATCGAATGAGCGATGCGTATATGCGTATATATGGCTTCTGCTCGGACGAGCTTAATGCCTCCTCAACAGGTGTTTACTCGTGCAACCAGACTGGCAACTGGGTCCCACCCATTCACAGTCAGGTTAGCCAAATGCAGACGACAATTCTACTCCTGCAGCTTCCTCTCTCGCACTTCCCGCCTGTGGAACCCGCTCCCGTATTCTTGCTTTCCTGACAGCTACAACCTCCAGAAATTTAAATGCATAGTCAGTCAATACTCATCTACTAACCACTGGCCTCTAGCTCTCTCCCCTCCCCTGTATAACCTTCCCTTTCTCTCCACCTATGTATCTGTCATCGCACCTGCTTTCTCAGCTTTCTATTGTTCCTTTCTAACTAGCTTGTACTCCTCACTCTTTTCTAATTAATCTTTTTACATTTATGTAACCCCCTGCACATCAGTGGCGTTTCCGCCTTGCTCGGGGTGAAATGATTAAAAAAAAAAAATAAAATATATATATATATATATATATTCTAGTTTAGTTTATAATACTTTCCTTCTTCGCTTGTTCATATCGAGAAAGTCATTTTAGAGATTGTGTTCCTGGGGACATGAAATTGTTTCAATCATGTTTGTAATCCTGCTAAGCTGCTCGCCAGACTCTGGTAAGGAACCGGTTTAGTCATCAATGATCCGACTTATGCCTTACAAGGTACGTTGCACTCAATGTATTTAAAATTACTACCAAGATTAAGATTATTAAGAGCCGAACTTCTTCCAAAATAATCCTTCAATCTTGCTTGAATAAATATTAAACTTGTTTTCATGCTCCTATCTTTCTTATTAATATTTGGCGGGGCAATAAAACAATTTAAAAATATAAATCCCAAAGATGTTTTACGATATGATAAACTATTTAGAAGAAACTAAATAAAATATTGTTAGTGTCGTGGACCCGGTTAAGAGCCCAGCAAGAAATAATACAATAACAAACACAATAGGAATTAATGAATATATATATTTAACACAGAAAATACAATACTTGGAACTTTGTTAGTAGAATTAGGTTATGGAAAGTGCGACACGGAGATCCGAAGGCGAATTGGCATGGCAAAGGACGCGTTCCAGAAGATGAGCAAAATACTAACACACAGGAAAATCTCAATAGAAACGAAGAAAAGAGTGCTAGACTGCTACGTGATGTCAGTTCTTCAATACGGCTGTGAATGCTGGACAATATCATCGAAAATGAGGAAAAAACTGGAAGCGGCCGAAATGTGGTTCTACAGAAGGATGCTACGGATATTGTGGACTGAGCATACAAGCAACGACGAGGTGTTAGAAAGAATGGCAACAAAAAGGAAATTGATGTTGAAGTTCCTGGGACACGCAATGAGGAAGGAGAGCCTGGAGAACCTGATACTGACTGGACAGATAGAAGGAAGGAGAGACAGAGGAAGGCAGCGGATAACATATTTGCAGGGCCTGATCAGGTGGATGACGGAACGGGGGTTGCCAGGAGCAACAGGAGCAAACATACTAAGAGCCACAAGGGATAGGGAGACGTGGAGAGCCATGATCGCCTACGTCCTGAAGGTACAGGGCACATAGAAGAAGAAGAAGTAATACTATAATTCAATCCTCGAACTGGGACTCGCAATGGTCGTTACGGTAGCAGTGTTGGCTATTTCCAAGTTACTCACTTTATCTCTCCACTATCTCTGGTCTATCTCTGCTACCACCTCTTGTTAGGGGAAGTATGTGTAGAGGTTGGAAGAGTTCCATCCGTTGGATGGGTGATGCCACCATGACAGTAACAACATCAGTTGACGAGGTGAAATCAATGCGGTATTTTAATAAACCACTCACTCAAATCCACACTCATCGAAAACACATCAACACATACGAAAGAGACACACACGATATACGAAAAGAGTTCCAATTCCACAAGAACTGACATTTCTGGGTACTTAACGATGAGGTTATACGCATAAACAGAGAGAGAATAAACTACCCAAAACTAACTCAAGCGATGTTTAACCGGAATCAAAATGCCACTGGAAATTAGTGCCTCTTCAGTCAAGTGCCATACGTGACATACGCTTAGGATACTTGACTGACCGGGCAGAAGATTATCTCGCAGGAGGTTACCATTACTTTCTGCGGTAGACTAGTGAATTATATTATGATATTAATAAGTAGTATTTAATGGGGGATTAGTCTATTACTTCATGAAAATAGAAAATAGATCCCCCACTTCATGCCCAGTAGAAGCTTTAATTGTCTTTCCAACTATTCAGTCAGTTAAGTGCCATTCGTGATTCACGCTTAAGAGATCATGTCTCGAAAGAGACATGACTGACTGGGCAGAAGATTATCCCGCAGTCGGTTGCCATTGCTTTCTGCGGTAGACATGTTGCCAACCATGGCTATAGAACCCAATCTGCCCTATTATTTAACTCATAACTGAAGGGTAGAGACGGATTAATACCTTTCCTAAGAGTATTTGTGTGTAAGTGAATGCAAGGAATTCAACTGGAATTCGAATTCGGTATCTCGATTTGTCGTTCTGTGTCGCACATCCCTGCACCACTGGGGCCTCTTACTCGACGCAAATGCGTAAGACTCATCCAGAGGAGAAGCGGAATACCTCCAGACAGTTTAAAAAGGGGAGTCGGACCGTAAAGTCCCACATGATATCGAAACTACATCCTTCAGTCTAGTTATCTCAGTTTCACCCAGTATCTCGCCGTATTGAGACTAGTATGCGTCAAGATGTTCCCCGAGAATAAGAATAGGGACCTCGAATACTGTTACTAAAAATGCTACGCTTGTCTCAGTATTCGATTCTTAAGATAAAATCTTTCGTTATAAGTTCCCCACTGGATGTTTTATGCATTCTTCAGGCGTTGGTAACAATATGCTCGACATGAAAAAATCCGAATCCTTAATTATTATCTGTGGCTTATCCCCAGGGACTCCACTAATTTTATCACTGAATCATTCGTGAAGCGACAAATTTTGCATGTGCGCTTGTCCATCATGAAGTTTGAAAATGTTTTTATGAATTTTCTTTAGATTGACAGGTTGCTCTTCCAAGAAACCACCTTCTTTTGTAATGTGAGTGTAGCATTTACCTCACTGCAAAAACTCAGCGATATTGATAAGAAATTTATGGGGAACTACTAACAACAGGGTGATTCTCCGGTCTCGCATTGTTATTCGTTTTGTCTTTAGTACTTTGGTCAGTATGGTCTTCTATACTTTTTTCTTTGCTTATAATTTGGCCATTGTTAGTCTACATAGTCTTGTTTTTCTCCTTATTAATTGTTGTAGATTCCGAATGAGGAATCGCACAAAATAATGAACAACAAAAACAGATATGGAGATAGAAAAGTAGGTCATATTCAACGTAATAGACAAACTGGAACGCGGGTTAGTCAATTCAGGAATACTATTAGTAGAAAATAAATATATACAAGTCTTGAAGTGAAATAGTATGTCCGGGTAACTATTCCTCAGATAATGGACTCTCCCTCCTATATTAATAAGAGTTACAGGAAGTTAACTCGCGAAGTTCTTGGGAAGTTCTTAGGAGTTCTTAGAAGATCTAGTGAGTTCTTTAGAGTTCTAATGAGGTTCAGTAGACCTAATAGCTAGTTCCAGTTTGGACATAGTTGGACTAAGGCAGTTGATATCAGTCGGCAGTTAGCCGAATACTAAGGAGTCAGCTTTCAGTGGAAGATTACCAAGTTCCTAACATTTTGGGTGGTTTAAGTCGATTAGCAACTGATATAGCACGATTATAACCTTCAGTGCGAAAACTACTAAACAGCATTTTCGTTATTGATAGAAGTGCTTGGAAGAAATATGTGTAGAGTGTGGTCGTCTCACCGTACCACAGAGTCACTGATGTGGATTCCGGGTGAGAAACCGTACAAAATAATAAACAACAAAAACAGATATGGAGATAGAAAAGTAGGCCATATTGAACGTAATATACAAACTTGAACGCAGATTAGTAAATCCAGGAATAGTATTAGTAAGAAATAAATATATACAAGTCTTGAAGTGAAGTCGTTGGATGAGGAACCGCACAAAATAATGAACAACAAAAACAGATATGGAGATAGAAAAGTAGGTTATATTGAATGTAATATACAAACTTGAACGCAGTTTAGTAAATCCAGGAATACTATTAGTAGAAATATATATATATATAATTCTTTAAGTGAAATCGTTGGAAATAGTATATCCGGGTATATTATTCTAGCTGAATGGAGCTCAGAGCTAGTTTGGTCTCTGGGTAACTTCGGTATCTGTCAGAACTCTCCGATAACTGTAACGGATCTCTACGATTACTCTCCACTGACAACTGCAACTGCAACTCTCTCTCTATGGCAGGATTATATGTACAATCAGTCGAGTCCATTATCATATACAAAAGGGGGAGATCCTACAACATTAATGTTCCTCTTTTTAGATGTAGGGTAATCCACCGAATCGCATTCATGCAGGGGATCTGCTATAGAGAACGACCCGAACAAGTATTTTCGAAACGACAAACTTTTGTCGGCCATAAATAAAAAAAGACTAAAACCAAAAGCACGGAGAAAAAGATAAAACAAAACTTAAGGGAAAATTAATAATACAAAATTCAAATCTATAACGTACAATAAAGAAACTAGTTTAGCAAGCAAAGCACAAAAGTTGTGTTTAAATTGATACAAATAAAGATCGTAAAAATGAATTCAAATTAATGTTTTATGAAACTACCAAGAATAATCCCAGAATTTTTAAAATAACAAAGAAATAATCCAAAATTCAAATGCAAAATTTAAACTATGAAGTTAAAAACGAAACTGGTTTTACCAGGAAAGCAAAAATGTTGGGCTTACATTGATAAAAGCAAAAACAAAGTTCGTAAAATTAATTTAAAATTAAATTTTGGTGAAACCCCAAAAATTGTCTCGAAGGGTTTAAAATAATAAACAATATAAAAGGGAACGATATAAAATAAAGTTTTGTCCCCACAAAAAAATAGAATTCGTTCAAAGACATAAAATGAATAAAAAAATTGAATTAAGAAAATAAAATTGAGAAATAAAATCAGAATAAAATAAAAACAGTAACCTGGGAAGACTAAAAGTTAACCCCGAAACAAAATAGAAATGAAAAACCTAAGGAGCAGGAGAGTAAGAAGAAGAATGACAATAAATCAAAAGACGAAAAAAAAAAAAAACAAAGTGGATTTTAGTCTAAAATTGGTGCTTAATATGTAACGAAAATTAAAAAATAAGCTATAAATTAACTAAAAATTAACTAAAACAATAAACAACAGTCTGATCTAAACTTATTTATAAATGGAACCTTGTCTCTCTCTGTGTATGTGTGCATGTGTGTGTCCGTTACCTATAGACTCCGAAACGGCTGAACCGATTTTCTTAAAAATTTACACAGTTGTACTATAAGAGTCTGCGAATGTTCTTAACTAGGTTTTGTGTCGAGGTACCCCCGATAAATATCGATAATCGAAAAAATCGAGTTCTAGAAGGAGTGGTCCGATTTTAATCAAATTTGATACACTCATAGACAAAGACGTAAGAAACGATATTCAGAAGTTTCAAAGTTTTTACAATAGTGCAGAAAATCGATAATATATATATATATATATATAAAGGGCAAGATGTTTGTGTGTGTGTCTGTTTATCTGCCTGTATGTCTGTAATTTTTTTCAGCCCTTTTATTTTAGTTTTTGCTTCGGGTTTGGCTCTAAGTAGGTATAATTGTAGTTCTTAGTCTCAGCCATGATACCATTTACTCAGAGGACTTATTTAGCCTTCAAAATTCAGTTTACGATGAAAACCTTATTTGATATCGATACCAGGAAATCAAAATTTCACTTACATCCATTCATTTTTCTTTCAGTCTACGGTTTCGCTTTAACTGGAAATAACTATTACTTTTTAGTCTGAGCTGCAGGACCATGGATTCGTTTTAAAGCTTTCATTACACTCGAGCAACTATACTGCTAGCAAATAAATAAATATAAACAATAAAAGAAATATGGCGTCCAAAACGGAAGATAAAACTGAGATAAAAAAAAGAGTGAAAAGAAAAATCCAAAAATTAAATGCAAACAAGAAAAGAATAAACGAACAAATTAAAAATAAATCAAATTAACTTAACAGACAGATTTTATGCCAAAAATAAAATTCATTGTATGCGCTGTTAAAATGTTAATGTTGGTATCCAACTTCGTAGCAACTCAATATGAAAATAGAACGTCAGATCACGCCAGTAACGAGATTTCGTGTTAAGCACTTCAAAGACTGGCTCCGGCAATATCCATTTTGTATAAATATAAAATGTGGCACAAGGCCCAAAGAAAGAATGATGAAAAGGCTGGTCTTCCTCTGTCTTATGAATATACTTAGCTGGACGCAATCACTGACCTAAACATACCGCAGTATTCCTTCTTCAAAATAACGCAGACGTACTTACCATTCCTACCACATCCAGCATAATACTTCAGAGTCCCCATGAAGTCTTAGCTAGTCCCCATATATACAATTTTTGGCTGTGGAGGAAGGGGAATATAATAACAATATAGGAAATAACGAATATGTATTAAACACGGCAAAATACAACACTTGGAATTTTGTTAGTAGAACGATAATACGGGTTAGTGTGTAATACTATAATTCGACCCTCGAGCTGGGACTCGTAATGTTCGTTTCGGTAGCAGTGTTCGTAGACGACTCTCGGCTATGTTCAGGGCGCTCTCCTCAGGCTAATCTCTCGGGCTACTTAAGCTATCTACCTGGCTATCTCCTCAGGCTATCTCCTCAGGCTATCTCCTCAGGCTATCTACTGACTACACTTGTGAGGGGAGGTATATGTAATGGTTGGAAGAGTTCATTCAGTTGTGGGTGATGCCGCCATGACAGTTAGTTATGCACCGATTATCCGGTAATGTGACACGCAACATCATCTAGACGTATTTTTAAATACTTTCGCACGCAATTCATTGGCCTCATTCGTCGCGACGAAAGACTATTTTTAACCTAGTCTTAACTGCCATCTCTTTCATCTCTTTTGATACGCAAGGAGGCCAACTCGACCCTAGCTAAGGCTACGTCCCACTAATACAGGATTTAATGAGCCGATGTATTTTTTTCTTAGCTGCCGTTTGTGCTGCTAATCTAGACAACTAGACATCTAGACATTAGCCAGACAACTCCACTCGAACGTCCCTCAAAACATGCACTTAGAATTTTCTAATGATCTAGAGTTGAAAACCAGGACTCCTGCATACATTGTACATTCACCCAAGGACGCTGAAGATTACGACTGATCCTCGCCCTTCGAGACTGACGTCAGGCCCCAGGCATTCAATCTATCCAACCAGAGAGTAGACGACTATAATCATCAGCAAACGACCTAATTTTCGATTTTTATTTCATTTCACTACATATTCCCAACCGTAGCCCTCGTCAGCTCCCGTTGTAGCATTGGTATTAACGGGTTCTAGAAATCTCGAACATTCATTAATGTTGCGTTCAATTTCTAGTAACCAGCCATCAAAGCCTTAAGCTTATCTAAGTTTACAGCGAGCCTATGATCTGCGTAACTCAAGAGAAAATTTGAACAAACTAAGAGTTCTACTTTGACTTTACTAGGACTCGGTCAAAGTAACTAAGACGCACCAACTGTCCCTATTAGTCCAAGTCCACATTACCTCCAGGGGTGCTCATTGCGATATTTATCGACAAGATCAAACCTGTCAGCCCCGAGGTGGGAGTAAATTGTGGTGTTGTTAGCGTAGATCCTTACTTGGGATTTGATTACATCAGGGAGATCGTTGATGAAGATCAGAAAAAGCGTAGGATCTAGAATAGATCCCTGAGGGACACCCGGGTTTGTATGATAGTATCTGGAAGCATGCCCATTCAATACTACCTTCATTACGCGATTTGAAAGGAACGACAGGATTAGATCAAACAAGCGTCCAATTACACCATAGCTCTGTAGCTTGCGTAGAATTCCAGCATGCCGGATTCTGTCAAATGCTTTGGAGATATCTAGGGCAACAGCTCGAGTTTCGCCGTTCTTATCGAGAGAATGGTATATATACTCTGTGATGATCGTTAGCATATCAACAGTAGACATGATGAAGCAGAAATTTTACTGATTATCGGAAAAGAGGTCGTGGACTGTGAGATGCTATACCACTTCAGCATTGATAATAACCTCGAATGCTTTGCCAGAAGTCGGTAGGAGGCTGATAGGGCGATAATTAGTAGAGTCTGAGGATTCTCCAGAGTTCTTCAGTATTCACTTTTGCACTATACTAGGTGTAACTACTCTTTGTACAAAAATCAGTATTTCATCACAGAGCCAGTAAGCGTTCAAGTTTCGACTGCGTTCTTTCTTTCATTTGGATTTTTTTCGCCAGAAACATGTCCTCTTCTGCTTTTACTTTGATTTTACTTTGATTTATTTCAGGTTAACTGGTAATTCGCGTATTCTTCTTTCTTCTTCTATGTGCCTATGTAGGCGATCATGGCTTTCCACGTCTCCCTATCCCTGGTGGCTCTTAGCATGCCTTCTCCTATTAAACCTCTCAAACCCTGCTCTGCCATCGACTAACTGAAGACCATAAATCTAGAATATAAATGTATAGAAACTAGCATGGCCACAAAATGAGGGATCAGTTTATATCATTATTGTGATACAGAATTGATCCCCCACTTTATAACCACATTATAATTTCTTATAAGCAGTTGGTATATATCTTCTTCTATGTGCCCTGTCCCTTCAGGACGTAGGCGATCATGGCTTTCCACGTCTCCCTATCCCTGGTGGCTCTTAGCACGCATTCTCCTGTTACCCCACCCAAAACACCGATCTGCCATCCACTAGCTCAAGTCCATAAATCTAGAATATAAATGTATAGAAACTAGCATGGTCACAAAATGAAGGATCAGTTTATATATTAATATAGAATTGATCCCCCATTTTATACCCACATTAAAATTTCTTATAAACAGTTGGCAAACATATTCTTCTTCTATGTGCCCTGTCCTTTAAGGACGTAGGCGATCATGGCCTTCCACGTCTCTCTATCCCTGGTAGCACTTAGCACGCATTCTCCTGTAACACCACGCAACCCCCGTTCTGTCATCCACCTGCTCAGGCCCTTCAAATATGTTATCCGCCGCTTTCCTCTTACTCTTTTCCCCTCTATCTGACATGTTAGTATCAAGTTCTCCAAGCCCTCCTTTCTCAGTGCATGTTCCAGGAGCTTCAATTGTCTCTTCCTGATGCTCAATATAAATTTTGTTTTCGGTTTCATTCTTTCCAACCCCTCATCATTGCTCACATGCTCAGTCCATGATATCCGCAGCATCCTTCTGTAGAACCACATTTCAGTTGTTTCAAGGTTTTCCTTTATCTTTGATGATATTGTCTAACATTTACTGCCATATTGAAGAACTGACATCACATGGCAATCTAGTACTCTTCTTTGTTTCTAGAACGCAACCTTCGCCATGACAACTCACCTTCGGATCTCTGTGTCGCACTATCCGTCTTCTTTTAGAACACCTGCCAGGTATTTAAATTTTTGTACCTGCTTGAGTTTAGTATCGCCCACCTGTAGTTGGCATTTTGGGTTGCTCTCTCTTGTCGTGGAAAAGATCGTTAATATATTCTTCCCATCGCTGGAGTATTTCCTTTTTCTCCAATATTATCGTTCCATCCTTGGATTTTATACATCCTGTTGAGGAGCAGGTTTTTAGTCCTATCAGTGCTCTTATCAAGTCAGAAGTTTTTTTTTCTTTGAAAATTACAAATTTGAGTATTTTTTTTTTTAATCATATCACCCCGAGCAAGGCGTTAACGCCAGTGAAGCACAGGGGGCTACGTAGGAGTGAAAAGATTGGAAAAGAGAAAGCCGGAGACCACATCCTAAACAAGGAACAAGGGATGAGTCTCTTCACCTGTTCAATAGACGTGGGTGGAGTGTGAACCGGGCGATAGTTTAGTCTATCTACTCCAATTGAGTAGATAGACTAAACTATTATTACACTGCATAATATAATTTTAATTTCTATTTCACTTTTTAATGCTGCAACAAAAGTGTCCTCAAACGTTTCAGGATTTTTTGTATCAATCTTGATAATATATTCGCAAGTGCGCCGAGGCAAACGTTTTTTTTTTTCTACTTGTTATAACTCAGTATGAGTTGTGATTTCTCGTCGCCACTATCATAACTTTGCCTTGTAAAATTTTGCAAAGTAACAATAGCATAAGAACCATTCTATTTTTATTTAGAATTATCCACTTGGCAATAAATACAAAAAAAATAGTATGAAATACATCATTTCTTTAAAAAAAACTGAGGTTGCCTAATAATTATGGCCGGTAGTGTATATATCGGATTATTCTTTAAATTTAAACGCAAAGTTGATTTTTACTGTAGTAATCCTTTATGTTTCGCTTAAGGTCATATCATGTTGAATACGCGGGTTCTCGCTCGATCACCGAAGTTAAGCAACGTTGAGTCTGGTCAGTACTTAGATGGGTGACCGCTTGGGAATACCAGGTACTGTAAGCGTTTATTGACGGATTGTGGTGCAGTGGATGTCGTCTCAGAAAGAGAAATCGGTGAGCCGATTTAGAATTCCAGTTGAGTACCCTGCATTCACTTATGCCCTGGTACCCTTGGGAAAGGTATTAATCCGTCCCATCCCTCCAGTTATGGGTTAAATAACAGGGTAGGACTTGAGGACCCTGCCCTTAAACATTTCCCAATGAAACTTTCTCCGTTGGGGAGGAAGTTGGCTCAACTCACCTAGGGTGCATGCGGCTTGGACACATCAGTGAGGGGGGGCGGTGTGCAAGTGAAACCGTTGAGAACATCAGTGGGGGGGGTGCAAATGAAACCGTTGAGAGGAAGGCCCTGAAACGGTGCATATTCTCTTCTAATGACCCAATATGAATTCGAAAGGAACACATTAAAAAGTGTTCAATGAAGTGATATGCCGTAGAGAAGTAGGGTGAAAATGTCATTGGCATGAGGAGAATTACACATTCAGCTCGCTTCTGCTGATTTTCAATTACTTTCCAGTAATTTTCTTCCTCATTTATGGAGGTTATGATGTAAAGTCTTGCTTATGCTGCTCGCCATGACGTCTGTTTGAAATACTCTGGACTGAAACCCAACGGGATTTTTTGACTCACTTGGAGTTCATTATTTAAGGCGTCTAGCCTAGTTCATTTGTATTACTGCGAGAGGGTATTATTTACTGTATACTTCTTCTTCTATGTGCCCTGTCCTTTAATTACGTAGGCGATCATGGCTTTCCACGTCACCCTATCCCTGGTGGCTCTTAACAGGCTTTCTCCTGTTACACTACGCAACCCTCATTCCGTCATCCAACTGATCAGGTCCTTCAAATAGGTTATCCGCTGCATTCCTCTGTCTCTTTTACCCTCTATATGGCCTGTTAGTATCAGGTTCTCCAAGCCCTCCTTTCTCATTGCATGTCCCAGAAGCTTTAGCTGTCTCTTCCTGGTGCTCAGTATTAATTTTCTTTTCGTTTCCATCCTATCCAAACCCTCATCATTGCTCACATGCTCGTTCGATGATATTCTCAGCATCCTTCTGTAGAACTGCATATCAGTTACTTCAAGTTTTTACTTCATGTTTGGTGATATTGTCCAGCATTCACTGCCATATTAAAGAACCGACATCACATAGCAATCCAGTATTTTCTTTTTGTTTCTAGTGAAATTGTCCTGTTTCTTAATACTTTACTCAACTTCTGGAATGCATACTTGTGCTTTTGGATCTCAGGAATATAAATGTATAGAAACTGATGTGACCACAAAGTGAGGGGCCAATTTGTATAGTGATTGTAATATAATACTGATCCCCCACTTTATATCCAATATGCTTCTGTAGAACCACATTTCAGCTGCTTCAAGTTTTTCCTTCATCTTCGAAGATATTGTCCAATATTCACTGCCATATTAAAGTACTGACATTACATAGCAATCCAGTACTCTCCTATTTGTTTCTAGTGAAATTGTCCTGTTTCTTAAAACTTAACTCAACTTCTGGAATGCTTCTTTTGCCATGCCAATTCGCGTTCGGATCTCGGTGTCACACTTTCCGTTTTCTGTTAGAACACTTCCCAGGTATGTAAATTTTTCTACCTGCTTGATTTTAGTATCCGCCACCTGTAATTTGCATTTTGGGCTGCCTTTTTTTCCTGATGAGCATGCATTCAGTTTTCTTGCAGTTTATTTGTAGTCTTTTCTTGTCACTCTCTTCAGCTACTTTCTGGAGGAAGTCTTGTATATTTACTGTATAACAGAAACGTAAAAATATTTTTTGCAATTTGTTGATAATTCAAATAATTTGCGGGTTTGCACACAAGCCGCCGCCAGGAATTCTCTTTAATGCTGAGTGCGTCGCAGATATGGCTTCGTATAAATCATAACTGTTTTTTGAAAATGCTTTTAACAATGTGAAAATCGAATTGCTTTTTTTCATATTAATTTGCTTTTTATTTCGTTGTTTTTTTATCGATTTGGAAGAGATTTTGCTCTTTATCAGTATCTAAATCTAAACTTATTTATAAATGGAACTTTGTCTGTGTGCGTGCGTGTGTGTGTGTGTGTGTGTGTGTGTGTGTGTGTGTGTCTGTCTGTCTGTGTCTGTGTGTGTGTGTCCGTTACCTATAGACTCCAAAACGGCTGAACCGATTTTCTTGAAAATTTACACAGTTGTACTATAAGCAGCTGCGAGTGTTCTTAGCTAGGTTTTGTGTCGAGGTACTCCTGATAAATATCGAAAATCGATAATCGAAAAAATCGGGTTTATAGAAATAGTGGTCCGATTTTAATCAAATTTGATACACTCATAGACAAAGACATAAGAAACGATATTCAGAAGTTTCAAGGTTGTAGTTCTTACAATAGTGCAGAAAAGCGGTAATATATACATATATATAAAAGGCAAGTGTGTGTGTGTGTGTGTGTGTGTGTGTGTGTGTGTGTGTGTGTGTGTGTGTGTGTGTGTGTGTGTGTGTGTGTGTGTTTATCTGTCTGTATGTCTGTATTTTTTCAGCCTTTTATTTTAGTTTTTGCTTCGGGTTTGGATCTAAGTAGATATAATTGTAGTTCTTAGTCTCAGCCATGATACCATTTACTCAGAGGACTTATTTAGCCTTCAAAATTCAGTTTAGGACGAAAAAAACTTATTTGATATCGATACCAGGAAATCAAAATTTCACTTACATCCATTCATTTTTCTTTCAGTCTACGGTTTCGCTTTAACTGGAAACAACTATTACTTTTTAGTCTTTCGTGCCAACGTCCAAAGAGTCTGAGCTGCAGGACTATGGATTCGTTTTAAAGCTTTCATTACACCCGAGCAACTATACTGCTAGTAAATAAATAAATATAAAATAAAAGAAATATGGCGTCCAAAGCGGAAGATAAAACTGAGATAAAAAAAAAAGAGTGAAAAGAAAAATCCAAAAATTAAATGCAAACAAGAAAAGAATAAACGAATAAATTAAAAATAAATCAAATTAACTTAACAGACAGATTTTATGCCAAAAATAAAATTCATTGTATGCGCTGTTAAAATGTTAATGTTGGTATCCAACTTCGTAGCAACTCAATATGAAAATAGAACGTCAGATCACGCCAGTAACGAGATTTCGTGTTAAGCACTTCAAAGACTGAATCCAGCAATATCCATTTTGTATAAATATAAAATGTGGCACAAGGCCCAAAGAAAGAATGATGAAAAGGCTACTCTTCATCTGTCTTATGAATAAACTTAGCTAGACGGAGTCACTGACCTAAACATACCGCAGTATTCCTTCTTCAAAATAACGCAGACGTACTTACCATTCCTACCACATCCAGCATAATACTTCAGAGTCCCCATGAAGTCTTAGCTAGTCCCCATATATACAATTTTTGGCTGTGGAGGAAGGGGAATATAATAATATAGGAAATAACGAATATTTATTAAACACGGCAAAATACAACACGTGGGATTTGTTAGTAGAACGATAATACGGGTTAGTGTATAACACTATAATTCTACCCTCGAACTGGAACTTTTTAGTCTTTCGTGCCAACGTCCAAAGAGTCTGAGCTGCAGGACTATGGATTCGTTTTAAAGCTTTCATTACACCCGAGCAACACCGGGTTATACTGCTAGTAACCCATACATCAATACCGTCTTAATCTAAAAGGTTAATGGTTTTGCAGGTTGGTAACCACATTTCGGCTGCAGCCGCTCTCACACCGGCGTGATGTAGCTTCCCTGTGCCTCTTCTACAAGTACTTTCATGGCTTCTGCTCCGATGAGCTTAGATCACTGGTGCCGCCTAAGCACGAATTTACACGAGATACTAGATTAGCAACTAGGTCCCACCCTTTTACAGTTAAACAAATAAGATGTAACCGTAAATTCTACTCCAACAGCTTCTTTTCTCGCGCTTCCCGCCTGTGAAACTCCCTTCCACATGTCTGCTTTCCCGACAGCTACAATCTCCAGGTGTTTAAATGTAGGGTCAATAGACACCTCCTATCACACTAACTCCCAACTATTCTCACAACACTCTCATCTACCCAACCCTCATTCTCGGTATCCTCACCCGCCTATCACCCACCCTCTGTTATTTCCTATATTTAACCAGCCTTTCTCCACTCTACGTAGCCCCCTGCACAGTAGTGGCAGTGACATGCCTTGCTCGGGGTGAAACGCTTATAAAAAAAAAAAAAAAAAAAAATCGCAGCGACTATAATTCGACCCTCGAACTGGAACTTTTTAGTCTTTCGTGCCAACGTCCAAAGAGTCTGAGCTGCAGGACTATGGATTCGTTTTAAAGCTTTCATTACACCCGAGCAACACCGGGTTATACTGCTAGTATCCCATACATCAATACCGTCTTAATCTAAAAGGTTAATGGTTTTGCAGGTTGGTAACCACATTTCGGCTGCAGCCGCTCTCACACCGGCGTGATGTAGCTTCCCTGTGCCTCTTCTACAAGTACTTTCATGGCTTCTGCTCCGATGAGCTTAGATCACTGGTGCCGCCTGTGGAACTCCCTTCCACATGTCTGCTTTCCCGACAGTTACAATCTCCAGGTGTTTAAATGTAGGGTCAATAGACACCTTCTATCACACTAACTCCCAACTATTCTCACAACACTCTCATCTACCCAACCCTCATTCTCGGTATCCTCACCCGCCTATCACCCACCCTCTGTTATTTCCTATATTTAACCAGCCTTTCTCCACTCTACGTAGCCCCCTGCACAGTAGTGGCAGTGACATGCCTTGCTCGGGGTGAAACGCTTATAAAAAAAAAAAAAAAAAAAATCGCAGCGACTATAATTCGACCCTCGAACTGGAACTTTTTAGTCTTTCGTGCCAACGTCCAAAGAGTCTGAGCTGCAGGACTATGGACTCGTTTTAAAGCTTTCATTACACCCGAGCAACACCGGGTTATACTGCTAGTATCCCATACATCAATACCGTCTTAATCTAAAAGGTTAATGGTTTTGCAGGTTGGTAACCACATTTCTTTTGGAAATCGCGCCGACTTAATTGCGATTGGCTGAACATAAAACACTGACCGTTTAAGTAAAGAAATCGTTCATAAGTTAAATATAAATAAATTTCAGGAATCAAAACCATTAATTGCAAAATCATTTTTAAAATTATGCAATGAATTTTTAAAGACGGAAATGGTCTTGGTTAATTTCTTTTTAATAAATACGAAGAGTAAAAGGATTTGCTGCATGAACGGGTTCAGGTGAGGGCGATGAGTCGGCGGCGATGAGGCGGAGGCGATAAAGCAGAAGCGATGAGGCGGAAGCGATGTGGGGAAAACCATTTGAGAATTTTGTGCTCTCACAAAAAATAATTCTGGAATGACAGACATAAAGAACGCAGAATAGGCGAGATAAAATAAACGTTTATTACTTAATAACTTATTGATTTCTAATTATGTTCAAGGAAGTTCTGAATTTAATGAAAATATTGACCAAAGTATATTTTAAAATTGAAATAAAGAAACATCCAAGAGCATCTTAAAATATACACATAAAGAGCATCGCTTAACAGGAAGTTAGATAGATGCCCGGCTCATAATTCATTCATTTATCGTCCGTTACACCCAATGGTGTGTAGGGTAGTAACAAGGCTTCTCCACCTCTGCCTATCTTGGGCCACACTAGTCAATGAACACCAAGAGTACTACATGGCTTTCATCTTATTCTCCACCGTAGTACTCCATGTCGTTCTTGGTCCTCCCGTAATTCTTTTACCATCTGGGGTCTAATGCAGTGCTGTTCTTGTGATTGACTGTGGATCTTTCCGGAGCACATGCCCAATCCATCTCCACCGTCTTCTTTTTTAATGATGGTGCCCATGTTCTCTCATAATAGTCGACGTTAATTTGATTAAGTCAAGTAAATAATTATTTTACGTGTGAAAAACTTAAGCTTGTATTCAATTTACATGTTGCTAAGAGAACGTCAATGGATGAGTTATAAAAAAAAACGTAGTTTCGAAGATAAGAAAATTAAGCACGGAATAGCATGCACTAGAGTTGGTTTTGCACAATACCACACATTACTACAGAACTCAAACATTAACTTAAGACCTATAGTTCTGAAATTAAGTAGCTACTTCTGATCAGACTTTTATATGAATGCCATGCATAGCGTCAAACTCGTTGAGAAATATTTAAACATCAAGCTGCATACAACAGATTTCTCATATCAATAATTAAAATGTCTTCTAGAGAATGAACGCGATACCTTTTGGCTAGGATCGTCCCTCCCCGATCACAGAGGACTAGCACTATAAATTCAAAAAGAACTCTACCAGATAACAAAAATGACATCATTTTTGACAGCTATTAATGACTAATATTACATAACAATTCAGTTTGCTTTTCTTTCTTTCTAACGAAATTGTCCTGTTTCTTAATATATTGCTTAGCTTCCAAAATGCAAAAATTCGTTGTCTTAATTGTTATGGGGAACCACACCTATTCCTCAGATAACAGACTCTCTCTGCTGTATTAATAAGAGTTAATAGAAACTTAACAGGAGAAGTTCTTAGGAGTTCTTAGAAGTTCTAGAGAGTCCTTTAGAGTTCTATTGGAGTTCACTAGAACTACTAGTTAGTTCCAGTTTGGACATAGTTGGACTAAGTTGATATTAGTCGGCAGTTAGCTGAATACTAAGGAGTCAGCTTCCAGTGAAAGATTACCAAGTTCCTAACATTTTGGGTACGTTAAGTCGATCAGCAACCGACATAGCACGATTATAACCTTCAATGCACAAACTACTCCACAACACTAATACACCTTCGGGGTTAAGTGACGCACATTCCGCCATCTGTGAAAACGCTTCCCAGATATTTAAATTGTTCTACTTGTTTTGATTTTGTATCTCTCATTTGTAATTTGAATTGAATATTTCCTTTACCAATAACCATGCATTCTATCTTCTTGTAACTTACGCTGAGCCCTTTCTTCTCGTTTTTGTTTTTCACTACCTTTTATATGAATTATTGTAGTTTCTTTTTGTGAGTGCTATCAGCACTGTCATCAGCAATTCTTTTTAATTGTTTCACCCCAAGCAAGGCAGTAACATCACTGATGCGCAGGGGGCTACATAAGAGAAAAAGATTAGATAGGAGGAGAGTAAAGAGAAAGACGAACCAGCTCCAGGTGGTGTCAGAGAAAGGGCAAGATAAAGCTGGGAAGACAGGTGTGAAGACAGTCGCAAAGTTAGAGAGAAAAGAAAAGATATACAGGGTATTGTAGAAAGAACTGGAGTAAAGTGGTTAAGAGATAGGTATTGACATTGCATTTAAATTCCTGGGGGTTGTAGCCGTCAGGAAAGCAAGAATATGGAAGAGAATTCCACAGGAGGGACGTGCGAGGAAAAAAAACTTGTGGAGTAGAATTTTCGGCTGCATTTGGTTGATTTAACTGTGAATGGGTGGGAGCCAGTTGCCAGTCTGGTTGCCCGAGTGTTTCATTCACTTATTCGTAAATACCATTGAAAAAGGTATTAATCCGCCACTTCTCTCTCCATGGGTTAAATAACAAGACAGATTGGGTTCTATAGCCTTGACTGGCAACCAGTCTACACCGGAAAGTAATGGCAACCTACTGCTGGAAAATCTCCTGCCCAGCCAGTCATGTCTCTTTCGAGAAATTATAGCCCAACCGTGTATCACGTATGGCATTTAACTGACCGACTGAATAGATAGAAAGACAAAGCTTCTACTGGGCATAAAGTGGGGGATAGGTTTTTCTATTTTCATGAAGTAATAAACTAATCCCCCACTAATTACTACTTATTAATATAATAATATTGTCTACCGCAGAAAGCAATGGCAACCTACTGCGGGATAATCTTCTGCCCAGTTAGTCATGTCTCGAAAGAGACATGATCGCTCAAGCGTGTATCATATATGGCACATAACTGACTGACTGAATAGTTGGAAAGACAAATAAAACTATCGCCCGGTTCACACTCCACCCTCATCTATTGAACAGGTGAAGAGGCTCATCCCTTGTTTCCTGTTTAGGATGTGGTTTCCGGTTTTCTCATTTTCAATCTTTTCACTCTCACGTAGCCCCCTGCGCATCAGTGGTGTTTTCGCCTTGCTCGGGGTGATATGATTAAAAAAAAAAAAAAAAAAAGCTTCTATTTGGCATAAAGTGGAGGATCGGTTTTCTATTGTCATGAAGTAATAAACTAATCCTCCACTAATTACTTCTTATTAATATAATAATATAATTCACCAGTCTACCGCAGAAAGCAATGGCAACCTGCTGCGGGATAATCTTCTGCCCAGTTAGTCATGTCTCTTTCGAGACATGATCGCCCAAGCGTGTATCATGTATGGCACATAACTGACTGACTGAAAGACAAATAAAGCTTCTATTTGGCATAAAGTGGAGGATCGGTTTTCTATTGTCATGAAGTAATAAGTCAATACTCGTCTACTAACCACTGGACTCTAGCTCTCTCCCCACCTCTGTATAACCTTCTCTTTCTCTCCACCTGTAACTAAGGTCCGATCGGCATAATTGCAGTATGAACCACGAGTGTGCTCTCTTGGTGTTGAACAAACACAAATATACCTGAGCAGAGGTCTGCAACAAGGATTGACTAGCCGCCCTAGTAGATACAAACAATCGAATATGAACGACCAGCTATCATAATTTTCCCGAGGGGAAGAAGTCCAGTTCATAATTCCGTTTCATATGTTACGTTGCTATTACATTTTTTTAAAAATATATATATTTAGTCAAGTATTGACCCAAATACATCGATAAACGATGTCATCTAATGTCTTTGTCGTTCATTCCCAGCTCATTTTTTTAGGATATCAATAATATATAAAAAGCGAACGAAACAAAATTGGTTTTGTAATATAAGGGCATAGTGAGCTCACGTACATTGAGAAATACATCTATCAATATTTCTTTCTCCGTACGCATACAAACATATGAATCTCCGAAACCACCTACTGTACCCCCATCTGGCACACGCGCGCACATATGCACACTGATGCACGAACACTCACACAAACTCACACACAGACACTCGAACGTACATACTCACAAATAGGCAGATAGGAAAACAAAACAAAAAAACGTTAGTCTGCATGAATGCGTTTTATAAAATGGGCTTTCTATGCGATATCATTTAATCCGGAAATCTCTAAATGAAAAAAAAAGAGAGAGAAAAGACTACAAAAGTTAAAGACAAAAGAAAATCGATTGAAAATTGATTGGAAAGAAAATATTTATCGCGAAAGTTGATTCAACTTTTTAAAAAAAATCGAACAGAAGAAAGTTATAAGTAAAACAAAATAGCAGAATCGAAAAGAAAGTGGGGAATGACTTTTGGCGGGAAGAAAACAGAAAACTAGGAGCAACGGCGAAAAAGTCGATCCTTTCTATACAGCATGCAATAATTGTACAGATTCATATGTACTTAATATATATCCGTGGTTGGCATACGCAAATATTTACGATACGATATACCAATCAATATATCAGACTAATAGTCCCTGGATCTTTAGCCTTTGTTGATGCAAAGTTGTAACGAGAATATGCAATTTATTTCTCTCCCCAAACCAATACATATGAGACTTGATAGATAAAAACATTAGTTTGAAGAACTTCTTTCGAAGGTAAATATGCATAACGTAGAAGCTTTTTACGTTTTGTCATTCAAATGCCCCCTCGTAAACATATCATCACTAAAACTAAGTATATATATATATATATATATATATATATATATATATATATATATATAAATTGTTTAATTATTTAGTTTCTGGTCATAATAAAATCAGACCAGTGCAAATTTATAATAAAAAGTGTTCAATACAATTATATTGTAGAACTTTTGAAAATTTTCCATAATTATGGCCGGTAGTATATATATATATATATATATATATATATATATATATATATATATATATATATATATATATATTTCTACCGCCATAATTATTAGGCCACCCCTGTTTTTTTAAAAGAAATGGTGTATTTCATAGTATAAATGAAAATAGAATGGTCCTTTTATTATTATAATTTTGCAAAATTTTACAAGGCAAAGAAGCAAAAATGAACTCGTCCGAATCACCCTAAATTTTCTTTATTCTTTCATTGATGAAACTGCAATATAGGTAAGTATTAAATATTTATAAATTTAACAAAATAACCATTCTATTTTCATTTACAATTATTCATTTGGCAATAAATACTAAAAAATAATATGAAATACATCATTTTTTAAACACTGGAGTTGCCTAATAATTATGGCCGGTAGTGTATATTTAAGTTGGAAAGATCAACTATGGTTTCGTCCCTTACGGACTTTTGGGTGAAAATATACAATTATTAACCATTTATTAGCCGGAATACAATTGTATTAAAAAGTAATCAGTCCATATAGTCTAAAGATTTCAAATATTTTACGCTACCTTAGATTGAACATTTCAATATTTTCAGCCGTTTTATATAAATGAGTTAATATAAACCGGCTGAAATAGCGAAAGGTTAAAACCATAGTAGCATAATCAGCTGACATACAAATTAATATATATATATATATATATATATATAGTCATCCGCAGACAGATCTGTTTCGCTGTATCACAGCTCAGCAGTACGGTTAGACAGCCGATTGCTTTTTACTCAGAATTGAAACCCGACCGAATTGACGTCAGTCGGTGATTCTACCTCTGAGCTATGGGCGCTCGGTAGAAGGAGGCAGATTTTTAGCGTGTATATTATCATTATACACGCCCAATAGCTGAGAATGTTCTGATTCAGTGCTGAATGAACGATGCGTATATATTAAAAACAGAAATAAGGGTTTGTTTCAGCGAGAAACATTGGTATAGAAGAAACAGTGCGAGAAGGCGTGAACGTTTTGTTTAAAGTGGAGATTTACTTTTATTATTATTAGTAGTAGTATTTGAGTCATTACGCGTGTTTCGAGTCCAAATTTGACACTCTTCATGCCAACAAAATTGTGGCTTCACATATCGAGATCTGCTTGTCTTTCTGATGGCCTAAAATACCCTGTATATATAGATAAGTGGTCGGTGAGCCGGTCAGAAAGTTCATATGCGTGTGCATTTGTTTCTTGTTGCTTTTTTTTTACACTTGCTTGTTAAATCTCTTCCATTTTGGGTATTATTCACCTTTCGTTGTCCAGAACAAATTTTTTACTTTGACTTGCAAAATTTGATTTCGTCTTTATACTTAAAAATTTTTTCAGCGACTTTGATTCAATTCTACGGGTCATCTAGTTATTTTTTTGTTTTTTGGGAATACTATTTCTTGCAATGGTTCACAAATTTTTTTAGCGCGTTTGAATTTAGTGTCTGTGTGTGTCTTAGGTTTTTATGTAGTTTTGTTGAGGTAAGGCTTGTATTTTTTTTATGAGTGTGTCATAATCTATATTTTTATAGATAGGCATTACTCTGAATTTATTTACACTACATTCGTGTCCGTTTTGAGAAACGTATAATTTCCTCTTATTGGCTAGTTTAATGCTACTTCTGTGCAGGACTACTCTTTTATTCGGGCCTTCTGTCACCTACACGTATATTTTTGCGCATTAATCGCATTCAAGATCATAAATTACGTCTTTAGAATTGCAGCTCGGATTTGTTTTTATTTCAAATGTAGATGTGTTTTTGAACTTGAAATGTTTTCCTCCCATTGTTATGTTGCATACCCAACATTTTTGTTGCATTTTGTGAGCCCCTGTGTTGTGTGTTACTCGAATATAAATGTATCATCAAAAGCAGAAGCAAAAGTTGTCACGTGTTATAAAGCAATGCATGATTATTTTAAGTGTAAAAGCCATTCATTTGAAATAACAACATCACTTGAAAAGACACAAAAAGTGTGGAAACAAAATAGCTACTTTTGTAGTGATATTATAACATATCAATGTTATAATTTATTAATAAATATTATTATTATTATTATATATATATATATATATATATATGTGCGTGTGTGTGTGTGTGTGTGTGTGTGTAGGAATGCTTGTCTAATCATATGTATGTGTGTCAAACTCAAACAAGATTCCAGTATAGTGTCTCTTTGTTTTAAAAATTATTTTAATGTTTCCATTTCTGAAACAAATCTCAAATGAAGTTTTAATATAAGTAAATCATATAAGATTAACCCACATTTCCTACTTAGTTCTTTACTATATATATTAACTTTACTATATATATATATATATATATATATATATATACAGTGGAACCTGTTGTATGCGGCCACCTCTACTGCCATCAAAACTGGTCGCATACAGCAGGTGGTCACTCACTAAAGACTTGTGGCCTATCCTCCCGACGATCGTATATTTCACTCTCCAAAATGTATATATTTTAGTATTTTACCATGTAATTTGGTAATAAATAAATGAGAACATAAGATGGTCTAACTTTTAAAAAATTTATTCAGCATAATTATTTTTTTGACAATAAAAAAGTATTTACAACGGTTAACAAAAGAACTAAAAATTATTTATTCACACTGGTGTAGGCTTAAAAATCAATCATTGCAGTCTGTGTGTGTGTGTGTGTGTTTTTTTTTTTTGTTGCTTTTTTTTTTGTAATGTGACCACTTTGATTCTAAATGATGTTGGCACTTATTTCTTATAAAATATGTACGTTGGAAAAATTCGCGATGTATACGTTTTCAATTTTTTCTAAGAAGTGAGTGATAGTAAAAGAGAATCTGCGATAATATATGGAAAAATAAACATACAAGAAAAAAATTGACAACGACCGTGGGGAGATAGAGAGAGAGAGATAGAGAGAGAGAGAGAGAGAGAAAGAGAGAACAAAACGATTGAAAAAAAATAAAGATAATGAAAGAGATAAACATTGAAAATTTAAATTTCACATCGATGTGAATTTATCTCCGACGCACAAATTTATCCAAGTTGGTACAGAAACCAAAAAATCTCTTGAAATTGTCAAATGTAATAAGTACATGTTAATAAGACAGACGCCGTTTGGTCACCACCATTTCAACAAAGAGTAAGAATTTAACACATCACTACAATAACAAAACAACGAGAAAGTGTCTCTGGCTTAGATTAAAGGAAAATGAAATAGATTACTAAAATTCCCCTGATTTAGAAGTTAGGACTGTACAGCCAAAATGAATTTTTGTTAAAGTGGTCTCTTGAGCAGTGATTTTTTTCTTTCATGCTGGTCTGTAGTCGCGTTTAGGAAAAGGTCGTTCACTGGTGGTCAATTAATATTAGCTAATCGTCCGTGCATAGAAAAATCGTCGTTAATAGCAGGTGATCGCTGACGATGAAGGTCGCATACACCAGGTTCCACTGTATATATATATATATATACTAGCAGTATTTGTTCGTTTATTCTTTTCTTGTTTGCATTTAATTTTTGGATTTTTCTTTTCACTCTTTTTTTTATCTCAGTTTTATCTTCCGTTTTGGACGCCATATTTCTTTTATTTTTTATATTTATTTATTTGCTAGAAGTATAGTTGCTCGAGTGTAATGAAAGCTTTAAAACGAATCCATGGTCCTGCAGCTCAGACTCTTTGGACGTTGGCACGAAAGACTAAAAAGTAATAGTTGTTTCCAGTTAAAGCGAAACCGTAGACTGAAAGAAAAATGAATGGATGTAAGTGAAATTTTGATTTCCTGGTATCGATATCAAATAAGTTTTTTTCGTGGTAAACTGAATTTTGAAGGCTAAATAAGTCCTCTGAGTAAATGGTATCGTGGCTGAAACTAAGAACTACAATTATACCTACTTAGAGCCAAACCCGAAGCAAAAACTAAAATAAAAGGCTGAAAAAATACAGATATACAGACAGATAAACAGACACACACACAAACATCTTGCCTTTTATATATATACAAATATTATCGATTTTCGGCACTATTATTATAACTGCAACCTTGAAATTTCTGAATATCATTTCTTATGTATTTGTCTATGAGTGTATCAAATTTTATTAAAATCGGACCACTCATTCTATAAGCCGATTTTTTCGATTATCGATTTTCGATATTTATTTGGGGTATCTCGACACAAAACCTAGCTAAGAACACTCGCAGACGCTTATAGTACAACTGTGTAAATTTTCAAGAAAATTGGTTCAGCCGTTTCAGAGTCTATAGGTAACGGATACACACATACAGACACACACACACACACAGACAAAATTCCATTTATAAATAAGTTTATATATATATATATATATATATATATATATATATATATATATATATATGCTGGGTGCAGCAGAAATACATCCGACATATACCTCCCAGAAATGCCTCCTGAGCAATGGTAAGACACTAGTAGCAATAGTGTCTTGATATAACTAATGTCTTATAATTATGTGGGAGTTATTTCTAGGAGTTATGAACGGGAGGTATTTCTGCCGCACACTATATCGAGCCATACGGATCTCGATATGTGAAGTCACAAGTTTATTCGCTTAAAGAGAGTCAACGCGTGTAACACGTGTAGTGACACAAGTATGATTATGGACACTTAATATATTATACAAAAAGCAAGTAATATTAATAATAATAGCAACAATAAATCTACACTTTAAACAAAACGTTCACGACTTCTCGCCCTTTTATATATATATATATAAAGCACGCATATAAACTTTCTGACCTGGTCACCACTTATCTATATATACACGATATTTTGTTTCTCAGAAAAACAAACGGATCTCGATTTGTAAAATCACAAGTTTATTCGCCTTAAGCGAGTCAACTTTAAACTCGAAACATATGTAGCGACACAAACACCATTATGGACACTTAATATATCATACAAAAAGCAAGTAATATTAATAATAATAGCAACAATAAATCTACACTTTAAACAAAACGTTCACGGCTTCTCGCACTTTTCTTATATACCAGTTTTTCTCGTTAGAACAACCAGTATTTCTGTTTTAAAAAAAAAAAATATATATATATATATATATAACGTATATATGTATATATATGTATGTATATATATATATATATATATATATATATGTATGTATGTATATATATATATATATATGTGTGTGTGTGTGTGTGTGTGTGTGTGTGTGTGTGTGTGTGTGTGTGTATTTATATTATAAATGTGTCTATTAAAGTTGAAATTCCTTTTTTTACACAACTTTTATATAACTTGACCGAAGCCGAATAACCACAGTACCTTGTTAATCGTTTGTAATGAAACCTGTAGAAAAGACTGACTGAGTGCTGCTCAAATGCACAAGCATTAAATTGCATGAACCGGCAGCCAACAAGAAAATTAACACGACGACATTCGAAAAAAAACGTTATTTCACAACAAATAACAGCAGCCCAATATTAAACACTGTTCCAAGTCAGTTGATTTTATCAAAACTTGTATAAAAGAAGGATTGCTGCCAAATTAAACAATTATTAAATTATCTGACAACATAAAATTAAAGTAATGCGACAACATTCAGAAAAAGGCACCTTGTTTTAGGACAAATAACAACTAAAATTAATCCAATATTTAAATTAAAAAAGTTCAAGAACATCATGGGAGATTAAAACACACTGCGACCAAGCTCCAATAACAGCAGTACCTCTTCAGTCGTTTTTTAACGAAACATATATATATATATATATATATATATATATATATATATTGTAACAAGGTTGTAGAACACGTAGGTTTTTTGTACCTACTGTCCATGCATTTACTTTTATAAAGAGTGCTCGATACAACGTAGAGCATTATATTGTAAGCAAAAAATACACCTACAATTGAAAAACTATCTGTGATACTTTGAATTTATAAACCATCGTAACAACCATTACAATATATATATATATATATATATATATATTGTGTATATTAAATATTGGTATTAAATAAGCCATTTGATGACGCGTAGAAGCTTGTGAAAATGCTTTCCGAAATTGTGTGATATGTTCCGAGTATTATCGACTATCGTTGGTCCTTTTCAAAGAATGGAGGTTGAAGTCCAGTGAGAGTCAGTGTAGCGTTTATATTATTAAATGTCCGCATTTCAAAATGATATGTAATATGATCTGAGATTGCATCTACTTCTGTCCATCAATCTGGTTTTATATCAACTTGTCATTCCCAATTTCTCAATTATACTCCATTACTGAATATTTTGTCATTTTCTTCTCGTACGTTTTTAGTCTATATTTTTAGATACAGGAAAGAAATATATATCTACATGTGACGGAATGGAATTTCCTTTTCATATGAGTATACAGCAACCGAGTACTTAGAATCTAACAGCCCGTCTACCCACACATATGATTTGATTATCGTGGTAAAGACTTGTGCAGAACCAACCCCACTTTTCCGAAGAAGCGAATACAGAGAGCCGGTGCGCATAGATTGCCACAAGATCTTCATGGTTTGAATTCAAATTTGTCGTATTATTGACATAATGTTGAGTTGTGATAATGTTTATCACAAAGATTGTTGTTTTTTTTAGTAGTTTTACTGATAAAAGATATTTTTGTAAGCAAGTTTTTTATCGTAAAGTGCTCGATATCGGGGTGAAAATAGAGCTTTGATAGGCTTAGTACAAATAATTTTTCACTTTAAATATCTGCCAGTAAAATGCCTTTGACAGTGAATTTATTTTGCACTACCAATATTTTTCTCAGTACAATCTCATTCCTTTTATATATATATATATATATATATATATATATATATATAGTCATCCGAAGATATATATATACCGGTAGTGTGCAAAAGTATTAGAACATGGGTGATTTTCCTAAATACCTCACTGAAATTCAAATACAGGGTGAGAAGCCAAGTAAATTGCTAATAAATATTGATGATTTAAAACTAGGTGTAAAAGAAATGTATTAAAAAGAAGTTATATTGAACTTCTCCTATTTTCTATTAAACAAGTTATTTTGAAACGACTCTATTGAACATCTATGGGATATTTTGAATAGAAAAATAGACAAATCTAGTCTTACTTCGCAAGACACACTTTAGGAACAAATACAAGCTACTTGGCAGGAGATACCATTAGATATATTGAAGAAGCTTGTGATGTCAATGCCTGACAGAATGAAGGCTGTGATCAAAGCAAATAGCTATTATCCTAAATATTAAATTTATTTTGTAACAAGTATGTTTTTCTTGTGAAAGCAATTCTTGAGTAAATCAAATAAAATTACTTTAATTAAATTGTTTATTTTCTGTCAATATGCCTCATAAAAGATAAAATAGTTGTTGTCCTAATACTTACTGCATATATATATATATATATATATATATATATATATATATATATGCCTACTTTGCCTACATGAAATGTAGCAATTATATCTCATACCCCACAAAAGAACTTACTAAACATAAGATCAGAAATAATTTCCAAATGCAGACATGAAAATAAATACCTATTATCACAATTTATACAAAACGGATAAAAAAGGGAACCGCTGATAACTTAATCCTATCAATTATTCTCTAGTTCAATCTACCACCATAATAATTGCATTTATTCTTATTATCATTACACCACCATTACTAATCACTGCTACCGTTTCACAATAACTATTTGCTACCACAACTGTTATTATCATCAAATATTACTATCACCGTATTAGTCCGCGATCCTCATTAACGTAAATTACACCTCTCTGCCGTAGTAAAATTAATACCACGACACATAAAAACTAAAAGCATTACAAATTAGAATTTCTACCATTTAAATATGCGTAACCAGAAAAAACAAGCTAATAACCGACTTTAAAATAAAAAATAACAATACAGCCTTAAATAAAATAACAGCAATTTTTACCTATCATAGTTTCACACAGACCCCATCATACGTACATATGTACGTACAAGAAATTGACAACTGTCCGCGCGTTGACATCACTACACTATTCGAATACACCAACCGAACGCGTATGAATGTGCGCAACGGCACACACACACACACACACACACACACACACACATATATATATATATATATATATATATATATATATATATAGTATATCGAGGCAGCAAGTAATTTTCTAAACATATGCTATTAAATATAAGCTTAGAAGAAAACCAATAAATAATTATCCAAATGTTGGAGAAATTTTGTCTTTATTTTAAACTGAAATTAAAGCAAAAATACGACGTTTAGAACGGCTCATGATTAAACATAATAGACATTCATTGTCTCTTATATTTAATAATATATATTTATATATATATATATATATGTCGAGCCCCGTACGATTCGCATATATGTTTGTGTGAGCCCCGGTGGGCAGACAGGCATGTGCGTGTGTCTCTGCGCACGTCAATGGGTGTACAAATGTGTATATATGTCTGCGTCTGTCATGACGAAAAATTTTCCTCCCACTCCCACAAAAATACACCAATATACGCAGCCCTACATATAACCAATTTTTTTTTAAAAATGAATCAGTTTGTCTGACGATAGCAAGAGCGTGAAACATAGGGTTACAAACACACACCTATCTATATGAATATATATATCCACACTGATGAGCTGTGATACAGCGAAACAGGCTTGTATGTGGATGACTAATATATTATGCTCTCTTTACGATTAAGCTCTCTAGAGAAGAAAAATTTTAAAAACAGTTTCCACTTCTGCTATATAAGCATGACACTTCAGAAATAAATTGACTTCTTTCGGTGACTGGCGTGTGTATACGCTGCTTATATACAACACGTTAAAATGTCTTTCTATGATTCCATGCACATATGGTTTAGGGAGTAGCGACTCCGACTGACATGAAATCGGTCGAGTTTCGATCTCGGCCAGAAGCAAGGAGGTGTGTCTAGCCACACTGATGAGCTGCGAAACAGTCTTGTATGTGGATGACTAATATATATATGTTTCATTGTTAAATGAGTTATTACGCAACCCAAGTTTCTATCATCTGGTGTCTTAAGGAGATTTAAAATAAATGATTTTACAGTTCTTTTTTATTTTTATTTTTTTTAAGAACGCTCACGTAACGGGTGTTTTTTTAAAACCATGGATCAAAAAGTTAAAATTTCTTCTAATTTTGAAAATTGCACGTTCATAAAAACATCCACAAGCGTTCTTAAGAAAAACAAATTTTTAAAAAAACGGTAAAATCAATTATTGTAAATCGCCTGAAGACACCAGATGGTAGAAACCTGGGTCGTGTTATAACTCGTTTAAAAATGACAAATATTCAAAAGTTCTACGATATAATTGTATTGAACAATTTTTAATACAACTATGTACTGGTCTAATTTAATTATTACACAAAAAACTAAGTAATTAAATAATCATATCTTACTTCTCTTCTGCAAGTAATTTTTTTCTGTTTCCTGTTTATCATTAAAAATTCTGCCAACGAACACCTTTGATAATGTGTTGGCTGAAAAGGTTCTAAGGATTTACATTATGACGTCAATTCTATTTAAACCCATATATATATAATTTAGTATCTCTGACATTTCATTTTCTGACAGACACAATTACCAAAATGACACAAAAGATCTTGAAATACTAAATAGTAAATTTATTTAATAAAATCGGTATGGTCTGTAATCACGGCCCCCAGATGACTTCGGAATCTCATGCAACTCTTCTGGACGGTCTCCTTGTTTAAATTGGTGAATGCTGGCATAATCATTGCGTTCAGTTTGTCTTTAGTTTTACAAGGGGGGATTTGTTGGTCTCTCGCTCAACTGCACCCCACACATAATTACAAGGGGGGTTGCAGTCCAAACACATTCCAAATAACAAACACATTCCAAATAACAAACACATTCCTAATAACAAACACAATCATTATATCAATTAAACTCATCAAACTCTTTCTGAATCCTCTGCAATGCCCTCAGATTGACACCGTAATACTCTTATATATTCGTATTAGAACTTCCGGTTCGAATGCTAAGCGGTCTTGCATATCATTTCTTAATTTCTGGTAGAGTGAATTGCGTTATAGTGCTCTTTTTCTCATAAACGGTGTCCAACTGAACATACTATATTGTGAAGTCGACAAAAAGCTGTTTAAATAAATTTAAACTATCATTTTTAAAGGTAAACTCTCTCTTTCTCTTTCCCTCTCTCTCTCTCTCTCTCTCTCTCTCTCTCTGTGTGTGCTATTAGCCTCTTACCATTTTTTAGCAAAGTATTCGAGACTCTTATCGTTGCTGAAATTGTTAAACATCTCACCCCTAACGACCTACTCACTGACAAATATGGTTTCCGCCTCGCCAGGGTTACCGTTGATGTGCTCACGGCCATCACTGAATACGTATACCACACTCTTGATAAAGATGGTGATACTCGAACTATTGCCCTAGATATCTCAAAAGCGTTTGACAGGGTTTGAGCCTTCGGTGTTTCTAGACAATTGTTTGATTTTGTTGTGGATTCCGGGTGAGGAACCGCACAAAATGATGAACAACAAAACATATATTTGAGATAGAAAAATAAGTTATATTAAACGTAAAGATACAAGCTTGAACGCAGGTTAATAATCCAGGAATACGATTGCTAAGGAATATATATATATATATATATATATATATATATATATATATATATATACACAAGTCTTTGAAGTGAAGCCGTGCTAGACTTAGTATGTCCACGTAGGAACTGACGGGTGCTGTGGGATACTATTCTGGCTGAGTGGAGCTCAGTGCTACTATGAATACTAACGCTGTATTCTCTATGAAACTTCGGTATCGTTCGGTAACATTCGGTATCGTTCGGTAACATTCGGTATCTTACGGATCTCATACTGTTCTGACGTATCTCACTATGGCAGGAGTATATGTATAGTCACGTCTAGTCTATTATCATAAAAAAGGGGAGGTCCCACAACAGATTTAATTCGATCGTTTCTATCAAATCGTGAAATGAATGCCGTTTTGGACAAGCAAACTTCTTGATCCATTTACACGTTCCTCAAGACTATTCTAGGTTCGACGCTGTTTTTGATCTTCATCATTGATCTTCCTGGTGACATCGGTTTCCAAATAGGCTTCCATCCAGATGACACCACCATTTACCCCCATCTCAACAAAACCTGAAAAAGTAAACTTGGCTGCTAATCTCGAAAAAAAACACAAATCAGTGATGAACTGAGGTACGAAATCTAAACTTATTTATAAATGGAACTTTGTGTGTGTGTGTGTGTGTGTGTGTGTGTGTGTGTGTGTGTCCCCGTTACCTATAGACTCCGAAACGGTAGAACTGATTTTCTTGAAAATTTTCACAGTTGTACTATAAGCAGCTGAGAGTGTTCTTAGCAAGGTTTTGTGTCGAGGTACATCCGATAAATATCGAAAATCGATAATCGAAAAAATCAGGTTATAGAAGGAGTGGTCCGATTTTAATCAAATTTGATACACTCATAGACAAAGACATAAGAAACGATATTCAGAAGTTTCAAGGTTGCACTTCTTACAATAGTGTAGAAAATCGATAATATATATATATATATAAGGAAAGATGTTTGTGTGTGTGTCTGTTTATCTGTCTGTATGTCCTTTATACAAATTAACAATTTTTATCCGATACTCACCAAACTTCACACAAATATTATTTAGGCTGAATCTGAGCTCCAGGACCATGAAGCTTTCATTACACCCAAGCAACGCAGGGCTATATTGCTAGTGCTTCATAAATTTGAATGCTTCTAAAACCAAACTACTCTCCTTTGACCACCATAGACAAATTTTCCTAGCAGCTATCAGAATAGATGATGCTAGTGTTCTGAAGAGCAACAATCTGCTCCTCTTTGGTCTCATATTTTCAACCAAACTGAAGTGGAACAACTTCATCAAATCCGTAGCTGTATCTCCTGGTAGGAAGGTCGGATCACTGTTTCGGACCAGAAATTTTTTTCTCGTCTGAATTCATCTTGCACACTTTTTTTTTAATCATGTCGCCTCAAGCAAGACATTTTACTGACACTGTTTTGCAGGGGGGGGGGTTACATAGGAGGAAAGTTATGAAAAAGAGTGACAGGTTATAGGGTGTGTCAGGAAGTGGGTTAGTGAAGGATGAATGTGGCCATAAAAAGAGGGATCAGTTTATAGATTGATTGTAATGAAGAATTGAACCCCCAGTTTACACCCACATTATAATAGTAAGGAATTTATGTTTTTTATAATCATATCGCCCCAAGCAAGGCATTTTACTGCCACTGTTGTGCAGGGGGGTTACATAGGAGGAAAGTTATGAAACAGAGTGACAGGTTATAGGGGTGTCAGGAAGTGGGTAAGAGAAGGATGAGAATACTGATGAGAGTGGAGTGGACTGAGAAATGAGCATGATAGAGATAGGATGCAGGTTAGTGAGATAGGAGATGACTATTGACTTTACATTTAAATTCTTGGAGATTGTAGCTGTCGGGAAAGCAAGTAAATGGAAGGGAATTCGACAGGCGGGAAGTGCGAGAAAAGAAGCTGATGGAGTAGAATTTGTGTTTACATTTTATTGGTTTCACAGTAAAAGGTTTATATACATTTATAAGTTTACCATTCGTCTATGCATTGAATACTGTTGCCGTAACTGGTTGGGTGTTCTTGCTATTCAGCTTGAGGTTCTCGACGAGGATCTTTTTTCTGGTGCCTTGACCATATGAATTTAAGCATGCTTCCAGATTGACATCTAGGTCCCACTCTTTTAGTTTTGAAAGCGTTAAATGTTGGTTGGTTGGTTGTTTTGTTTTATGGCATATCAACCTCAGTGTGTCATTTATTACCAACTAAATTTTATTTATTTATTGCTAGTAATAACTTTTTCGTTCAACAATTTATTGTTGGTTTTATATAAGTTTTGTGTCTAGTAATACTTTTTTTTCTTTTAGAGTATCAAGATTTATTGGGATTTGTTTTTCAGGGCAGGGTCCCCAAGTCCTATCCTTGATATTTAACCCATAACTGGAGAGAATGGACGGATTAATACCTTTCCCAAGGGTACCAGTGCTTAAGTGAATGCAGGGTATTCTACTGGAATTCGAACTCAGCTCAGCGATTTCTCTTTCCGAGCCGATATCCACTGCACCACAACGCACATCCGTCACTTAACGCTTACAGCACTTGGTATTCCCAAGCGGTCACCCATCTAAGTACTGACCAGGCTCAATGTTGCTTAACTTCGGTGATCGAGCGAGAACCGGTGTATTCAACATGTTATGGCCGTAAGCCCGCGTTAAATGTAACTATCTTCTACTCCAACAGTTTCTTTTCTCTCACTTCCCGCCTGTGGAACCTCCTTCCGTTTACTTACTTTTTTGGCAGCTACGATCTAAATTTAAATACATCAAATGCCATCTTCTGTCTCCTTGAATCCCATCCATCACCTGTACCTAGTTTTTTTTTTTCACTGCAACCCCCTTCACATTAGTGTCGGTCCCGAGCTGCTTGGAGTAAATGATAAAAAAGCACCCTTTTTCTGTTTTTGTGTATCTGTTGAACTCATATGCGTACCAAAGTGGTAGTAGTGTCAAGATTTCACTATATAGTAAGACCTGAGGAATTATTTTCAGTTTTTTTCCTAACATCGTACGAAAGAATCTAAGCAACGTCGTCATATGTACTTTTCTTGCTTGCGAGTAACAAGTTATTAAATACGATTAGGATTTTCTTCTTGAAAATTAATTTAAATATGCCAAGTCACAGCCGTGATAAATATTACAATGGCCCGAAAGTCAGTATTTTCAAATTTACGAAAAATGAGGATTTACTCGTAAAAGGAGTCCGTGCTATAGAAGGAAGAAAATATGAAGCCACCAATCACAGCCGGGTATTTTATTTTATTTATTTATTTTTTTTTTATTTATATACAAAAAGGAAAGGCTTATGGCCATATCACGTTGAATACACCGGTTCTAGCTCGATCACCGAAGTTAAGCAACATTGAGCCTGGTCAGTACTTAGATGGGTGACTGCTTGGGAATACCAAGTGCTGTAAGCGTTAAGTGACGGATGTGCGTTGTGGTGCAGTGGATATCGGCTCAGAAAGAGAAATCGCTGAGCTGAGTTCGAATTCCAGTTGAATACCCTGCATTCACTTAAGCACTGGTACCCTTGGGAAAGGTATTAATCCGTCCATTCTCTCCAGTTATGGGTTAAATATCAAGGATAGGACTTGGGGACCCTGCCCTGAAAAACAAATCCCAATGAATCTTGATACTCTAAAAGAAAAAAAGAGTATTACTAGATACAAAACTTATATAAAACCAACAATTTATTGTTGAAAGAAAAATATATTACTAGCAACAAATAAATAAAATTTAGTTGGCAATAAATGACCCGCCGAGGTTGATATACCGTAAAACAAAATAACCAACCAACCAACAAAAGGAGAAAGTGCTCCCTTAAATTATCTTTAAATGTCTTCCATGTTCTTAATGTTCTAAAAGAAATTCTATAATTAGAAAAAAATATATAGTGCGGTCTTGGTAGTGTCCAGCCAGTTGACCAACTCCGCACCGAGCCTTTAGCAAAATATTCAGGACAGAATAAACATGAAGAACATGAAAAAAAAACACGGAAGAACACTTTTGGAAATTGTTCATATTTTGTTTCACGGATCAAGTTACAAGAACATCTAATTATTTAGTTACTAGCAGTATAACCCGGCGTTGCTCGGGTGTAATGAAAGCTTTAAAACTAATCCATGGTCCTAGAGCAAAGACTCTTTGGACGTTGGCACGAAAGACTAAAAAGCAATAGTTGTTTCCAGTTAAAGCGAAACCGTAGACTGAAAGAAAAATGAATGGATGTAAGTAAAATTTTGATTTCCTGGTATCGAAATCAAAAAAGTTTTTTCGTCGTAAACTGAATTTTGAAGGCTAAATAATCTCTCTGAGTAAATGGTATCATGGCTGAGACTAAGAACTACAATTATATCTACTTAGAGCCAAACCCGAAGCAAAAACTAAAATAAAAGGCTGAAAAAATACAGACATACAGACAGATAAACAGACACACACACAAACATCTTGCCTTTTATATATATATATATTATCGATTCTCTGCACTATTGTAAGAACTGCAACCTTGAAACTTCTGAATATCGATTCTTATGTCTTTGTCTATGAGTGTATTAAATTTGATTAAAATCGGACCATTCCTTCTATAACCCGTTTTTATTTCGATTATCGATTTTCGATGTATATCGGGGGTACTTCAATACAAAACCTAGCTAAGAACGCTCGCAGACGCTTATAGTATAACTGTGTAAATTTTCAAGAAAATCGGTTCAGCCGTTTCGGAGTCTATAGGTAACGGATACACACACAGACACACACACATATACACACAGAGACAAAGTTCCATTTATAAATAAGTTTATATCGTTAAACCAACATAAATAAACGCAAACACACGCTAACATATACACACCCTTGTGTGCAAGTACAAAACATTGACGTACGCACATATGTACACTAACGCACGCACAAACGCTAACAAAACATAAACACACAAATTCTTGGTTGTACACACACTAAGACGTATATAAACGCACATGCACACAGATACACAGGAGGCTTAATGAATACATACATACATGCGCTGACACTCATAACAATATACACTCACACAAATTATAGTAATTTAAATACATCACGATCTGTTTGACTATTCAAATCTTTAATTCCCTGAAGGTAATGTGCATGAAACACAAATAACATTATTAAGTCAGCACTCAACATAAAATTATTTTCTGACGTTGGGCCGTCGCCATTAATTCACACGTCACAGAAAAAACGTCAAAGGGAGGTGTGAAATTGATTGTCACGGCAAAGGAGAAATTGAAATATATCGGACAGGTGACAAAAAATTGAAATATATCGGACAGGTGACAAAATGGAATCTGATATTAAGTCATCTTATTTACTTTATTTGAGTGTAGTTGAAATCGATTTTTTTCTATAAGTTCTAAAACGTTCTCTTTGACGCACACGATCTTCTTTATGATTTTGCGCTAAAAATAACAATCTATCTACTTGTGGGGTTGTTATGAAGAGAACAGGTGACGAACGAAAACGTTTTAAGGGAAATGAAAACAAAAAGAAAGCAGATACATACAATTCGAAAGAAATGGCTGAAATTAATGACCAGGAAAGAAAGCCTAGAGAATGCAACACTCATAAGGTATGGCGAATGCATAGGAAGAAGGGGAAAACATCGAAAAGCCTGCGTAAATCTTTTACTAGGGTAAATAATTTATTTTCACTGCCCGACACAGAATTTGAACTCTTCTTTTATGTGCCATATCCTATCAGGACGTAGGCGATCATGGCTTTCCACATCTCCCTATCCCGAGTGGATCTTAGCACGCTTTCTCCTGTTCCACCATGCAACCCTAGTTCCGTCAACCACCTGATCAGGTCCTTCAAATATGTTATCCGCTGCTTACCTATGTCTCTATCTGGCCTGTCAGTAACAGGTTCTCCAAGCCTTCTTTCCTCATTTCATGTCCCAGGAATTTTAGTTGTCTCTTCCTGATGCTCAGTATTAATTTCCTTTTTGTTTCCATCATTTCCAAAACCTCGTCATTGATATGCTCGGTCCATGATATCCGCAGCATCCTTCTGTAGAACCACATTTCAGTTGCTTCAAGTTTTCCCTTCATCTTTGTTGATATTGTCCAACATTCGCAGCCATATTGAAGAACCGACATAACATAGCAATCCAGTACTTTCCTCTAATCATGAGCTCTAAATAACTCTGTTTGTTTGAACAATGCTTTTAACAGTGTGTCCAATAATATCTGAAGGAGTTTGGAGAGTATAACGGTAGAAACGAATTACAAGAATTAATTAAACAATCTTGTTCCATGGCTACTTCAACTCCCCAGCCAGATCCAGGTAATTTACAATTTTTTCAGTTTTTGGAGTTTCCTTTTGTGTGATATTGAAAAGCAAAATCAATAATTTCCCAATCGCTACTTTTCTTATGTATAAAAATAAAGTCGGGTCTTCGTACTTCAATTAAATGATCTGTCTGGACTGAGAAATCCCATAACATCTTGCGACTCATCATTATTATTATTATTATCATAATATTATAATTCCATCCACCATGATAAAGTGGCCTCTTATCTGCATTGGTACCAAGTATGAACATGGACTTGAAGACGCAAGAAACGCTACGGTCAGTCAGTTAAGTACCATACGTGATACACGCTTATGCGATCAAGTCGCTTTCTAGACATGACTGACTGTGCAGATAATTATCCCGCTGTAGGTTAGCATTACTTTGTGTGGTAGACTGGTGAATTCTATTATTATATTTATAGGTAGTAATTAGTGAGGGATTAGTTTATTACTTCATGACAATAGAAAATCGATCTCCCATTTTGTGCCCAGTAGAAGCTTTAATTGTCTTTCCAGGTATTCAGTCAGTCAGTTAAGTGCCATACATGAAACACGCTTGGGCGATCATGTCTCTTTCGAGACATGACTGACTGGGCAGAAGACTATCCTGCAGTAGGTTGCCATTGCTTTCTGCGGTAGACTGGTGAATTATATTATTATATTAATAAGTAGTAATTAGTGGGGGATCAGTTTATTACTTCATAACAATAGAAAACCGATCCCCCACTTTATGCCCAGTAGAAGCTTTACTTATGTTTCCAACTATTATCTTCATTCAGTCAGTTAAGTGCCATACATGAAACACGCTTGGGCGATCATGTCTCTTTCGAGACATGACTGACTGGGCAGAAGATTATCCTGCAGTAGGTTGCCATTGCTTTCTGCGGTAGACTGGTGAATTATATTATTATATTAATTAGTAATTAGTAGGGGATCAGTTTATTACTTCATAACAATAGAAAACCGATCCCCCACTTTATGCCCAGTAGAAGCTTTACTTATGTTTCCAACTATTATCTTCATTCAGTCAGTTAAGTGCCATACATGAAACACGCTTGGGCGATCATGTCTCTTTCAAGACATGACTGACTGGGCAGAAGATTATCCTGCAGTAGGTTGCCATTGCTTTCTGCGGTAGACTGGTTGCCAACAAAGGCTATAGAACCCAATCTGTCCTATTATTTAACCCATAACTGGAGGGAAGAGACGGATTAATACTTTTCCAAAGGGTATTTGTGCGTAAGTGAATGCAAGGAATTCAACTGGAATTCGAACTCGGCACCACAATTTGTCGTTCCGAGTCGATATCTACTGCACTACAACGCACATAAGGTCATAAAAAACGGTCAGATCAACATCTTGTGAGATTTCAGCATCCAAACAGACTGCATTCTTCAGACCACCAAACCAGAAATTATCGGAAAAGAAAATGCCTTATCACTGACGTACCTGTTATTAGTGACTATAATGTCACGGTCTAAACAATTGACATATTTAAGAAATACACAGAACCCAGAATTGAATTTGACTGAATGTTGGACGTTCAGGCCACGATTGTCGCGATTATCACTGGGGAGTTGATGTCTATAAAACCGAACACAAAGACTTACATAAAGAACATGGAATTAAATATGAGTCTACCATCACCTCAGCAACTTGTGTTGCTTAGCACTGCATATACTCTGTAAAAAGTGCTCTCTGTTCGAGGTCCTAAGACTTGATGGAAAACACCTATCAAAAACATACCAGAAATCAGATCAAATAAAATGAAAAAAATAATCTCTGGTCGGGATACGGAAGAAAATGTGCATACAACAGAAATCAGCAGAAACAATAATAATAATGATAATGATTCTAAGACAAGAAAGCTTCTTTCCAAGCATAAGATGCATCATCCAAAGACTGATGCAGACCGTCTATACATACCCCGTAAAGAAAGTGGAAGAGGTCTTATCCAGCTAAAATTGTCATACAAGACAACAACTATTGATTAACTAACATACATAGAAACAACAAAAGACTGGATGATGAAATTAGTCAAACAACATGAAAACAGAAAGAAAAATATTCAATAATAAAAGAAGGCAGTAAATACAAACAAGATTTACATTTAGTAGATTCTTTAGAAAAACAAAACAGAAGCCAAGAACCAATTATTGCGGCAAAAAATATGAAAATGAAAGCTAAATATAAAGCTCTTGAACAGATGAAACAACGCTGGCAAGACAAACCTCTGCATAGCCAATATCCAGAACGTGCCAATAAATCCAATGTTGATAAAGTTAATACTCATCGATGGTTACGTGCATCTGGATTAAAGTCTGAGACTGGAGGCTTTGTTCTTGCTGCGCAGGACCAAATTCTTTTCACTAGGAACTTTCAGGCAAATATTATACATAATAATATAGATCCAAAATGCAGGTTCTGGGATAAATACCAAGAAGCAACAGACCATCTAATCTCAGGATGGTCTGTACTTGCCCCAAATGAATATAAAAATCGTCAGGATAGAGTGGGGCAATATTTACACTGGACAATGTGCAAACACTATGAAAAATCTGTAAACAAACACTGGTATGAATATCACTCAGCACTAGTTACCAAAATAGAAGGTGTCACGATTCTATGGGATTACACCATCTACACAGATAGAAAAATTGAAGCAAATAGGCCGGACATTATTGTTAAAAACCAGAAAGAAAAAATTTGTCTATTAATTGATATGGCTTGTCCAGCGGATTGTAACATAGCAACCAAGGAATTCGAAAAAATGTCAAAATATAAAGACCTGGAAATTGAAATAGAAAAAAATGTGGAAATTGAAAACAAGAGTTGTGCCAGTGATAGTAGGTGCATTTGAATGATAAAAAATCGAACAAAACAACACATTGAAAGAATCCTTGGAAACGCCAGTTTAAGAGATATACAAAAAATTGTGTTATTAAGTGCAGCCCACACACTAAGGAGAACTTTGTCTATGTAACGCTAGGGATGATAGGGAAGATAGAAAAAAAAATGAAATGGAGCCATAACAGCACGCTACGACCTGCCTTAGGTCTTCCCGCAGACTTGGTAGGTAGTGCAACCATAGCAGAAATCGAAATATGATGAAAAATGACAACATAATAATAATAATAATGAAACCATTTCTGACCTTAGGTCTCTGGTTGGGACTCGGCAGGAAATGGGTATACAAGTGATATTACATGAAATAATAATAAATAAAACTTTTTTGACCTTAGGTTTTTGTTTTGGACTTGAAAGGTATTGTGTGCATAACAGAGATCAAAGAAAACCATTATAAGAAGAAGAAGCACTTCAGACTGACATACACATCGTCCGGAATCTGTAATAGAGGGAGTAGACGCAATCATCCTCTGGAATTTTTCTATCAACATACAAGTTTACACACTGATTGACATGAACGTACCTTGTAACAAAAAAACATATCCGGGAAGATTTTAGAAAAACTAAGCAAATTCAATAAGACCTGGAGATGGAAATAAAAAAAAATATGGCTCTTGAAAACTAAGACTGTTTCTGCTGTGGTTGTACTTTTGGATCTGATAAGGAAAGGAACTAAAAATCAAATAAACAAAAAAATCCCCAATGCACTATTTCTCTAGGGAAACCAAAAAACTAGTTCTAACAGACACAACTTGCAAAGAGCTTTCTCTATTTAAGTATTTTTTTTTGTCAATACTTTCTTATCTGAAAAATTCAGACGAGCTTCTTTTTACGATCGTCCTCAGTCGAACAGAGTATCGATTTTTGATTTTGAATGCAGCCACTGAAAAAAAAAATGATTTCTTATCGATTTCATGTTTATCGTTGTTCCTTTTGCCGTCAAATATTTAGTTAACGGCGATATGAGAAGTAAAATGCACACAAAAGCTGATGAGATGCAAAAAATCCGATGCTAATTTTAATTCCAAATAACTATCTATCCCCTACCGATTCTTTCTTGTGGTGTTTGTCGTAACCCCTGCCCCAGCACGGAATGGTAATTGAATTAGCCGAAATGAATAATATTGGTTACTTGACAAGATTCAAGAACCCAGCGTCCATCGTTATGGCGAATTCATTACTGAAAGTATTTCATATATTTCCACCATTACAAGGCCTGAAACCACACCAGCAACTTTATTATAATGCATATTCACATAAATATAAACTATATTTGGAAAGGTCCTTGAATGCGTTTACGTGACTGTGTTGAGTACACACTGTCATGTGAACGTCATCATATGAAATCAAAAAATGATAAGATAGGCAAACATACAGAAAGTATTGGAAGTATTTCCCCCGTTCTTTTTCTTCTTCGTGTGCCGTGTCCCTTCAGGACGTAGGCGATCATGGACTTTCAATTGGCTCTGTCTCTTGTCGCCCCATTTGCTCAGACCTAACAAGTACGTCTCGCGCTGATTTCCCTGTCTCTTCCTCCATTTATCCAACATGTGAGTATCAAGTTCTCCAGACACTCCTTTCTCATTACGTGTCCCGGGATTCTCATTTGTCCAACACCTCGTCGCTGCACATCTGTTCTGTCCATGGCATCCTCAGCATCCTTCTGTAAAACTACATTTCTGCTGTCTCAAGCCTCTCCGTCTTTGACGAGATCGTCCAGCATTTACTTCTATACAGAAGGACAGATATCATGTAGCAATCCAGCACTCTTTTCTTTGTTTCTAATGAGATTTTCCTGTCTTTCAGTACTCTAGTTAGCTTCTGAAATGCGTTTCTGGCCATGCCAATGCGTCTTTGGATCTCCGTGTCGCATTTTTCATCCTCTATCAAAACACTTCCCAAGTATTTGAATTTTTTTGCTTGTTTTATTTTAGATTCTCCAACTTGCAGTTAGCATGTTGGTCTTCTCTTTTTGCTGATGACCATACATTCGGTTTTCTTGGGGTTTAGCGTGAAATCACACCATCAACTTTATTATACTGCATATTCACATCAATATGTTTGGAAAAAGGTCCCTGAATGCGTCTACGTGACAGTGTTGAGTACACACTGCCATGTGAATGTCATCATATGAAGTCAAAAAATGATAAGATAGGTAAAAATATAAATAGAGTGATTCAAATATAGATCAACGCGTGGTGTGTTTTTCAGGTCATTTCCAATGATACGGGATGCTAGGATCACACCCATTCCGCAGGTCGATGTAATCTAGAAATCAACTTCCTGACAAATCAACCATGGTGGGATTCGAACTTGTGTTTCAGTACTGGAAAACGAATCATCTATTCACTCGGCCACGCACTCAGCTAGCGAGCTAGATAGATAGATAGATAGATAGATAGATAGATAGATAGATAGATAGATAGATAGATAGATAGATAGATGAATGGACATAGATAGATAGATAGATAGATAGATAGATACATACATACATACATACATACATACATACATACATACATGTGAATGGACATAGATAGATAGATAGATAGATAGATAGATAGATAGATGTGAATGGACATAGATAGATAGATACATACATACATACATACATACATACATACATACATACATACATACATGTGAATGGACATAGATAGATAGATAGATAGATACATACATACATACATACATGCATACATGTGAATGGACATAGATAGATAGATAGATAGATAGATAGATAGATAGATAGATAGATAGATAGATACTTACATACATACATACATACATACATACATACATGTGAATGGACATAGATAGATAGATAGATAGATAGATAGATAGATAGATAGATAGATAGATACATGTGAATGGACATAGATAGATAGATAGATAGATAGATAGATAGATAGATAGATACATACATACATACATACATACATACATACATACATACATACATACATTAGAAACAATTGTTTGAAATGGCTTCTTTGTCTGTTCAGCTGTATAATATTACTATCTACAGCTTTCGACTGAATGAATTACAGAATAAAATCTAGATAGTTTTCATCTTTTTTTTCTTCTTTTCTAACAGGATCAAAGAAAATTCTTCTTTCTCAAACGTGATCTATAATTTCCAGTCAACATTTATTGTAGCCTTCCTGTAACTTTCTTTCATAAATCCCATTGCTTTCTTTTGTAATATTTGATAAATAATTTATTTAGCGCGCAATGGCTACACATTAAATGTAAAGATTTTTGGGTTCTTTGACTCTTTGATTTCTTTGAATTTATGCAAGGTTTACGGTGTCTGGATTGATGGCCTTTTCTCAAGTATCTTTTGCTTTTGCTTTTGACTTGTAGTCTGCTCTTTAGCGTTTTGTCATTTCTTTTTTTTACAATTAAACCAGAAATTTATAAAGAAATATATATTTCTGGGCTTGCTCTGAAGTTAAAATAAAATGCGTTGTTTTTTATATACTAATGAGGGCTCGAGCATGTGAGCAATGATGAGGTTTTGGAAAGAAAGAAAACGAAAAGGAAATTAATACTAAGCATCAGGAAGAGACAGTTGAAGTTCCTGGGGCATGCAATGAGGAAGGAGGGTTTGGAGAACCTGATACTAACTGTCCAGATAGAGGGGAAAGGAGACAGAGGAGAGCAGCGGATAACATATTTGAAGGACCTGAGTAGGTGGATGAGAGAACAGGGATTGCGTGGTTTAACAGGAAAAAAGCATGCTAAGTGCCACCAGGGATAGGAAGACGTGGAGTTCTTGGAGAACCTGATAATAACAGGCCAAATAAAGGGAAGATGAGACAGGGGATAGCAGCGGATAACATATTTGAAGGGCCTGAGCAGGTGGATGACAGAACGGGGGTTGCGTAGTGTAACAGAAGAAAGCGTGCTAAAGAATAGGGAGATAGGGAAACCCATGATCGCCTACGTCCTGAAAGGGCAGAGCACATAGAAGAAAAATATATATGCCAACTGTTTATAAAAAATTGTAATATGGATATAAAGTGGGGGATCGATTCTATATTATAATCAAAATATAAACTGATCCCTCATTTTGTGGCCATGTTAGATTCTATACATTTATATTCTAGATTCATGGGCTTAAGCTAGTAGATGACAGAGTGCGGTTTGGGTGGTGTAACAGGACAAAGCGTGCTAAGAACCACCAGGGATAAGGAGCCGTGGAATGCCATGATCGCCTACGTCCTGAAAGGACAGGGCACATAGACAAAGAATATATATATGCCAAGTGTTTATAAGAAATTATAATGTGGATAAAAAAGGGTGTTCAATTCTATATTATATTCAATATATGAAATGATCCCTCATTTTGTGGCCATGATAATTTCTATACATTTTGAAAGCGTGCAAGAGCCACCAGGAATAGAGACGCGTAGAAAGCTATGATCACCTACGTCCTGAAAGGACAAGGCACATAGAAGAAGAACAAGAACAAGGGCTACTGGTTGGTGTCGTATAAGCTAAAAAAAGAGGTCATGTGATTATACAGGAAACAACAATTAATACTAAACTCGAAGAAGTCAAGATTGTAATGATTGGGAAAGCATCCTCTCGGGGGGATTTTCTACAAAGCAGCAGTTCTTGGCAAAAAGCTATCTGAATGGATTCCCTAAGTGAATGCGAATGTTTTATCCGTGTCATCTTAAACCTTCACTGCCTTGCGGTCATACCTAATCATAGAAAAGGCTTCGGGAGTAAACCATGTTGACAAATTCGAAGCCATAATCCGACAGACAGATGTTATCTTCAATTGAGTTCTTGGGATGACGCTGGTGTCAATCTACCTTTATCGTGGGCAACATCAGTAGCATAGAGATGAGAGAACTGCTGCATGGGCAACCGTCCACCTCTTATAACATCCTATTCAGGTCTGCTTCCTAAAGAGGACACACCGTTGTCCTCACCGCTACAGAAGAACACGGGAATCAACAGTTTACAGATGAGAGGGTTGCGAAGGTCGTTCTGTACGGAGACTGAACTACCGGCAAGAGGGTATAAGGGCGTCCTTGTTTTGCTTCATGAACGTCTGCAAATTGGTCATGAGGACGATAGATATAGAGATCGAGCGGTGAGAATACGCCACCAATGAACACTGGAGACGCAATTTACACCGAGGGCTGGATCTATGAGAGGGGAAATGAAGGTTTGCTGCCATTGAGAAGCATGCTTGTCGGAAAGTAACACGGCGACGTCGGAGAAGAACGTATTCATATGCACTCGTTGCAATCGCGACCGTCACTCTCGTGTAGACTAGTACAGCCATAGCAGATGCGGCACCGCCATCAGCAGCTGAGGCATAACTCTTTAAGCCCATATACGAAAAGTCTTCCTTCTTCTACCGAGCGCCCATAGCTCAAAGGTAGAATCGCCTACTGATTTCAATTTGGTCGCGTTTCAGCGTTTCAATCCTGGTTAAAAGCAATCGGATGTCTAACCGTACTGCGGAGCTGTGATACATCGAAACAGATCTGTCTGTGGATCACATTGACTATATATATATATATATATATATATATAAGAACGTGAAAGAAAACGTAGATTAAAATCCAGTGTTCAAGCATTTACTTTTATAAAGAGTGCTCGATACAGAGTAGAGCATAATATTGTAATGTAAGAGAGACAGAGGAAGGCAGCGGATAACATATTTGTAGGGCCTGATCAGGTGGATGACGGAACGGGGGTTGCCAGGAATAACAGGAGCAAACATACTAAGAGCCACAAAGGAGAGGGAGAGGTGGAGAACCATGATCGCCTACGTCCTGAAGGGACAAGGCACATAGAAGAAGAAGAAGAAGAAGAAGAAGAAGAAGAAGAAGAAGTTAAACAGTACGTTATAATTTCCACTTGCCTTAATTGTTTAAGAAATCGTTTGGAAAATAACTATCTTCTGTCAGAAATTGAATCTGCATACTTCCACACCGGAGAGATACCGTCTTTAGATTAGACGTGTCTCACCAATCTACACACAAAAGATTTCACGGCAAACAAGATTCAATTTAATCTTTATATAGGTATTCTCCTGATTTTTATCGAACGATTAATATCTGCTCAGATTGTATCGAATGTAAACATACTTAGCCAAAGACAACATTACGGATTTATACGGAAATTTACGAAGCTGGCATCAGCGGACATATTTGAGTTTTCATTTGTTTCACATTATTTGTTTTAAATGGATACTTGTATTTGAGGGAAAATTTTGTTTGTTTTATATATATGATAGGAGCTGCTCATCTATTCTTTTCACGTTTGTAGTGGGAGTCCGTTCTAGTGAAGGGTAGTAGTGTAGAGGTCTCTTGTATGTAAGGAAACAGTCTTTGAATATGGGTACAACGGACTTTAAAATTTGTTTATGGCTATATGGTGATAGAGAATTAATGCTTAGAAACGTGGGGAGCGATAAGTAAGGAATGTATTTGATGTAGTCGCTCCTTAGGTCAGTAAGTAGTTTTTGAGGCAGGGAAGAAGGAAAGAGAGGTAAGGGGAGGTGAGCATAGTAGCCGCTTGACTTAGGTCAAGGGAGCTACTAATTACTCACTTGAGTAGGTCTGCCTGTAGATGCTTTCTGTATCCGCTTTTTATATCTTCTTTTTGGATCACAGCAGATCACTTGGGATTTCACACTTGTATTTGATTCTGGGATTCCCATTGGCTGGTAAATAAAATTCGCGTAGGCTAGCGAACTGGAAATTTAATGTTTGATTAATTTTTAGTTTTCAACCGGAACATCTGCGCGGAGCCGGCGGCGCACGGACGACTTTTGGTCATTTGCCTTTTAGTCGTGAAAGCGCTAACATCCGGTCCATCGCTTTTGCTCGGTATCACCACAATATATTTAAACAGTACATCATAATTTAAACTGGCCTTAATCGTTTGACAAATCGTTTGGAAAATATCTATCTTCCGACAGAAATCGAACCTGCATACTCCCACACCGGAGAGAGGGCGTCTTTAGATCAAACGCGTCTTACCAAACATTCCTGGGTCGATTTCGTCTCAAACGATTGAGGCCAGTGGAAATTATAGTGTACTGTTTAAATATATATATATATATATATATATATATATATATATATATATATATATAAACAGACTTTCCATTGAAATACGAGTATCCATTAAAAAATAATATTAAAGTTAAACGAATAAAAATTCACATACATTAGTCATCCACACACAAGCCTGTTTCGCTGTATCACAGCTCATCAGTGTGGCTAGACACATCCACTTGCTTCTGGCCAGGATCGAAACTCGACCGATTTGGTTGTAGTCGGAGTCGCTACCCCTAAACTATAGAATCAGAGAAAATTAATTTTAACGTGTTGTATATAAGCAGTGTAGACACACGCCAGTCACCGAAAGAACTCAATTCATTGCTGAAGATATAAGTTTATCAGACGATATGAAGAAAATTTGCATAAAATAAATCGACAAAGCATGTGTATATTATTTAATGAAACACGCATCAATGAAAAGATGCTGCCTAAATACACACAATTTAAAAATTATGCATCAATATCATGATTCTCTTTCCTCTTTCAACGATAATGCTGTTAAGCTTAGAAGACGATATGAAAAAAATTTACACAAAATAAATCGACAAAACTTGTCTACATTATTTAATGAAACATACATCAATATATATATATATATATATATATATATATATATATATATATATATATAACATAGAATAATATTATCCTGTGTCTATAATCAATAATTTCCTTACTAGCTTTCTGTCGTGTATTAAATGGACCCCACATTTCTGAGAGGTTTATATGGAAAAAGGCCAAACTCATACCCAAAGAAATACTTATTGTCCCCCAGCCACTATCCGAAATAAAAACCTTCTTTTACGATAAGGATTGCCTAATCAGAAATTATCGAACATTCGAGAAAATGCAAATAGGATTTCTTGTGATTCCGTGATGTGAATGTACAATTCTTGCCCAAGAGGCCAGCGTCCGGCTGTTATAAAGCTGTGTGCTGTTGGCTTTCAAGCGAGACATAAAAGTAGCTATGAAATAGACGCCGTCATTGTGTGAGCAGAAGCCATATTGTAAAGGAAGCCATCTGGTTTAGATTGCAGCCATTTTGTAATTCATACAAAGCGAGACTTCTATTTTGCTGAATGAAGACGCGACCGGCAACAAAATCTTAAGCAAATATTGCAATTCAAATCGAAAGCCACATTTCGACTCTCGAGCAAGTTTATTCTTACAAAGTGCCACCAGGGGTTAATCGATCAATGCACATATTTGTAAAATCGATTTTTTTCAAGGAAATACAACAGACGAATAGATTTTCTGTATCTGTCTATATTTCTGAGATGAGGTATTGTAATTATGTACACTATTTACATTGTTCGGACTGTTGTCTTCATCTTTGTTGCCATATTTACCTTTAATATCTGTCCATATTTATGAGATGAGGTATTGTAATTATTTACACTATTTACATCATTCAGACTGTTGTCTTCATCTTTGTTGCTTTATTCGCCTTCAATATCTGTTTATAATTCTGAAATGAGGTATTGTAACTATTTACACTATTTAAATCGCTCGAACTATTGTCTTCATCTTTGTTGGCTTATTCACCTTCAAAATCTGTTTATATTTCTGAGATGAGGTATTGTAATTATTTAGACTATTTACATCGTTCGGATTGTTGTCTTCATCTATGTTGCCATATTCACGACGTTTCGGCCCTTGTAAGCTCCAGCCTTCTTCATGTGATTGAAATTCTGAACTAAATACTTCAATTCTAGTTTCATGAGCCATGCCTCTTCCAGATACCTGTGTCAGTTATTCTTTTTTAACTTAAATATCTAAGTTTTTTTTTTCTTCGGGTACTGAACTCACATATCTTTGAGTCGAGTCACTGGATCCAACGAACGCTTTTATCTACTAGGACATGTGTCTTTGAGAACATCAATGTATGAATTTTTGGAACTTATAAATTTAATGTCTCAGCAATTCATTATTACCAGAGCTCATATTACAATCTTGTTGTTTGTATTTGTTTAATTCTAGAACTCAGTGTTACTGGTTCCCATATTGTATTTATTTTTATGCTTAGCTGTATTAGGAGATTTTTGTAGCCTGATTCTATAAAGAATAAATAAAATATTTTTCATATTTTCCGGTGGTGTTCTCTATCTATTTTTTCACCTTCATCCCACAGGGGGCGGTGATCTTTTCTCTTCATATGTGGTTACTTACGCCAGCCAGTTTTATTTTCTATTTCTCTTCATGTTTATTGTCTTGCGGTATTTTTGCTGCCTTATCTAAATAGAACAGCCATTCTCTACTTTATATTTCTTACCACAGCTGCATGGGATTGCGTACACACACTTCTTAGTCACGTTCTTCTCTATTAGAGGTCTTACTCGGAAGATTTATCTGCAAAGTGTTGAACTACTTTGGGAGGTTGTCCTGGTGCTACATGGAGCACAGATTCTTTTGTATTTTTCCGACAATCTCTTCACATAAGATAGGCAGATGGGTTGTTTTCTGTTTTAGCCATGGTTAATATGAACATGGAATAGTTCGAACAAGTGCCATTAGAATCCAAATCAGTAAAGCCAACTTCATAGATGACACCTTCATAATCTGGACACAACAGGAAGAGGTCCAGCTACTACTGAGTCATGTAAACTCTAAAAAAAACATCGATGCAGTTCACAATGGAGGCAAAAAAAGAATAACAAACTAATATTTTTGGATGTATTAATGTCTCGAACAGAGCATGGGTTCAAGACATCTGCATATCGCATGCCAATATTAACCTCAACTTCTACCACCCATACAGTGTACAAATTGGCATCGTTCGCTGCTTACAACATCGAGAAAAAGTCATGTGGCGATTCAGGACAAGAAATGGTCAGTATATGCAGTACCCTACAACATAACAACTACCCTTTGTACATGACAACATCTCAAACAAACTGGGATAAAAGGTTCCAAGAGAATAACAAGACGTAAAGCAACATCTCGTCTGCCCTTGGAAGAGGCATGACTCGTGGAACTAGAAAAATCTAGCACGGTGAACAAAATAAAGGGTTCAATTTTAAATTCCAAGGTAAAAAAAAAGTCGTGAATATAGCAACAAAGATATAAAATGTAGTTTCGTCCTGCCCAGAGTTGAAAATCGCTATAAAAACCCGGTTCACACTCCACCCACGTCTATTGAACAGGTGAAGAGGCTCACCCCTTGTTTCCTGTTTAGGATGCGGTTTCCGGTTTTCTCTTTTCCAATCTTTGCACTCTTATGTAGCCCCCTGCGCATCAGTGGCGTTATCGCCTTGCTCGGGGTGATATGATTAAAAAAAAACAAAAAAAAAACGTACTGATCATGACGCAATGTAAATAAGCAAGTGTTTTGTGCACGACAATGAAATTTAACTTTATTCTTCATCAAAGGGTTTATGAATGTCGCTATATGTCAGTTGGTTGCTTACTTATGTACTGCATTGTTACAACACTAATAATGTGAAGCTTTTAAACATGCCATTTAAAAACACATTATAGATATATTATTTTCAGTATTTACATTATTCGGACTATTGAATCTTTTGCACGACGTTTCGACCATTGTACGCTCCGGCCTTCCTCAGGTAATACGAATTTTCGATTTCTTACAATCACTGGGGTATATCATTCTGATCCCTTGCGTAGTAATGCCTCTTTTGTGTGAAAAAAGTAAGTTAGAGTGTTAAAGGAAGATAACTCATTACTTCCGAAAGAGGCACTATTACGCAAGGGATGAGAATGATACACCCCAGTGATTGTTATAAAGGTTTCGGTTCGAAATTCCTAGCATCTGAAAAAAGCCGGAGCGTACAACAGCCGAAACGTCGTACAAATGACAACAAAGATGAGGACAATAGTCCGAATAATGTAAATACTGTAAATACTACCTCATATGAGAAATATAAACAAATAGAATGATCTATTATTAAACCTCATACAAATGGCAACAAAGATTAGGACAATAGTCCGAATAATGTAAATACTGTAAATACTACCTCATCTCAGAAATATAGACAAATAGAATTATCTATTATTAAACGTCGTACAAATGGCAACAAAGATTAGGACAATAGTCCGAATAATGTAAATACTGTAAATACTACCTCATCTCAGGAATATAGCCAAATAGAATGATCTATTATTAAACGTCGTACAAATGGTAACAAAGATGAGGACAACAGTCCGAATAATGTAAATACTGTAAATACTACCTCATATGAGAAATATAGACAAATAGAATGATCTATTATTAAACGTCGTACAAATGGCAACAAAGATTAGGACAATAGTCCGAATAATGTAAATACTGTAAATATTACCTCATCTCAGAAATAGAGACAAATAGAATGATCTATTATTAAACGTCGTACAAATGGCAACAAAGATTAGGACAATAGTCCGAATAATGTAAATACTGTAAATACTACCTCATCTCAGAAATATAGACAAATAGAATGATCTATTATTAAACGTCGTACAAATGGCAACAAAGATTAGGACAATAGTCCGAATAATGTAAATACTGTAAATACTACCTCATCTCAGAAATATAGACAAATAGAATGATCTATTATTAAACGTCGTACAAATGGCAACAAAGATTAGGACAATAGTCCGAATAATGTAAATACTGTAAATACTACCTCATCTCAGAAATATAGACAAATAGAATGATCTAATATTAAACGTCGTACAAATGGCAACAAAGATGAAGGCAATTGTCCGAATAATGTAAATACTGTAAATACCACCTCATCTCAGAAATATAGATATATATTATTTAATTCTTAATTTTCTCGGATTAAAAGCCAAATGTTTTCGTTTTGTTTGTTTTAAGGACAAAAAAAAAACTACATTGCTAGAGAGTTACAGTTATTAACAATATATATATATATCTATATTCTTGTTTATTATTTTAAATTTAAACCCATTTAAATTCTTCTTCAATGTGCCTTGCTCTTTTAACACTTTGATAATCATGGCTCTCCACAATTTCTTCTGCCCTGTGAGTATCAATTTTTTCAAGCTCTCAAAAATTGACACTATTTACATTATTTGCATTACTGTCCTCAACTGTCACCCTTCTTCTGTGTGCCTTGTCCCTTCAGGACCTAGGCAATCATGGCTTTCCACCTTTCCCTATCCCTTGCTGGCTCTGAGCACGCCTTCTCCTGTTACACCACGCAACCCTCGTTTCGTCATCCACCTGATTAGGTCCTTCAAATATGTTATCAATTTCTTTCCCCTGTCTCTTTTTCCCTCTATCTGACTTGTTAGTATCAGGTTCTCTAAGCCCTCCTTCCTCATTGCATGTCCCAGGAACTTCATCTGTCTCTTCCTGGTGCTCAGTATTAATTTCCTTTTCGTTTCCATCAATTCCAAAACCTCATCATTGCTCTCAAGTCTTTCCCAAATATGTCCAGGCTGCCGAACATCTCCATCAATTCCTTGTGGCATATTTTGTCAAATGCCTTCGCATAATCAATAAAGCACAGGTATAAGTCCTTCTTCATTTGTATTGCCCTTTCAGAGAGCAGCCTAATCATAATTATGGCATTCCTTGTTGCTGTTCTTGTCCCATCTCTGGCCTGATTCTGCCTCGGATAAATCAGTTTTGTTATATGGCTCATTAAATTGATGGTTCTGTGGGGTTCGCACTCGTTTGCTCCTGGCTTCTTAGGTAGTGCTATGAAGATAGACTTGCTGAGGTCATCTGGTATTACTCTACTATTATCTGTCATTCTAGAGGGTCTAAATCTGACTGTATTTTTTCCTACCTGAAACTCTATTAAAATCTGTTCAATTTTCAGCCGTTCTTTCATTTCTCTTCTTCTTCTTCTTTGTGCCCTGTCCTTTCAGGACGTAGGCGATCATGGCTCTCCACGTCTCCCTATCCCTGGTGGTTCTTAGCACGCTTTCTCCTGTTGCACCACCCAAACCCCGATCTGCCATCCACTAGCTTAAACCCATAAATCTATAATATAAATGTATATAAAGTAGCATGGTCACAAAATGAGGGATCTTTTTATATATTGATTACAATTGATCCCCCATTTTAAATCAGCATTATAATTTCTTATAAACAGTTGGCATATATAGTCTTCTTCTATGTGCTCTGTTCTTTCAGGACTTAGGCGATCATCGCTTTCCACATCTCACTATCCCTGGTGGCTCTTAGTCCTGTTACGCCACGCAACCCCCGTTCCGTCAGCTACTTGCTCAGACCCTTCAAATCCGCTGTCTTCCTCTATCTCTTTTTTCTTCTATCTGGCCTGTCTGTATCAGATTCTCCAAGCCCTCCTTCCTCATTGCATGTTCCAAAAATTTCTGTTGTCTCTTCCTGATGCTCAATATTAATTTTCTTTTCGTTGCCATTCTTTCCAAAACCTCATCATTGCTCACATGCTTGGTCCATATCCGCCGCATCGTTCTGTAAAACCACATTTCAGCTGCTTCAAGTTTTTCCTTCATCTCCAAAGATATTGTCCAGCATTCACTGCCATATTGAAGAACCGACATCACATATCAATCCAGTACTCTCTTCTTTGTTTCTAGCGAAATTTTCCTGTTTCGTAATACTTTACCTCATTGCATATCCCAGGAACTTTAGTTGTCTCTTCCTGATGCTCAGTATTAATTTCCTTTTTGTTTCTATCCTTTCCAAAACCTCATCATTGCTCACATGCTTGGTCCATATCCGCCGCATCGTTCTGTAAAACCACATTTCCGCTGCTTCAAGATTTTCCTTCATCTTCGCTGATATTGTCCAACATTTACTGCCGTTTTGAAGAATTGACATCACATAAAAATCCAGTAATATTGTTTCTAGTCAAATTTTCCTGTGTCTTAATACTTTACTCAGCTTTTTGAATGCGTTCTTCGCCATGCCAATTCGCTTTCGGATCTCTATGTCGCACTTTGCATCTTTTATTATAACACCTCCCAGGTAGTTAAATTTTTGTACCTGCTTGATTCTAGTATCCCCGAGCTTTATTTGGCATATTCAGTCAGTCAGTTAAGTGCCATACGTGATACACGCTTGGGCGATCATGTCTCGAAAGAGACATGACTGACTAGCCATAAGATTATCCCGCAGTAGGTTGCCATTGCTTTCTGCGGTAGACTGGTGAATTATATTATTATATTAATAAGAAGTAATTAGTGGGGGATTAGCTTATTAGTTCATGACAATAGAAAACCGATCCCCCACTTTATGCCAAATAGAAGCTTTATTTGTCTTTCCAACTATTCAGTCAGTCAGTTAAGTGTCATACGTGATACACGCTTGGGCGATCATGTCTCGAAAGAGACATGACTGACTAGCCATAAGATTATCCCGCAGTAGGTTGCCATTGCTTTCTGCGGTAGACTGGTGAATTATATTATTATATTAATAAGAAGTAATTAGTGGGGGATTAGCTTATTAGTTCATGACAATAGAAAACCGATCCCCCACTTTATGCCAAATAGAAGCTTTATGTGTCTTTCCAACTATTCAGTCAGTCACTTAAGTGCCATACGTGATACACGCTTTGGGCGATCATGTCTTGAAAGAGACATGACTGACTGGGCAGAAGATTATCCCGCAGTAGGTTGCCATTGCTTTCTGCGGTAGACTGGTAGCCGACCAAGGCTATAGAACCCAGTCTGTCCTGTTATTTAACCCATAACTGGAAGGAAAAGATGGATTAATACCTTTCCCAAATTGGGCTGCCTATTTTACTGATGACCATGCATTCGGTTTCCTTGCAGTTTAATAGTAATTCTTTCTTGTCACTCTCTTCAGCTACCTTCTGTAGGAGGTCTTGTAATTTCATTTCCCTGTCTGCAATCAGTACTGTATTATCTGCATACCTTAGGTTGTTCAAATTTTGGCCTCCGATAACAAATCATGACACAGCATCTAGGGTCATCAATGCAATTTACTAAATTTTAATGAAAACATGTTCAAACACCGCACGATATTAACGTATAGTTACATAAATCAAGGTGGGTTGAATAGAAACCGAAAAGGGCGCTTGAAACGCTGCAATAATATCAAGTATAAAAAGCGTGAGATAAAGAAAAGCAATATTCGACGAGGGTTTATCGACAAACAAGACGCCAATAGAATAACGACGCACGAAAATTCTTTTCTCTTTTCCCAAGATTATCGAATTCCTCCGCACATGTGAACTGTCCAAATTCGGATCCGAATCCCTTCTCCGCAGATTTCTAATTGCAAGCCAGTGTTTTTAATTCTGACCTATGAACCGGAACCCATAAATAAAATTCGCCTCAAGTATCTATTTGAAGAAATAAGTGGATGGACGCTGGATTGGTTGCTCGCTGCACATTTTCAACCTCTCCCCCTGCTGTTCTCTCTCTCTCTCTCTCTCTCTCACACACACACACACACACACACACACACACACACACACACACTTACTCTTTCTCTCCCTCGATGCAAGAGCGAATTTCAAAAATAATGATACGAGCAAAGGGAGCAAGATCCTTCAATATAGACAGATGCCCGCTAGCTAAACATATTTAGTGGGAAACAAAAGTGAACGGTCGCGGTCTTATCCCAGTTTATCCACACGCCCACACAGACAATTATATATATATATATATATATATATATATATATATATATATACGCGTGTGTGTATGTGTACTTGTGTATAAAGGTATGTAGATAAATAGATTAAATAATCAACTTCGATAGATAGATAGATAGATAGATAGATAGATAGATAGATAGATATGAAAGGCTGGGATAGATATGAAAAGACTGGTATAGATAGATAGATAGATAGATAGATAGATAGATAGATAGATAGATAGATAGATAGATATGAACAGGCTAGGATAGATAGATAGATAGATAGATAGATAGATAGATAGATAGATAGATAGATAGATAGATAGATAGATAGAATAGCCTCTTGTGCGACGAGCAGTGTGAGTTTCGATCAGCCCGATGCATTGCTGACGTCCTAACTGCCATTGCACACAAAATTAGTGAGACCCTTGACGACACACATACCTCAAGGGCCATAGCATTAGATAACTCGAAGGCCTTTGAAAAGATGTGGCACAAGCTTTTGCTGCACACGCTCTCTAGCTATGGAATCACTGGAAGGGTTTTCTCTATTATATAATCCTTCTAAACTGGTAAATATCTGACGATATTTAACATCGCTCAATCCTCAAGTGGCCCTGGGGATCAACGCAAGTGTCACCAAGGGGTCACTTCTCGAGGCAACCCTCTTTCTGATTTACACATGAAACGACGATATAACTAGCACACCTCTAAATGTCTTGACGATCAGAGATTGGCAGGTGACCTTTCTTGACTGACTGGGCAGAAGATTATCCCACAGCAGGTTGCCATTGCTTTCTGCGCTAGATTGGTAAATCATATATTCATAAACGGTAATTAGTGGGGGATTAGTTTATCACTTCATGACAATAGAAAACCGATCCCCCTCTTTATGCCCAGTAGAAGCTTTAATTTCCTTTCCAACTATTCAGTCAGTCAGTTAAGTGCCATACGTGATACACGCTTTGGGCGATCATGTCTCGAAAGAGACATGACTGAGCAGAAGTTTATCCCGCAGTAGGTTGCCATTGTTTCTGCGGTAGACTGGTTGTCAGCCAAGGCAATAGAATACAATATGTCCTATTATTTAATCCATAAATGGAGGGAAGATACTGATTAATATCTTTTCCAATGGTATTTGCGCGTAAGTGAATGCAAGGAATTCAACTGGTATTCGAACTCGGCTCCTCGATTTGTCGTTCCGAGTCGATATCCATGCAGTGGTGAAAACTGGCTGGTTGCATTCAATGCCTCCGAAACCAAACTGGTTACATTTCATCACTACTGATCAGTCACAATGAAATAATTTCCTGTCGAAGAAGGTACTGGGTTTCAATCATACCCAAACTTAAGCGGTATTCCTATATACGATTTATCGCTAAAGATGCGGGTAAAATGATTGGCACCTTGTGCCATATTTTGGCAGGAGCTGCTTAGACCTCACTTTCCTGTTTTCATAGAGTTCAAAATTATCTGTGATTCCTTGCTTGAGAATAATTTTCCACTGCTCTGTCGGTACGACCATGGAAATTGTTCGGACAAACTACATCATCTGATTACTCGAGGTCTGATCTTTACGACTAAGACCTGTCATACCACTTACATAGTAGTGAACAACCACACCCTCCATATTCTATCGGCGAAAAGTAAGTTCCACTCAAACCACTGCAATGTGGATCAGACGACAAGAAGACAAATCGAGGAGCCGAGTTGAATTCCAGAAACAATGGCAACCTACTGCGGGATAAACTTCTGCTCAGTCATGTCTCTTTCGAGACATGATCGCCCAAAGCGTGTATCACGTATGGCACTTAACTGACTGACTGAATAGTTGGAAAGGAAATTAAAGCTTCTACTGGGCATAAAGAGGGGGATCGGTTTTCTATTGTCATGAAGTGATAAACTAATCCCCCACTAATTACCGTTTATGAATATAATATGATCACTACAATCATGACCTGATCAAGTCTAGAGTCAACCGTTATCTTCCTCTCCTAAGCTTATCAACTATTCTTAACATAATCCTCTACCCCGAGTGACCCCCAGGCCTTGTACAGGGTGAACCATTCTGCGCAAAAAAATAGATAGATAGATAGATAGATAGATAGATAGATAGATAGATAGATACGGTCAAGTGCCATACTTGATACACGATTGGGTGATCATCTCGAAAGTGACTTAACTGGGCAAAAGATTATCCCGCAGTAGGTTGCCAATGCTTTCTGCGGTAGACTGGTGATTCATATTATTATATTAATAAGTAGTAATTAGTGGGGGGGGGGGTTAGTTTATTACTTCATGACAATAGAAAACCGATCCCCCACTTTATGCCCAGTACAAGCTTTAATTGTCTTTCCAACTTTTCAGTCAGCCAGACGTGATATACGCTTTGGGCAATCATGTCACGGAAGAGACATGACCGACTGGGCAAAAGATTATCCCGCAGTAGGTTGCAAATATTTTCTGCAATAGACTGGTTGTTAACCAAAGCTTATAGAACCCAATCTGTCTACTAGTTAACCCATAGCCTGAAAGAGAAGAAATGCATTAATACCTTCTCCAAGTGAATGCAACGAATTCCAACTCTGCTTTATAATGACTCGTTCCGAGCCGATACCACCTGCACTACAACGCCCTTAATAGGTAGATAGCGGCAACACATAGATATTGTTGTGGGATCGCCCCTTCATGCAAGAATGGACTCGTCTGGCGTGTAAATATAATCCTGTCTATACAGAGAACGGCAGTAGTTGTAAGTTGTAGAGTTGTAAAGAGTTGCTTAGTCAGTAAGTTGGTGCAGAGTTAGTTAGAGTTGTTTAGACATAGACCCATTACACGGACATAGACCCATTACACGGACATAGACTGATTACCCGGACATACTATTTCACTGCAAGACTGTATATATTGATTTCTACTAATAGTATTCCTGAATTGACTAACCCGTGTTCCAGTTTGTATATCTTGTTCAATATAGCGTACATATCTGTTTTTGTTATTTATTATTTTGTGTGGTTCCTCACCCGGAATCCGCAACAGATATATAGATAGATAGATTTTATCTCTGTTTTTATCAAGCTAAACACGATAAAATTAATAACAAAATCCTTAACAAATATGTAGAAAAATATATTTAACATTCAATAAACTATAAACAGAAACCGTAACCAATTTTTAACATTTCTGGTCTGGTGCTCCTGCTATCCACTTAGGTGTCCTCGACCGAATCCAACGGAGAATCTGTAATGTGATCGATCCCGACTTGGTAGCTAGGATACAGTCGCTTTCTCACCAACGCAGTGTGGCTTCCCTGTGTCTCTTCTACAAATACTTTCACGGCTTCTGCTCCGATGAACTTAGCTCACTGGTACCCCTATATACGAATTTCCTCGATCCACAAGATTAGCAACTAGGTCCCACCTTTTTACTGTGAAACCAATAAAAGGTAAACGCAAATTCTACTCCAGCAGCTTCTTTTCTCGCATTTCCCGCCTGTGGAATTCTCTTCCGCATACTTGCTTTCCTGACAGTTACAATCTCCAAGAATTTAAAGTCGATAGTCATCTCCTGTCTCACTAACTTACATCCTTTGTCTCATGCTTTTCTACATCCACCCCACTCTAATCAGTAATCTCTTCCTTCTCCTACTCTCTTCCTGACACCCCCTGCAACCTCTCACTCCTCAACATTGTTCCTATGTAATCCCCTGCACAACAGTGGAGGTAAAATGCCTTGCTTGGGGCGACACGATTATATAAAAATGATCTAACATATCTAATCGACCAACTTCAGCTTTAACTGCGTCATACAATAACGTCTTTAAGAAAGGGGACATTCAATGTGTTAAAGTAAAATAAATAAGCGTCTTTTTAGAGAAATTTTTTAAAAAGACTTCAAATAAACATGTTTATGTGAGTTGTGGCGCAATGGATATCAGCTCAGAATTAGAAATTCGACAGCTGATTTCGAATTCAAGTTGAATTCGTTGCATTCACATACGCGCAAATATTCTTGAGAAAGGTATTAATCCGTCTCTTATCCTCCAGCTATGGGCTAAAAAGCAGAAAAAAATGGGTTCAATAGTCTTCGTTGGCAGCCAGTCTATCTCAGTAAGAAATGGCAAACTAATGCAGGAAAATATTTTGCCTAGTCAGTCATAACTCGAAAGAGAACTGATCGCCTATGTGAATGATTTGATGATTTGTGGAAATAAAATTTTAGTTTTACGGAAACTTACGAAACTGGAATTAACTGACATATTTGTTTGCATTTATTTTTTAACTAGCAGTATAGCCCGGCGTTGCTCAGGTGTAATGAAAGCTTTAAAACTAATTCATGGACCTGGAGCTCAGACTCTTTGGACGTTGGCACAAAAGACTAAAAAGCAAAAGTTGTTTCCAGTTAAAGCGAAACCGTAGACTGAAAGAAAAATGAATGGATGTAAGTGAAATTTTGATTTCCTGGTATCGATATCAAATAAGTTTTTTTCGTCGTAAACTGAATTTTGAAGGCTAAATAAGTCCTCTGAGTAAATGGTATCATGGCTGAGACTAAGAACTACAATTATATCTTCTTAGAGCCAAACCCGAAGCAAAAACTAAAATAAAAGAGCTGAAAAAATACAGACATACAGGCAGATAAACAGACACATACACAAACATCTTGCCCTTTATATTGCAATTTTCTGCACTACTGTAAGAACTGCAACCTTGAAACTTCTGAATGTCGTTTCTTATGTCTTTGTCTATGAGTGTATCAAATTAAAATCGGACCACTCCTTCTATAACCTGATTTTTTCGATTATCGATTATCGGGGGTACCTCGACACAAAACCTAGCTAAGAACACTCGTAGACGCTTATCGTACAACTATGTAAATGTTCAAGAAAATCTGTTCAGCCGTTTCGGAGTCTATAGGTAACGGATACACATACACACACTCGCATATCTGAACACTATATTTATATGTGTTTACCGTCGTTAATATTCTAGAAATCATTTTGGGAACATAATGATACCCCGGCAGAATATTAACCTGCGACCTGTATACACCAGGGTAAGCCGTCAATTGATCTGACGTGTCTTGACCTCTCACCCCGCCAAAAATTCGTAGCTAGACAAGGCCGTATGTTAATGTAAACAAATGTAAACAAATACAATATTACGAAATTTTACAGAAAGTTACGAAGTGGAATTGGAAATAACCGACATATTTACTAATTTATTTGTCTAACTATAACTGACACCCTAACACTCGGATATATTCGTATTAATGCTTCCGGTGCGAATGTATGCCGTTTCTAAATTTATGGCGCAGTGAATTGCGTTATTGTTCTCGTTTTCTCACAGATGGTGCCCAACTGACCCTGCTATAATGTGCAGTCGATGAAATCAAAACCATTCATGCGTGAAATTAAAATATATTGGGAAATTTACCGACTGCATCTTTATATATATATATATATATATATATATATATATATATAGATAGATAGATAGATATAGATATATATCTAAGTCATCCACATACAATCCTGTTCTGCTGCGTCACAGCTTATGTTTTCAGACGGGAATTAAACCAGACGGATTTGGTGTCAGTCGGAGTACCTACTCCCTAATCGACGAATGGCTGAAAGAGAGAGAGAGGGGGGAATATTTACGTGTTATATATATATATATATATATATATAGATATAATCATTCATATAGTCATCCGCATACACATCTGTTTCGCTCTATCACAGCTCATCAGTACGGTTAGACATCCGATTGCTTTTTACCCAGGACTGAAACCCGACCGAATTGGAATCAGTCGGTGATTCTTCTACCTCTGAGCTATGGGCGCTCGGTAGAAGAATGCAGACTTTTCGCGAGTGATATACCAGGTATTCATACGCCAGAAGTGAGAGTGTTCTAACTCATTACTGAATCAAGATGCGTAGATGCTAGAGCAGCTACTGTTTTTTTCAGTCTACCATTTTTTCAGACCGCTTAATCAGTGTGTGAGAGCGTATATATATATATATATATATATATATATATATACACGGACGAAATACACGCCAGCCATCGAGAGAACTGAATTCATTATATATATATATACGGCCTATATACACGCCAGCCAACGAGAGAACTGAATTGATTAATCATATATATATATATATACGGTCTTTATACACGCCAGCCATCGAGAGAACTTAATTCATTAATCATATATATATACGGTCTATATACACGCCAGAGAAGGAAAGAACTGAATTCATTAATTATATATATATATAGACGGTCTATAAACACGCCAGCCATCGAGAGAACTGAATTCATTAATCATATATATATATATATATATACATATGTTCTATATACACGCCAGCCATCGAGAGAACTGAATTCATTAATCATATATATATATATATATATATATATACACGGTCTATATACACGCCAGCCATCGAGAGAACTGAATTCATTAATCATATATATATACATATACATACATATGTTCTATATACACGCCAGCCATCGAAAGAACTGAATTCATTAATCATATATATATATATATATATATATATATATATATATATATACAGTCTATATACACACACGCCAGCCATCGAGAGAACTGAATTCATTAATCATATATATATATATATATATATATATATATATATACACACGGTCTATATACACGCCAGCCATCGAGAGAACTGAATTCATTATATATATACAGCTTTTAGGCAGCTAATATTAAGACAAATATTATTGAAAACGACAGTTATTTTGTGCCGATTACTTTTAATGATCGACTTTTAAAAATAATCCTTCCCAGACGAGGAGAAAGTTGTTAAAAAATTCATGGCTTTATTTAGGCAACAATTTTTCATTTATGTAGGTTTGATTAAAGAACAACGATAGTTCCGTGTTAATTATTTTTATAACATATTGCATATTTATAAATTACCAGTCAAAAATAATAAATGAATCTTCCCATGACAATGTACTTTCAGCTAACACTAGCCATTTTCAAAGACAGTTGTTTATATCGTCAGTTTAAGTTTTTTTTGTTTTTTTAATATCGAGTGTCCGCTTTTCTCGCATTTCGGATGTGCGTTGTGGTGCAGTGGATAGCGTCTCGAAACGAGATCGAATTCGGGTAAAATTCCTCGCATTCACATACGCATAAATACCCCTTACGCAAATATATATTGAAATACACACGTCTTGTGATAGAAGTAAGAGCAAGCATCAGACGTTATAAAAAAACACGCACACCGTGCCCGGCCATCAGGTATAAGCCGAACAGCTGTGAGAAGGATGTAAGTGTCTAGAGATCTCTTTCGGGGTTGTTTGCTTTACGATTTCAACGTGGGCTTATCAGCAGCTGCATCAAGTCACAGCAGATGTCAATAGAGTTTATCAAGGCAAAGAGATGAAATGCAAGTCCATTACAGAACGAAATACGTAGGCGAGAAAAATATATTTTTCCTCCTGTCTTCTTTATTTAAATATACTGTCTTTTTTCTCGGATTATAACTGAGTACACATTTTGTATGTACATATATATTTCAAATCCAAAAGTATGATCAGGTAGGTTAATCCCCAAAACCCGACCCTAATTAATATTAATTTCATTAATATCAAAATTGAGCAATGTGGGCGGGCTTGATGCAAGTATTACATTCTATTTACAGAGCCAAATATATATATATATATATATATATATATATATATATATATATATATATATATGATGAAATCTCTCTTAGGGATTTCATGTAGAAATAATCATACAACGGTTTTGAACTTCGAAATGTATTTTACTTTATAATTTGCTCTGTAATTTAAATATCAATTAAATTAAGCCCTCCACCTTCATCATTTTTAATATTAAAATATTAATATTAATTGCGATCGGGTCTTTGGGTTTTACCTTCCTGCTTTTCCTTTTGGATTAAAGTTTTTAATGTATATATATATATATATATATATATATATATATATATATATACTAGAAAAAATTTTCAAAATTCAAAGATGTCGGATGTACATTTCGACATAGGATCTCTAATAGAGACTCTACATCACGTCAGCGACATTGTTTTTCCAAATGGCGAAGGCCCTGAGTTAGAGTGTAGAGGGGTTTTTGGTTAACAATGGTTCCAAAGTGGAAAAGGACAGAGCTGGTAGTCGCGGGGTTACAGGGTGTTGAAATGGTATATTTAGGAAGGGGAGGAATAGGAGTTCATTTTTTTATAAAGATAGACAACTAAATGAGTTAAATTACTTTTTAAAGTTAAGATTTTGAGCTGTTTGAAGAGGTGTATTTAGGCGAGAAGGAATGGGTTTCAATATAAGATTTAAAATTTTTTTTAAGTTTATTTGTTTAAACCTTTTAGGTAGAAGCGAGTTAAATGCCAATTACAGGAAGTTATCAGTTTAAAAATTATTAGAGAGAAAATATTAGAGAAAAAAATATTAGAGAAAAAAAATATATATATACATATGACGATCCTACCTAGGTAGGTTCGTCTGGCTCATTAAGTGCTATTTAGTTTGATCTACTTTTGTATTGAGCGCTTTCTGTTAGATGATTACTCGTGTCGGTTTTTTTATTTGGGCTTCGTGCTGATTTCGGTCTGAAAACTTTTGACAGACTTTCATGCCCTAAGCTCTTTTTTTACAAGGATTTTTCCTTTCGTCGATAGTTTTCGAGGAAGGTTTTCGAGATGAGTATAATTATAATCTCGTTCATATATATATATATATATATATATATATAGAGAGAGAGAGAGAGAGAGGAAAAACTACTGAAAAGTTGTAAGTTTAAAATGTATTTTTTGACAGTATTTATTTATTTCTATTATTATATATAATAATAATAATAATAATAATAATAACAATAATAATAACTATGATTATTAAACCGACTCTGCGTGTATTCTAATCTCAAAATTTTATAGAAGGGAATTTCTAAGACTACGAATGACCAGCAGAATCTAAATCCGTTATTGCCCTCGGCTATAAAGCTTTGGGCAAAGAGGGGGAAAAAAAGAAAACTGCTTGGGACCGACAATACATACGGTTCCTCCCAGTAAAAAGAAAAAAAACCCTCAACGGAACAAACAACCAGAAAAGAAAAGTGCTCGATACACACAACCGAAAAGTATTTAACTAAAAGGCAGTAACGCAGAGCAAACACACTAACAAAATAGCAAGATCGCCAAGACCGACCGCGGTTTCGCGCAACGGCTCGTCAGGGCCTTTTTTTTATTTTTCTAATGATGCTAATTAGATCCTTCTCAAACGCCTCTAACTCTTTTGAGTATGGCGGGTGCCTGTAAGTTTTAAATCCGTAACTATTGTGATCCTTTTCACTTAAATTGTTTAGGAAGAAAAATGCCCTCCATCTTAACCTGCTAATAAAACTCTCGATCTTATGGAGTAATTGCTTTTCATAAAAATCCTTAGAGGGGATCGGGATGTCTTTGAGTGAACATTCTATATCTATTTGTTCCATCTCTAGTTGGTATAAAGTGCTCAATGGATAAATCCAGAGCCTATAATAATAATAATAATAATAATAATAATAATAACAATAATAATAACTATGATTATTAAACCGACTCTGCGTGTATTCTAATCTCAAAATTTTATAGAAGGGAATTTCTAAGACTACGAATGACCAGCAGAATCTAAATCCGTTATTGCCCTCGGCTATAAAGCTTTGGGCAAAGAGGGGGAAAAAAAGAAAACTGCTTGGGACCGACAATACATACGGTTCCTCCCAGTAAAAAGAAAAAAAAACCCTCAACGGAACAAACAACCAGAAAAGAAAAGTGCTCGATACACACAACCGAAAAGTATTTAACTAAAAGGCAGTAACGCAGAGCAAACACACTAACAAAATAGCAAGATCGCCAAGACCGACCGCGGTTTCGCACAACGGCTCGCTGACGAGCCGTTGTGCGAAACCGCGGTCGGTCTTGGCGATCTTGCTATTTTGTTAGTATTATTATATATATATATATTTGATATTTCAGACCGACCTCGGCCTTCCATCAGAAACAAACCTGAAATATCAAAAATATATATATATAATAACTGAAATAAAGAAACACTGTCAAAAATACATATTTAAACTTACAACTTTTCAGTAGTATTTCCTATACATATTAAGACAGTATACGTGGATCATCATTATGCTATATATATATATATATATATATATATATATATATATATATATATCAGACAGAAAGTGGTCCAACGATAAGAAAAAAGGTATAAACTTAGATTAAGAATTTCGTTAATATTCTGAGGCCGAATAATAGACATGAAGATACGGAATTAGGAAGATATACAGAGACATTGTAAGGAATGGAGCAACTGATTGACAGCGATGTGGTACACTAAGATAGGTTATTAGAGAGATAGTGAAAATGTGGATGACAATCATTGCTTTCGAATATTCATCGTCTATTTATATTAACAAGCGCTTAGCTTCCTTGAAAACCGACCTCAATTTTCATTCATTTATAATAGTAAACTTTGCTGCCATCAATAAATGTCTGAGTTTATATAAAGACTATCTTCAGATAAAGCCTTCCATGCCAAACGAATCTTGGATCAACCAAAAGTATGATTACAGTGTAAGTTCTTCTATGTGTGATTCTATGACTGGAACCAACATAGAAGGGGATTATTTTTTTTTATTTTATTTTACGAGGTCTGTCTGAAAAGTAACGCGACTGTTTATAACAGTTTATTTCAATGTCACACAACAAACTAGATAGTTTCCTCTTCATAGTAACCCCCTCGAGTCTAATGCAGTTTTCCACGCTTCTATGCACTGTTGGAAGGATTCTCCTTATATGCTCCCTAGCCCTGTCGTTACAGCCCACTTGAGGGCCACTAAGTCTTCAGAATAGATTTACTTGATTATCCCCTTCAGTTTTGGGAAAGGAAAAAGGAATAGTAAATAGGGAGGCTGGAGGCTGTTCTAGTAGGTTGATGTTCCTCTAGGCCAAAAACTGCCGGGTACTCAATGAGTTGTGAAGAAGTACATTGTCGTAGTGAAGTAACCACAAAAAATTAAATTATATCAATCTACGACTCAACACACTAAAACCATTTCAATAATATAAAACGTAGAATACACGATTTACTAAATCAGTCAGTCAAGTGCCGTACGTGACACACGCTTGTGCGATCATGTCTCGAAAAAGACATGACCGACTGGGCAGAAGATTTTCCCACAGTAGGTTGCCATTACTTTCTCCGGTAGTTTGGTGAATTATATTATTATATTAATAAGTAGTAATTATAGGGGGATTAGTTTATTACTTCATGACAATAGAAAACCTATCCCCCACTTTATGCCCATTAGAAACTTTAATTGTCTTTTCAACTATTCACTCAGAGGACTTATTTATCCTTCAAAATCCAGTTTACGACGAAAAGATCTCATTTGATGAGGAAATCAAAATTTCACTTACATCCATTCATTTTTCTTTCAGTCTACGGTTTCGCTTTAACTGGAAACGACTATTGCTTTTTAGTCTTTCGTGCCAACGTCCCAAGAGTCTGAGCTCCAGGACCATGGGTTAGTTTTAAAGCTTTCATTACACCCGATCAACGCCAGGTTATACTGCTAGTTGATAGAAAAGAATAACATGAATTGGGAGAAGTTAAACCTTCCAAGAGAAATAGTATTCAAAGATTAAGGATATCAAGAGAGTTCGTACTTGTTAAAAAGAGTATTTATGTGTACGTAGGCATGAACGTATGTGCGTATGTATGCGCATTATTGTTGGATAGGAGTATCTTTGAAGTTGTCACTCAAGGTGAATTAGGAAGGAGATGAGAGCTGAGAGGTGAACGATGAAGAAAAAAAAGGTGAGAGAGAAAGAAAGGAGCAATAATAACACGATCGCTTGACGTTTGTCATGGGCACGTGTTAATTGCTCGTCATCTTAACTCTCTGGCGAGATGGTCGGGCTTGCTCGCTTTTTATTTCGTTTGGGAATTCACTCCCGGATATGATTCTGGCCTTTCCATTGGACGACAAATATTTCGCATCGAGGCGTGAAATTTCGTGAGTTTTTATGTGTGTTAAGCAAAGTTTGTAAATTCGAGAAAATCCGTTTATTTCTATTTATTAGAGTCAGATTTAAATTTTTAATCTAGAATTTGTTTTCTTCACTACAGACGTAAGTTGGCATTTGTGCAATAATCAAAAAGGTATACATATGTTTAGCATATACTAGAATGAAAAAGGTGGAAATAGGTTTGGTTTGTACTAGAATCAAAAAGGTAGGCATAGGTTTAGCTTTCATGCGAGTCCAAAAGTAGAAATATATTTGGTTTGCATTCGACTCAAAAGTTTAGGCATATGTTTGGTCGGCACAGGAGTCAGAAAAGTAGACATATGTTTGGTTTACACTCGATTCAAAACGGTAAACATAAGTTTGGATTCGAACGCGATTGAAAAGGTTAGACATGGGTTTTGTTTACACATGAATCAAATATTTAACATCGGTTCATTAAACAAGTGCAGGTTTAGGGGAATTTACTTCTTTCCGGGTGTACTCAGTCAGTTAAGTGCCATACGTGATACACGCTCTGGACGATCATGTCTCGAAAGAGACATGATTGACTGGACAGAAGATTATCCCGCAGAAGGTTGGCATTACTTTCTGCGGTAGACTGGTGAATTATATTATTATATTAATAAGTAGCAATTACTAGGGGATTAGTTTATTACTTCATTATAATAGAAAACCGATCCCCCACTTTATGTCCAGTAGAAGTTTTAATTGTCTTTCCAACTGTCAAGTCATTCAGTTAACTACCGTACGTGATACACGCTTTGGGCGATCATGTCTCGAAAGAGACATGACTGACAAGACAGAAGATTATCCCACAGTAGGTTGGCATTACTTTCTCCGTTAAACTGGTTGCCAACCAAATTTGTTTTGCTCACTAGAATTGCTCTGTTTAAAATGATAATCTTTTTAAATATACCTAAATAAATATTTTATACCAAAGTAAATAATTGACAAAGATATATGTCATGAGAAAAAAAGTATAAACACACGCTATCATGAGAAAATCTTTAAAACAAAAATATCTGACGAATTCTTAGCTAACGACCACCAAGCTTATAACGAGCTTATACTTGATTTTTTTTTTAATCATTTCACCCCGAGCAAGGCGGAAACGCCACTGATGTGCAGGGGGCTACAGAAATGTAAAAAGATTAATTAGAAAAGAGTGAGGAGTACAAACTAGTTAGAAAGGAACAATAGAAAGCTGAGAAATCAGGTGCGATGACAGATACATAGGTGGAGAGAAAGGAAAGGTTATACAGGGGTGGGGAGAGAGCTAGAGTCCAGTGGTTAGTAGATGAGTATTAACTTTGCATTTAAATTTCTGGAGGTTGTAGCCGTCAGGAAAGCAAGAATACGGGAGCGAGTTCCACAGGCGGGAAGTGCGAGAGAAGAAGCTGCAGGAGTAGAATTGTCGTCTGCATTTGGCTAACCTGACTGTGAATGGGTGAGACCCAGTTGCCAGTCTGGTTGCACGAGTAAACACCTGTTGAGGAGGCATCAGTAACTTAAATTCGTCTGAGCAGAAGCCATGAAAGTATTTATAGAACAGACAAAGGGGGGCCACATTTCGACGATGGGGAAGTGGCTGCAGTCGAGCCGCCAGATCAGTACCTATCACATTACAGACTCTCCTTTGGAGCCTGTCAAGAACACTGAGGAGAACGGCAGGGGCACCTGACCATAAATGGCAGCAGTACTCCATGCACGGACGGATGGTTGACTTGTATATATGCAGGATGGATTCAGGTGGAAAAAACATCCTGGACCGACATAGTGACCCAACCTTCTTCGCAGTAGATTTTGCTATGGATTCAATATAGTGGTTCCATTTGAGGTTTGAAGACAGGGTAAGTCCGAGGAGGCGTAGTGTATTACTCTCCGGGAGAATCGCTTGGTCCAGGCTTATGGGAGGCAGGAGAGGTTGCCTGTAATGTTTGACAGACAACAGCTTGGTCATAGATGAATTGAAGTTGACAAGCCACTTCTTGCCCCAGTTCACCACAGAATGTAGATCCCGCTCAAGGTCAGCAGCGAGATTATGTCTGTCCGCCACGACAGGTTTCTTACTGGTGCGGGAGTATATTGTAGTGTCATCTGCGTAGATGCCTAATTGGGACTTGATCAAAACCTAGTAAGTGACTCCGATCTTGAAAAACACGAAACCTTTAATTTATTCGGGTAAATGTCACTGACAATTCGGAGCACTCGAAGAAAGCATCTTATGAATGTCCTCATTCTACACGATCCTTATAAATGATTGTAAGGAACGAGTAGGTTTCTGAATTTCAGGCATGTATTTCTACAAAGCCATAGTCATACACATTATACATATTACCATTCAAAATATGATACGCAGGTACATTTAAAAATTATCCAATTCTTTAATACACGTGACACGTATCTGACCAATAAGAACGAACCCAAAATGTCTCTTCGTTTTTCATTTTTCTCTCAGTCTCTGGAGAAGCTTTAATAAAAGTGAAACAGATTTAGATCTTCTTCTGTGTGCCTTGTCCTTTCAGGACGTAGGCAATCATGGCCTTTCACGTTTCCCTATTCCTGGTGGCTCTGAGCACACTTTCTCCTGTAACAGCACGCAACCCCAGTTCTGTCATCCACCTGCTCAGGCCCTTCTCCGCTGCTTTACCCTGTCTTTTTTCCCTTTATCTGGCCTGATAGTATCAGGTTCTCCAAGCTCTCATTTCTCAATCCATGTCCCAGGAACTTCAGTTGTCTCTTCCTGATGCTCAATATTAATTTCCTTCTTGTTGCTGTCCTTTCCAAAACCTCATTATTGCTCACATGCTCGGTCCACGATATCTACAGCATCATTATGTAAAACCACATTTCAGTTGCTTCCGGTTTTTCCTTCATCTATAATGATATTGTCCAGCATTGACTGCTATATTGAAGAACTGACATCACATAGCAACCCAAAAATCTTTTCTTTGTTTCTGCTGAAAGTTTCCTGTCTCTCTAGATACGTTTCCTATTTGTTCTTTTTTCGTCTTGTTGAATTCCTATCTATATATTCAGCTCATATATATCACTGATATTGAGCGCTTTCAAATAAGTACTGCGCATATATAATATATATAACAAATTGCATATATATATATAATATATACATATAATTATACGCATAGATATCACACACACATATATATATATATATATATATATATATATATATATATATATATATATATATATTAGTCATCCACATACAAGTCTGTTTTGCTGTATCAAAGGTCATCAGTGTGGCTAGACGCATCCACTCGCCGGGATCGAAACTCGACCGATTTGGTGTCAGTCGGAGTCGCTACCCCCCTAAGCCATCGACGCATGGTATCAGAGAAGGGAAATTTTAACGTGTTGTATATCAGCAGTGTTTACACACGCTATTCACAGAGTGAACTCAATTCATTTCTGAAGAGTCACGCATGGTGTATGTCCATTTCAGCGAGGAAACCTTGCTTCTTCAGCGACAAATTCAAGAATTTCTTGATGAAGAAGCAAGATTTCTTCCCTGAAATAGCAATACAACATTTGTAATCTTCGGAGGTTTATTTGAAAATATACATGTTTGGCTCTGTAAAAAGATAATACAATTTACATCGAGCCTTCTCCCTGGGTCATCTTTAATATTAATAAGATTAATATTAATAAGATTTGTTTTGATATTTTAAGATAGATAGATAGCTAGATAGATAGATAGATAGATAGATAGATAGATAGATATGTTAGGAGGTACAAAATTTATATACTATTTTAAAAAGAAGGAATTTATTAGTAATATTAAGGCCCTTTAATCCAACATCTCATCAGAAGTAAAATCGTTGGAAAATATATTAATCAAGCGAAAAGAACAGTAACAGCGAAATTGAAGAGCAAAAATAAATATACATATAAATATATATATTTATAACGAGGGGAGGGGAATTCATGTGTAAATAATTAGCGAGGAGCAGTCCAAATAAAATATTCCCGAACAAATTGAGAGACTTTACAAAATCCTTCTTCCGGCAAAGAGAATCATATAGAGATTGATTCCTGATAGTACTAATTAGATTACTAATAAATTCCTTCTTTTTAAAGTAGTATATATATATATATATATATATACACTATTTTAAAAAGATATATATATATATATATATATATATATATATATACACTATTTTAAAAAGAATAATATATATATATATATATATACACTATTTTAAAAAGATATATATATATATATATATATATATATATATATATATACCTAAACTAGAGAGCCAACGAACCTACCAAGGTTTCACCAAATTGGATCTTCAGAGAAAGTTGTTTTCTTGTTTTAGGTTACTCGTCTCGGGTTTTTTTTTCTTTGGTCCACATACTGTGACTGATGTTCGGGTGTTTAGCTCGTTCCTTTTTTATTACCATTTTTTCCTTCCGCGTATGTACTCGGAGGGTTTTTCGAAACGAGTAAAACGGCAAGTTTATATATATATATATATATATATATATATATATATATATATATGAACATGCGGTGTAGATATAGAAGAATCCAAAGAAGTATCCTCTACATAAAGTGGTAGGATAACTCTCAGTCTGATTGACTTACATAGAATATCTTTGAGTTGACATCTGTTCTTACGCGTGCTCTTTGAATATATGTTGCGTGTGTATACATGCTTATGTATTTATTTGTGTGTGTCTTTGCCTAACTGATGTAATGATGAATTTTTTCTTGAATTTTTCCCTTTTAGGGAGGGATCTTTAATTTTATTTGTTTTTTGGGGTGTTACTGAGGTTGTCAATTTCATTCGTGTAAAGCTAATAATAGTTCGCCTGAAATAGGCCCACACTTCCGCTTAATCATGGAATAACGTGTCTGTCTTAATTTTCACACACACACACACACACACACACACACACACACACACACACACACACACACATATATATATATATATATATATATAACAGTAAATTAACCTAGTAAGCCAAAAAACCTACCAAGGTTTCACCTAAATGGATCTTAAGGGAGCCAACCTTCCCTGAAGATCCGTTTAGGTGAAACTTTGGTAGGTGTGTTGGCTCACTAGGTTAATTTACTTATTCTGCTCTACTTCAGTATTGAGCACTCTTTTGTTACTGATTACTCGTCTTGGTTTTTTTTTCTTTGGGCGACGTGCTGGCTCGATTCAAATCACTTTGGCTGATGTTCATGCGCATAGTTCTTTCATTTTTTACAACCATTTTTTCCTTCAGCGTAAATACGCGGAGGGTTTTTCAAAACGGGTATAATGATACGTTTGCATATATATATATATATATATATATATATATATATATATATATATATATATATATGTCCAACCCAGAGAAACTATAGAACATGGATAACGTAGTGTGAAAGGTCAAAGGACGTAAATTGAGAGTGTCTAAATTTGAATATTTCATAGATGAAACGACGGAGCTCGATGATATATTCTATGTTCTTTGGGCGATATCGTTTTAATTCTTTGCCTTTGCCTCCGCAGACTATAACGCTTACCTTTCTCGCTGTCTGCACAGCAATTGCTGTTCATCACCTAAAGAGCTGACGTCACGTAATCCTGTCCTACAAAAAGGGTGGTAATCACTCACCACATCCCTAAAAGTCATTGAATAAAAACAAATATTATTCGCATTATACACAGTCTGTCATTGATGCGTTCAAGATCCTGGTTAGCAAACGAACGCGTTGAATCATTTTTATTGGGAAAAACAATTATTCAGTCGACTGGAAATAATCTTTTCGTTGAAATGTCTGTCTTTTCACTGTCCGCAAAAATAACCAATCGATGCATAAAGGGACATGACTCGCAACAAAGCAGCACAAAGTAGAAAGCATCAAAATAGAATGTACTCGGTTACTGTTGTTTGCAACAGATGCAATTGTCTCTCTTCGACGAGCCGATTTTAAGATATTTAAAATGGAATAGAGAAATACGGATAGAGACAGAGAAGACCAAAGGCCAAGAGTTGAATAGATAGATAGATAGATAGATAGATAGATAGATAGATAGATAGATAGATAGATAGATAGATACTGAACGGAGATAGATACAAAGAGACTGAGGTAGAGAAATATATTTCGACACAGATTGAAATATATTTAAACGTAGATAGATAGATAGATAGATAGATAGATAGATAGATAGATAGATAGATAGATAGATAGATATGATTCTGAACCAATTAAAATCTGAATACTGATTAGTTGAAATAACTAAATAGATAGATAGGAAGACAACTACTTGAGATAATGGAGATAGATAGATAGATAGATAGATAGATAGATAGATAGATAGATATAAACAGACTGAGATAGATAGATAGATAGATAGATAGATAGACAGATAGATAGATAGATAGATAGATAGATAGATAGATAGATAGATGGATGGATATTATGTCTGGTGTTCCTTACAGTTCTGATTGAAAAACAAACATTTCCTAATTTCATTAGCCACTTTCTTCCATTTATTTGCTTCATGTTTGTTTCAAAATGGACGTGAGATCCCCTGAATTTTATCTTTCAACTGATCACACACAATAAATGCAAGTCTTGTAGAGACAAGAAGTTTGAGTAAAAATGACTGCTATGTATCAGATTTAAAATCGAATACCGGAAACGTGCTTCTAACTGAACTGAATTGCTAATAAATTTATGCCTTTCACTTCCGGACACTACGAAAACCTCATGAACAAATACGTTTACAATAAACTGACGGTAAGGATATTTCGATACAATATTGTTATCCTCTTCGGTGCTCGTGAAGAACACTAAACTAAATTCGAACTTTTGTGGAGACTTAAAAGCAAAGAATAAAGGTTTAAACATGAAAGAAAAAAAACCCAGTTTTATTTCATATTTGTTAAGCCTTCAAGATTTTCGACGGGTGAACTCTATTCTCATAACCAAAGTTTTCTGAAAATCTTCTAATTTAGAACTGAATTATATAATGTTATTATTAAGTTCGTTAGGGCACAACGTATAAAGCAGACTTAGTAAATATATTTACATTTCCTCTATGGAGAATATATACAACAGTTACAGCTTGTTTTAAGTCTAAAATATGCGATTATTATCAATCTTGTGAAGTATGAATTTGGAAAATCGTAAGAGATTTTCTTATGTAACCACATCGGTTCTTCTTGTGTATTTCCCTCTCTTTCTAAAGTAAACGCTATTTCACAAGTCCCGACAATTAATTCCGTGAGCAAATTACAACAATTTTTACAATTATTACGAATTTCTTCTGTAGATTTATGCCTGTCTGCTGATAGTGAGGAAATTTTTGAAATATTTTAATTTGTGACAGTAATTGCAACACATTTCTGTCTGGACTGCCATATCAGCATTTCACAAAATAAAGTCGCCATTATCCCGTGTAGTTAAATTGTGACATATTTGTTTAAGCAGGAAGTTGTGTTTAGAGGTCGTCACCTCTTCAACTGTGGTAGGCAGTGAATTACAACAGAAAATTCGCAACTCAGGTGAACCAACTGGTCCTTCTATCTATTAGCTGTCGACCACTTTTTGACAAAGTGTTCACATTGCAAATATTGACACTAATAATTTTCTCGTGATTACCAAAAGAGACACTGCTATGCAAGGAATGCTGTTCATATAGCCCAGTGATTATAAGAAAGGGTTCGGTTCGAAATTCAACAAATGGCAACAAAGATGAGGACAATAGTCCGAATAATGTAAATACTGTGAATACTACCTCATCTCAGATATATAAACAAATAGAATGATCTATTATTAAACGTCGTACAAATGGCAACAAAAATGTGAACAATAATCCGAATAATGTAAATACTGTAAATACTACCTCATCTCAGAAATATAGACAAATACAATGATCTATTATTAAACGTCGTACAAATGGCAACAAAGATGAGGACAATATTCCAAATAATGTAAATACTGTAAATACTACCTCATCTCAGAAATATAGACAAATATAATGATCTATTATTAAACGTCGTACAAATAGCAACAAAGATGAGGACAATAGTCCGAATAATGTAAATACTGTAAATACTACCTCATCTCCGAAATATAGACAAATAGAATGATCTATTATTAAACGTCGTACAAATAGCAACAAAGATGAGGACAATAGTCCGAATAATGTAAATACTGTAAATACTACCTCATCTCAGAAATATAGACAAATAGAATGATCTATTATTAAACGTCGTACAAATGGCAACAAAGATGAGGACAATAGTCCGAATAATGTAAATACTGTAAATACTACCTCATCTCAGAAATATAGACAAATAGAATGATCTATTATTAAACGTCGTACAAATGGCAACAAAAATTTGAACAATAATCCGAATAATGTAAATACTGTAAATACTACCTCATCTCAGAAATATAGACAAATAGAATGATCTATTATTAAACGTCGTACAAATGGCAACAAAGATGAGGACAATAGTCCAAATAATGTAAATACTGTAAATACTACCTCATCTCAGAAATATAGACAAATAGAATGATCTATTATTAAACGTCGTACAAATGGCAACAAAATTTTGAACAATAATCCGAATAATGTAAATACTGTAAATACTACCTCATCTCAGAAATATAGACAAATAGAATGATCTATTATTAAACGTCGTACAAATGGCAACAAAGATGTGGACACTAGTCCGAATAATGTAAATACTGTGAATACTACCTCACCTCAGAAATATAGACAAATAGAATGATCTATTATTAAACGTCGTACAAATGGCAACAAAGATGAGGACAACAGTCCAAATAATGTAAATACTGTAAATACTACCTCATCTCAGAAATATAGACAAATAGAATGATCTATTATTAAACGTCGTACAAATGGCAACAAAATTTTGAACAATAATCCGAATAATGTAAATACTGTAAATACTACCTCATCTCAGAAATATAGACAAATAGAATGATCTATTATTAAACGTCGTACAAATGGCAACAAAGATGTGGACACTAGTCCGAATAATGTAAATACTGTGAATACTACCTCACCTCAGAAATATAGACAAATAGAATGATCTATTATTAAACGTCGTACAAATGGTAACACAGATGAGGACAATAGTCCAAATAATGTAAATACTGTAAATACTACCTCATCTCAGAAATATAGACAAATAGAATGATCTATTATTAAATGTCGTACAAATAGCAACAAAGATGAGGACAATAGTCCGAATAATGTAAATACTGTAAATACTACCTCACCTCAGAAATATAGACAAATAGAATTATCTATTATTAAACGTCGTACAAATGGCAACAAAAATGTGAACAATAATCCGAATAATGTAAATACTGTAAATACTACCTCATCTCAGAAATATAGACAAATAGAATGATCTATTATTAAACGTCGTACAAATGGCAACAAAGATGAGGACAATAGTCCGAATAATGTAAATACTGTAAATACTACCTCATCTCAGAAATATAGACAAATAGAATGATCTATTATTAAACGTCGTACAAATAGCAACAAAGATGAGGACAATAGTCCGAATAATGTAAATACTGTAAATACTACCTCACCTCAGAAATATAGACAAATAGAATGATCTATTATTAAACGTCGTACAAATGGCAACAAAGATGAGGACAATAGTCCGAATAATGTAAATACTGTAAATACTACCTCACCGCAGAAATATAGACAAATAGAATGATCTATTATTAAACGTCGTACAAATAGCAACAAAGATGAGGACAATAGTCCGAATAATGTAAATACTGTAAATACTACCTCATCTCAGAAATATAGACAAATAGAATGATCTATTATTAAACGTCGTACAAATGGCAACAAAGATGAGGACAATAGTCCGAATAATGTAAATACTGTAAATACTACCTCATCTCAGAAATATAGACAAATAGAATGATCTATTATTAAACGTCGTACAAATGGCAACAAAAATTTGAACAATAATCCGAATAATGTAAATACTGTAAATACTACCTCATCTCAGAAATATAGACAAATAGAATGATCTATTATTAAACGTCGTACAAATGGCAACAAAGATGAGGACAATAGTCCAAATAATGTAAATACTGTAAATACTACCTCATCTCAGAAATATAGACAAATAGAATGATCTGTTATTAAACGTCGTACAAATGGCAACAAAATTTTGAACAATAATCCGAATAATGTAAATACTGTAAATACTACCTCATTTCAGAAATATAGACAAATAGAATGATCTATTATTAAACGTCGTACAAATGGCAACAAAGATGTGGACACTAGTCCGAATAATGTAAATACTGTGAATACTACCTCACCTCAGAAATATAGACAAATAGAATGATCTATTATTAAACGTCGTACAAATGGCAACAAAGATGAGGACAACAGTCCAAATAATGTAAATACTGTAAATACTACCTCATCTCAGAAATATAGACAAATAGAATGATCTATTATTAAACGTCGTACAAATGGCAACAAAATTTTGAACAATAATCCGAATAATGTAAATACTGTAAATACTACCTCATCTCAGAAATATAGACAAATAAAATGATCTATTATTAAACGTCGTACAAATGGCAACAAAGATGTGGACACTAGTCCGAATAATGTAAATACTGTGAATACTACCTCACCTCAGAAATATAGACAAATAGAATGATCTATTATTAAACGTCGTACAAATGGTAACAAAGATGAGGACAATAGTCCAAATAATGTAAATACTGTAAATACTACCTCATCTCAGAAATATAGACAAATAGAATGATCTATTATTAAATGTCGTACAAATAGCAACAAAGATGAGGACAATAGTCCGAATAATGTAAATACTGTAAATACTACCTCACCTCAGAAATATAGACAAATAGAATTATCTATTATTAAACGTCGTACAAATGGCAACAAAAATGTGAACAATAATCCGAATAATGTAAATACTGTAAATACTACCTCCTCTCAGAAATATAGACAAATAGAATGATCTATTATTAAACGTCGTACAAATGGCAACAAAGATGAGGACAATAGTCCGAATAATGTAAATACTGTAAATACTACCTCATCTCAGAAATATAGACAAATAGAATGATCTATTATTAAACGTCGTACAAATAGCAACAAAGATGAGGAAAATAGTCCGAATAATGTAAATACTGTAAATACTACCTCACCTCAGAAATATAGACAAATAGAATGATCTATTATTAAACGTCGTACAAATGGCAACAAAGATGAGGACAATAGTCCGAATAATGTAAATACTGTAAATACTGCCTCAGCTCAGAAATATAGACAAATAGAATGATCTATTATTAAACGTCGTACAAATGGCAACAAAGATGAGGACAATAGTCCGAATAATTTAAATACTGTAAATACTACCTCACCTCAGAAATATAGACAAATGGAATGATCTATTATTAAACGTCGTACAAATGGCAACAAAGATGAGGACAATAGTCCGAATAATGTAAATACTGTAAATACTACCTCATCTCAGAAATATAGACAAATAGAATGATCTATTATTAAACGTCGTACAAATAGCAACAAAGATGAGGACAATAGTCCGAATAATTTAAATACTGTAAATACTACCTCACCTCAGAAATATAGACAAATGGAATGATCTATTATTAAACGTCGTACAAATGGCAACAAAGATGAGGACAATAGTCCGAATAATGTAAATACTGTAAATACTACCTCATCTCAGAAATATAGACAAATAGAATGATCTATTATTAAACATCGTACAAATGGCAACAAAGATGAGGACAATAGTCCGAATAATGTAAATACTGTAAATACTACCTAATCTCAGAAATATAGACAAATAGAATGATCTATTATTAAACGTCGTACAAATGGCAACAAAGATGAGGACAATAGTCCGAATAATGTAAATACTGTAAATACTACCTCATCTCAGAAATATAGACAAATAGAATGATCTATTATTAAACGTCGTACAAATGGCAACAAAGATGAGGACAATAGTCCGAATAATGTAAATACTGTAAATACTGCCTCATCTCAGAAATATAGACAAATAGAATGATCTATTATTAATCGTCGTACAAATGGCAACAAAGATGAGGACAATAGTCCGAATAATGTAAATACTGTAAATACTACCTCTCCTCAGAAATATAGACAAATAGAATGATCTATTATTAAACGTCGTACAAATGGCAACAAAGATGAGGACAATAGTCCAAATAATGTAAATACTGTAAATACTACCTCATCTCAGAAATATAGACAAATAGAATGATCTATTATTAAATGTCGTACAAATAGCAACAAAGATGAGGACAATAGTCCGAATAATGTAAATACTGTAAATACTACCTCACCTCAGAAATATAGACAAATAGAATTATCTATTATTAAACGTCGTACAAATGGCAACAAAAATGTGAACAATAATCCGAATAATGTAAATACTGTAAATACTACCTCATCTCAGAAATATAGACAAATAGAATGATCTATTATTAAACGTCGTACAAATGGCAACAAAGATGAGGACAATAGTCCGAATAATGTAAATACTGTAAATACTACCTCATCTCAGAAATATAGACAAATAGAATGATCTATTATTAAACGTCGTACAAATAGCAACAAAGATGAGGACAATAACCCTTCGAATAATGTAAATACTGTAAATACTACCTCAATTCCTCAGAAATATAGACAAATAGAATGATTCATTATTAAACGTCGTACAAATGGCAACAAAGATGAGGACAATAGTCCGAATAATGTAAATACTAAAATACTGCCTCACCTCAGAAATATAGACAAATAGAATGATCTATTACAAATGTCGTACAAATGAAGTAACAAAGATGAGGATGGCTAGGTCCGAATAATGTAAATACTGTAAATACTACCTCATCTCAGAAATATAGACAAATAGAATGATCTATTATTAAACGTCGTACAAATAGCAACAGTTATTGAGGACAATAGTCCGAATAATTTAAATACTGTAGTTACTACTCTCACTCAGAAATATAGACAAATGGAATGATCTATTATTAAACGTCGTACAAATGGCAACAAAGAGAGGACAATAGTCCGAATAATGTAAATACTGTAAATACTACCTCATCTCAGAAATATAGACAAATAGAATGATCTATTATTAAACATCGTACAAATGGCAATAAAGATGAGGACAATAGTCCGAATAATGTAAATACTGTAAATACTACCTAATCTCAGAAATATAGACAAATAGAATGATCTATTATTAAACGTCGTACAAATGGCAACATGGAGGACAATAGTCCGAATAATGTAAATACTGTAAATACTACCTCATCTCAGAAATATAGACAAATAGAATGATCTATTATTAAACGTCGTACAAATGGCAACAAAGATGAGGACAATAGTCCGAATAATGTAAATACTGTAAATACTGCCTCATCTCAGAAATATAGACAAATAGAAGGATCTATTATTAATCGTCGTACAAATGGCAACAAAGATGAGGACAATAGTCCGAATAATGCAAATAATGTAAACAGTTTACCTCTCCTCAGAAATATAGACAAATAGAATGATCTATTATTAAACGTCGTACAAATGGCAACAAAGATGAGGACAATAGTCCGAATAATGTAAATACTGTAAATACTACCTCATCCAGTAAAATATAGACAAATAGAATGATCTATTATTAAACGTCGTACAAATGGCAACAAAAATTTGAACAATAATCCGAATAATGTAAATACTGTAAATACTACCTCATCTCAGAAATATAGACAAATAGAATGATCTATTATTAAACGTCTTACAAATGGCAACAAAGATGATGACAATAGTCCAAATAATGTAAATACTGTAAATACTACCTCATCTCAGAAATATAGACAAATAGAATGATCTATTATTAAGCGTCGTACAAATGGCAACAAAGATGGACACTAGTCCGAATAATGTAAATACTGTGAATACCACCACCTCAGAATACAGACAAATAGAATGATCTATTATTAAACGTCGTACAAATGGCAACAAAGATGAGGACAATAGTCCAAATAATGTAAATACTGTAAATATTACCTCATCTCAGAAATATAGACAAATAGAATGATCTATTATTAAACGTCGTACAAATAGCAACAAAGAGGAGGACAATAGTCCGAATAATGTAAATACTGTAAATACTACCTCACCTCAGAAATATAGACAAATAGAATGATCTATTATTAAACGTCGTACAAATGGCAACAAAAATGTGAACAATAATCCGAATAATGTAAATACTGTAAATACTACCTCATCTCAGAAATATAGACGAATAGAATGATCTATTATTAAACGTCGTACAAATGGCAACAAAGATGAGGACAATAGTCCGAATAATGTAAATACTGTAAATACTACCTCATCTCAGAAATATAGACAAATAGAATGATCTATTATTAAACGTCGTACAAATAGCAACAAAGATGAGGACAATAGTCCGAATAATATAAATACTGTAAATACTACCTCACCTCAGAAATATAGACAAATAGAATGATCTATTATTAAACGTCGTACAAATGGCAACAAAAATGTGAACAATAATCCGAATAATGTAAATACTGTAAATACTACCTCATCTCAGAAATATAGACAAATAGAATGATCTATTATTAAGCGTCGTACAAATGGCAACAAAGATGTGGACACTAGTCCGAATAATGTAAATACTGTAAATACTACCTCACCTCAGAAATATACACAAATAGAATGATCTATTTTTAAACGTCGTACAAATGGCAACAAAAATGTGAACAATAATCCGAATAATGTAAATACTGTAAATACTACCTCATCTCAGAAATATAGACAAATAGAATGATCTATTATTAAACGTCGTACAAATGGCAACAAAGATGAGGACAACAGTCCAAATAATGTAAATACTGTAAATACTACCTCATCTCAGAAATATAGACAAATAGAATGATCTATTATTAAACGTCGTACAAATGGCAACAAAATTTTGAACAATAATCCGAATAATGTAAATACTGTAAATACTACCTCATCTCAGAAATATAGACAAATAGAATGATCTATTATTAAACGTCGTACAAATGGCAACAAAGATGTGGACACTAGTCCGAATAATGTAAATACTGTGAATACTACCTCACCTCAGAAATATAGACAAATAGAATGATCTATTATTAAACGTCGTACAAATGGTAACACAGATGAGGACAATAGTCCAAATAATGTAAATACTGTAAATACTACCTCATCTCAGAAATATAGACAAATAGAATGATCTATTATTAAATGTCGTACAAATAGCAACAAAGATGAGGACAATAGTCCGAATAATGTAAATACTGTAAATACTACCTCACCTCAGAAATATAGACAAATAGAATTATCTATTATTAAACGTCGTACAAATGGCAACAAAAATGTGAACAATAATCCGAATAATGTAAATACTGTAAATACTACCTAATCTCAGAAATATAGACAAATAGAATGATCTATTATTAAACGTCGTACAAATGGCAACAAAGATGAGGACAATAGTCCGAATAATGTAAATACTGTAAATACTACCTCATCTCAGAAATATAGACAAATAGAATGATCTATTATTAAACGTCGTACAAATAGCAACAAAGATGAGGACAATAGTCCGAATAATGTAAATACTGTAAATACTACCTCACCTCAGAAATATAGACAAATAGAATGATCTATTATTAAACGTCGTACAAATGGCAACAAAGATGAGGACAATAGTCCGAATAATGTAAATACTGTAAATACTACCTCACCGCAGAAATATAGACAAATAGAATGATCTATTATTAAACGTCGTACAAATAGCAACAAAGATGAGGACAATAGTCCGAATAATGTAAATACTGTAAATACTACCTCATCTCAGAAATATAGACAAATAGAATGATCTATTATTAAACGTCGTACAAATGGCAACAAAGATGAGGACAATAGTCCGAATAATGTAAATACTGTAAATACTACCTCATCTCAGAAATATAGACAAATAGAATGATCTATTATTAAACGTCGTACAAATGGCAACAAAAATTTGAACAATAATCCGAATAATGTAAATACTGTAAATACTACCTCATCTCAGAAATATAGACAAATAGAATGATCTATTATTAAACGTCGTACAAATGGCAACAAAGATGAGGACAATAGTCCAAATAATGTAAATACTGTAAATACTACCACATCTCAGAAATATAGACAAATAGAATGATCTGTTATTAAACGTCGTACAAATGGCAACAAAATTTTGAACAATAATCCGAATAATGTAAATACTGTAAATACTACCTCATTTCAGAAATATAGACAAATAGAATGATCTATTATTAAACGTCGTACAAATGGCAACAAAGATGTGGACACTAGTCCGAATAATGTAAATACTGTGAATACCTCACCTCAGAAATATAGACAAATAGAATGATCTATTATTAAACGTCGTACAAATGGCAACAGATGAGGACAACAGTCCAAATAATGTAAATACTGTAAATACTACCTCATCTCAGAAATATAGACAAATAGAATGATCTATTATTAAACGTCGTACAAATGGCAACAAAATTTTGAACAATAATCCGAATAATGTAAATACTGTAAATACTACATCAGAAATATAGACAAATAAAATGATCTATTATTAAACGTCGTACAAATGGCAACAAAGATGTGGACACTAGTCCGAATAATGTAAATACTGTGAATACTACCTCACCTCAGAAATATAGACAAATAGAATGATCTATTATTAAACGTCGTACAAATGGTAACAAAGATGAGGACAATAGTCCAAATAATGTAAATACTGTAAATACTACCTCATCTCAGAAATATAGACAAATAGAATGATCTATTATTAAATGTCGTACAAATAGCAACAAAGATGAGGACAATAGTCCGAATAATGTAAATACTGTAAATACTACCTCACCTCAGAAATATAGACAAATAGAATTATCTATTATTAAACGTCGTACAAATGGCAACAAAAATGTGAACAATAATCCGAATAATGTAAATACTGTAAATACTACCTCATCTCAGAAATATAGACAAATAGAATGATCTATTATTAAACGTCCGTACAAATGGCAACAAAGATGAGGACAATAGTCCGACTAATGTAAATACTGTAAATACTACCTCATCTCAGAAATATAGACAAATAGAATGATCTATTATTAAACGTCGTACAAATAGCAACAAGATGAGGACAATAGTCCGAATAATGTAAATACTGTAAATACTACCTCACCTCAGAAATATAGACAAATAGAATGATCTATTATTAAACGTCGTACAAATGGCAACAAAGATGAGGACAATAGTCCGAATAATGTAAATACTGTAAATACTGCCTCAGCTCAGAAATATAGACAAATAGAATGATCTATTATTAAACGTCGTACAAATGGCAACAAAGATGAGGACAATAGTCCGAATAATTTAAATACTGTAAATACTACCTCACCTCAGAAATATAGACAAATGGAATGATCTATTATTAAACGTCGTACAAATGGCAACAAAGATGAGGACAAATAGCATTAGAATAATGTAAATACTGTAAATACTACCTCATCTCAGAAATATAGACAAATAGAATGATCTATTATTAAACGTCGTACAAATAGCAACAAAGATGAGGACAATAGTCCGAATAATTTAAATACTGTAAATACTACCTCACCTCAGAAATATAGACAAATGGAATGATCTATTATTAAACGTCGTACAAATGGCAACAAAGATGAGGACAATAGTCCGAATAATGTAAATACTGTAAATACTACCTCATCTCGAAATATGGTCAAATGAATGATCTATTATTAAACATCGTACAAATGGCAACAAAGATGAGGACAATAGTCCGAATAATGTAAATACTGTAAATACTAATCTCAGAAATATAGACAAATAGAACAAGTCTATTATTAAACGTCGTACAAATGGCAACAAAGATGAGGACAATAGTCCGAATAATGTAAATACTGTAAATACTACCTCATCTCAGAAATATAGACAAATAGAATGATCTATTATTAAACGTCGTACAAATGGCAACAAAGATGAGGACAATAGTCCGAATAATGTAAATACTGTAAATACTGCCTCATCTCAGAAATATAGACAAATAGAATGATCTATTATTAATCGTCGTACAAATGGCAACAAAGATGAGGACAATAGTCCGAATAATGTAAATACGTACTACCTCTCCTCAGAAATATAGACAAATAGAATGATCTGTTATTAAACGTCGTACAAATGGCAACAAAGATGAGGACAATAGTCCGAATAATGTAAATACTGTAAATACTACCTCATCTCAGAAATATAGACAAATAGAATGATCTATTATTAAACGTCGTACAAATGGCAACAAAAATTTGAACAATAATCCGAATAATGTAAATACTGTAAATACTACCTCATCTCAGAAATATAGACAAATAGAATGATCTATTATTAAACGTCTTACAAATGGCAACAAAGATGATGACAATAGTCCAAATAAAAAAATAGCAAGCTGTAAATACTACCTCATCTCAGAAATATAGACAAATAGATGATCTATTATTAAACGTCGTACAAATGGCAACAAAAATGTGAACAATAATCCGAATAATGTAAATACTGTAAATACTACCTCATCTCAGAAATATAGACAAATAGAATGATCTATTATTAAACGTCGTACAAATGGCAACAAAGATGAGGACAATAGTCCGAATAATGTAAATACATAAATACTACCTCATCTCAGAAATATAGACAAATAGAATGATCTATTATTAAGCGTCGTACAAATGGCAACAAAGATGTGGACACTAGTCCGAATAATGTAAATACTGTGAATACTACCTCACCTCAGAAATATAGACAAATAGAATGATCTATTATTAAACGTCGTACAAATGGCAACAAAGATAAGGACAATAGTCCGAATAATGTAAATACTGTAAATACTACCTCACCGCAGAAATATAGACAAATAGAATGATCTGTTAAACGTCGTACAAATAGCAACAAAGATGAGGACAATAGTCCGAATAATGTAAATACTGTAAATACTACCTCATCTCAGAAATATAGACAAATAGAATGATCTATTATTAAACGTCGTACAAATGGCAACAAAGATGAGGACAATAGTCCGAATAATGTAAATACTGTAAATACTACCTCATCTCAGAAATATAGACAAATAGAATGATCTATTAAACGTCGTACAAATGGCAACAAAAATTTGAACAATAATCCGAATAATGTAAATACTGTAAATACTACCTCATCTAAAATATAGACAAATAGAATGATCTATTATTAAACGTCGTACAAATGGCAACAAAGATGAGGACAATAGTCCAAATAATGTAAATACTGTAAATACTACTCATCTCAAATATAGACAAATAGAATGATCTATTATTAAACGTCGTACAAATGGCAACAAATTTTGAACAATAATCCGAATAATGTAAATACTGTAAATACTACCTCATCTCAGAAATATAGACAAATAGAATGATCTATTATTAAACGTCGTACAAATGGCAACAAAGATGTGGACACTAGTCCGAATAATGTAAATACTGTGAATACTACCTCACCTCAGAAATATAGACAAATAGAATGATCTATTATTAAACGTCGTACAAATGGCAACAAAGATGAGGACAACAGTCCAAATAATGTAAATACTGTAAATACTACCTCATCTCAGAAATATAGACAAATAGAATGATCTATTATTAAACGTCGTACAAATGGCAACAAAATTTTGAACAATAATCCGAATAATGTAAATACTGTAAATACTACCTCATCTCAGAAATATAGACAAATAAAATGATCTATTATTAAACGTCGTACAAATGGCAACAAAGATGTGGACACTAGTCCGAATAATGCTCCTTGAATACTACCTCACCTCAGAAATATAGACAATGAATGATCTATTATTAAACGTCGTACAAATGGTAACAAAGATGAGGACAATAGTCCAAATAATGTAAATACTGTAAATACCTCATCTCAGAAATATAGACAAATAGAATGATCTATTATTAAATGTCGTACAAATAGCAACAAAGATGGAGGACAATAGTCCGAATAATGTAAATACTGTAAATACTACCTCACCTCAAATATATAGACAAATAGAATTATCTATTATTAAACGTCGTACAAATGGCAACAAAAATGTGAACAATAATCCGAATAATGTAAATACTGTAAATACCTCATCTCAGAAATATAGACAAATAGAACGATCTATTATTAAACGTCGTACAAATGGCAACAAAGATGAGGACAATAGTCCGAATAATGTAAATACTGTAAATACTACCTCATCTCAGAAATATAGACAAATAGAATGATCTATTATTAAACGTCGTACAAATAGCAACAAAGATGAGGACAATAAGTCCGAATAATGTAAATACTGTAAATACTACCTCACCTCTCAAATATAGACAAATAGAATGATCTATTATTAAACGTCGTACAAATGGCAACAGATGAGGACAATAGTCCGAATAATGTAAATACTGTAAATACTGCCTCACCTCAGAAATATGAACCAAATGAATGATCTATTATTAAACGTCGTACAAATAGCAACAAAGGAGGACAATAGTCCGAATAATGTAAATACTGTAAATACTACCTCACCTCAGAAATATAGACAAATAGAATGATCTATTATTAAACGTCGTACAAATGGCAACAAAAATGTGAACAATAATAATCCGAATAATGTAAATACTGTAAATACTACCTCATCTCAGAAATATAGACGAATAGAATGATCTATTATTAAACGTCGTACAAATGGCAACAAAGATGAGGACAATAGTCCGAATAATGTAAATACTGTAAATACTACCTCTCTGAGACAGACAAATAGAATGATCTATTATTAAACGTCGTACAAATGGCAACAAAGATGAGGACAATAGTCCAAATAATGTAAATACTGTAAATATTACCTCATCTCAGAAATATAGACAAATAGAATGATCTATTATTAAACGTCGTACAAATAGCAACAAAGAGGAGGACAATAGTCCGAATAATGTAAATACTGTAAATACTACCTCACCTCAGAAATATAGACAAATAGAATGATCTATTATTAAACGTCGTACAAATGGCAACAAAAATGTGAACAATAATCCGAATAATGTAAATACTGTAAATACTACCTCATCTCAGAAATATAGACGAATAGAATGATCTATTATTAAACGTCGTACAAATGGCAACAAAGATGAGGACAATAGTCCGAATAATGTAAATACTGTAAATACTACCTCATCTCAGAAATATAGACAAATAGAATGATCTATTATTAAACGTCGTACAAATAGCAACAAAGATGAGGACAATAGTCCGAATAATATAAATACTGTAAATACTACCTCACCTCAGAAATATAGACAAATAGAATGATCTATTATTAAACGTCGTACAAATGGCAACAAAAATGTGAACAATAATCCGAATAATGTAAATACTGTAAATACTACCTCATCTCAGAAATATAGACAAATAGAATGATCTATTATTAAGCGTCGTACAAATGGCAACAAAGATGTGGACACTAGTCCGAATAATGTAAATACTGTGAATACTACCTCACCTCAGAAATATACACAAATAGAATGATCTATTTTTAAACGTCGTACAAATGGCAACAAAAATGTGAACAATAATCCGAATAATGTAAATACTGTAAATACTACCTCATCTCAGAAATATAGACAAATAGAATGATCTATTATTAAACGTCGTACAAATGGCAACAAAGATGAGGACAATAGTCCGAATAATGTAAATACTGTAAATACTACCTCATCTCAGAAATATAGACAAATAGAATGATCTATTATTAAGCGTTGTACAAATGGCAACAAAGATGTGGACACTAGTCCGAATAATGTAAATACTGTGAATACTACCTCACCTCAGAAATATAGACAAATAGAATGATCTATTATTAAACGTCGTACCAATGGCAACAAAGATGAGGACAATAGTCCAAATAATGTAAATACTGTAATTACTACCTCATCTCATAAATATAGACAAATAGAATGATCTATTATTAAACGTCGTACAAATAGCAACAAAGATGAGGACAATAGTCCGAATAATGTAAATACTGTAAATACTACCTCACCTCAGAAATATAGACAAATAGAATGATCTATTATTAAACGTCGAACAAATGGCAACAAAAATGTGAACAATAATCCGAATAATGTAAATACTGTAAATAATCCCTCATCTCAGAAATATAGACAAATAGAATGATCTATTATTAAACGTCGTACAAATAGCAACAAAGATGAGGACAATAGTCCGAATAATGTAAATACTGTAGATACTACCTCACCTCAGAAATATAGACAAATAGAATGATCTATTATTAAACGTCGTACAAATGGCAACAAAAATGTGAACAATAATCCGAATAATGTAAATACTGTAAATACTACCTCATCTCAGAAATATAGACAAATAGAATGATCTATTATTAAGCGTCGTACAAATGGCAACAAAGATGTGGACACTAGTCCGAATAATGTAAATACTGTGAGTTCTACCTCACCTCAGAAATATACACAAATAGAATGATCTATTATTAAACGTCGTACAAATGGCAACAAAGATGAGGACAATAGTCCAAATAATGTAAATACTGTAAATACTACCTCACCTCAGAAATATAGACAAATAGAATTATCTATTATTAAACGTCGTACAAATGGCAACAAATATGTGAACAATAATCCGAATAATGTAAATACTGTAAATACTACCTCATCTCAGAAATATAGACAAATAGAATGATCTATTATTAAACGTCGTACAAATAGCAACAAAGATGAGGACAATAGTCCGAATAATGTAAGTACTGTAAATACTACCTCATCTCAGAAATATAGACAAATAGAATGATCTATTATTAAACGTCGTACAAATAGCAACAAAGATGAGGACAATAGTCCGAATAATGTAAATACTGTAAATACTACCTCACGTCAGAAATATAGACAAATAGAATTATCTATTATTAAACGTCGTACAAATGGCAACAAAAATGTGAACAATAATCCAAATAATGTAAATACTGTAAATACTACCTCATCTCAGAAATATAGACAAATAGAATGATCTATTATTAAACGTCGTACAAATGGCAACAAAGATGAGGACAATAGTCCGAATGATGTAAATACTGTAAATACTACATCACTTCCGAAATATAGACAAATAGAATGATCTATTATTAAACGTCGTACAAATGGCAACAAAGATGAGGACAATAGTCCGAATAATGTAAATACTCGTAAATACTACCTCATCTCCGAAATATAGACAAATAGAATGATCTATTATTAAATGTCGTACAAATGGCAACAAAGATGAGGACAATAGTCCGAATAATGTAAATACTGTAAATACTACCTCATCTCCGAAATATAGACAAATAGAATGATGTATTATTAAACGTCGTACAAATAGCAACAAAGATGAGGACAATAGTCCTAATAATGTAAATACTGTAAATACTACCTCATCTCCGAAATATAGACAAATAGAATGATCTATTATTAAACGTCGTACAAATAGCAACAAAGATGAGGACAATAGTCCTAATAATGTAAATACTGTAAATACTACCTCACCTCAGAAATATAGACAAATAGAATTATCTATTATTAAACGTCGTACAAATGGCAACAAAAAATGTGAACAATAATCCGAATAATGTAAATACTGTAAATACCTCATCTCAGAAATATAGACAAATAGAATGATCTATTATTAAATGTCGTACAAATGGCAACAAAGATGAGGACAATAGTCCGAATAATGTAAATACTGTAAATACTACCTCTATCTCCGAAATATAGACAAATAGAATGATCTATTATTAAACGTCGTACAAATAGCAACAAAGATGAGGACAATAGTCCTAATAATGTAAATACTGTAAATACTACCTCATCTCAGAAATATAGACAAATAGAATGATCTATTATTAAACGTCGTACAAATGGCAACAAAGATGAGGACAATAGTCCGAATAATGTAAATACTGTAAATACTACCTCATCTCCGAAATATAGACAAATAGAATGATCATTATTAAATGTCAGGCCAACAGCAACAAAGATGAGGACAATAATGTCCGAATAATATAAATACTGTAAATACTACCTCATCTCCGAAATATAGACAAATAGAATGATCTATTATTAAACGTCGTACAAATGGCAACAAAGATGAGGACAATAGTACGAATAATGTAAATACTGTAAATACTACCTCATCTCCGAAATATAGACAAATAGAATGATCTATTATTAAATGTCGTACAAATAGCAACAAAGATGAGGACAATAGTCCGAATAATGTAAATACTGTAAATACTACCTCATCTCCGAAATATAGACAAATAGAATGATCTATTATTAAACGTCGTACAAATAGCAACAAAGATGAGGACAATAGTCCTAATAATGTAAATACTGTAAATACTACCCTATCTCCGAAATATAGACAAATAGAATGATCTATTATTAAATGTCGTACAAATGGCAACAAAGATGAGGACAATAGTCCGAATAATGTAAATACTGCAAAGCCTACCTCATATCCGAAATATAGACAAATAGAATGATCTATTATTAAATGTCGTACAAATGGCAACAAAGATGAGGACAATAGTCCGAATAATGTAAATACTGTAAATACTACCTCATCTCCGAAATATAGACAAATAGAATGATCTATTATTAAACGTCGTACAAATAGCAACAAAGATGAGGACAATAGTCCTAATAATGTAAATACTGTAAATACTACCTCATCTCCGAAATATAGACAAATAGAATGATCTATTATTAAACGTCGTACAATGGCAACAAAGATGAGGACAATAGTCCGAATAATGTAAATACTGTAAATACTACCTCATCTCCGAAATATAGACAAATAGAATGATCTATTATTAAATGTCGTACAAATAGCAACGAAGATGAGCACAATAGTCCGAATAATGTAAATACTGTAAATACTACCTCATCTCCGAAATATAGACAAATAGAATGATCTATTATTAAACGTCGTACAAATAGCAACAAAGATGAGGACAATAGTCCGAATAATGTAAATACTGTAAATACTACATCATCTCCGAAATATAGACAAATAGAATGATCTATTATTAAACGTCGTACAAATAGCAACAAAGATGAGGACAATAGTCCTAATAATGTAAATACTGTAAATACTACCTCATCTCCGAAATATAGACAAATAGAATGATCTATTATTAAATGTCGTACAAATGGCAACAAAGATGAGGACAATAGTCCGAATAATGTAAATACTGTAAATACTACCTCATCTCCGAAATATAGACAAATAGAATGATCTATTATTAAACGTCGTACCAATGGCAACAAAGATGAGGACAATAGTCCTAATAATGTAAATACTGTAAATACTACCTCATCTCCGAAATATAGACAAATAGAATGATCTATTATTAAACGTCGTACAAATGGCAACAAAGATGAGGACAATAGTCCGAATAATGTAAATACTGTAAATACTACCTCATCTCCGAAATATAGACAAATATAATGATCTATTATTAAATGTCGTACAAATAGCAACAAAGATGAGGACAATAGTCCGAATAATGTAAATACTGTAAATACTACCTCATCTCCGAAATATAGACAAATAGAATGATCTATTATTAAACGTCGTACAAATGGCAACAAAGATGAGGACAATAGTCCGAATAATGTAAATACTGCAAATACTACCTCATCTCAGAAATATAGACAAATAGAATGATCTATTATTAAACGTCGTACAAATAGCAACAAAGATGAGGACAATAGTCCTAATAATGTAAATACTGTAAATACTACCTCATCTCCGAAATATAGACAAATAGAATGATCTATTATTAAACGTCGTACAAATGGCAACAAAGATGAGGACAATAGTCCGAATAATGTAAATACTGTAAATACTACCTCATCTCCGAAATATAGACAAATAGAATGATCTATTATTAAATGTCGTACAAATAGCAGCAAAGATGAGGACAATAGTCCGAATAATGTAAATACTGTAAATACTACCTCATCTCAGAAATATAGACAAATAGAATGATCTATTATTAAAGGTCATAGAAATGGCAACAAAGATGAGGACAATAGTCCGAATAATGTAAATACTGTAAATACTACCTCATCTCAGAAATATAGACAAATAGAATGATCTATTATTAAACGTCGTACAAATAGCAACAAAGATGAGGACAATAGTCCGAATAATGTAAATACTGTAAATACTACCTCATCTCCGAAATATAGACAAATAGAATGATCTATTATTAGATGTCGTACAAATAGCAACAAAGAGTGAGGACAATAGTCCGAATAATGTAAATACTGTAAATACTACCTCATCTCCGAAATATAGACAAATAGAATGATCTATTATTAAACGTCGTACAAATGGCAACAAAGATGAGGACAATAGTACGAATAATGTAAATACTGCAAATACTACCTCATCTCCGAAATATAGACAAATAGAATGATCTATTATTAAACGTCGTACAAATGGCAACAAAGATGAGGACAATAGTCCGAATAATGTAAATACTGCAAATACTACCTCATCTCAGAAATATAGACAAATAGAATGATCTATTATTAAACGTCGTACAAATAGCAACAAAGATGAGGACAATAGTCCTAATAATGTAAATACTGTAAATACTACCTCATCTCCGAAATATAGACAAATACAATGATCTATTATTAAATGTCGTACAAATAGCAACAAAGATGAGGACAATAGTCCGAATAATGTAAATACTGTAAATACTACTCTCATCTCAGAAATATAGACAAATAGAATGATCTATTATTAAAGGTCATAGAAAATGGCAACAAAGATGAGGACAATAGTCCGAATAATGTAAATACTGCAAATACTACCTCATCTCAGAAATATAGACAAATAGAATGATCTATTATTAAACGTCGTACAAATAGCAACAAAGATGAGGACAATAGTCCTAATAATTAAAAATACTGTAAATACTACCTCATCTCCGAAATATAGACAAATAGAATGATCTATTATTAAACGTCGTACAAATGGCAACAAAGATGAGGACAATAGTCCGAATAATGTAAATACCGTAAATACTACCTCATCTCCGAAATATATAGACAAATAGAATGATCTATTATTAAACGTCGTACAACAAGTAACAACAAAGATGAGGACAATAGTCCGAATAATGTAAATACTGTAAATACTACCTCATCTCAGAAATATAGACAAATAGAATGATTTATTATTAAACGTCGTACAAATGGTAACAAAGATGAGGACAATAGTCCGAATAATGTAAATACTGTAAATACTACCTCATCTCAGAAATATAGACAAATAGAATGATTTATTATTAAACGTCGTACAAATGGCAACAAAGATGAGGACAATAGTCCGAATAATGTAAATACTGTAAATACTACCTCATCTCAGAAATATAGACAAATAGAATGATTTATTATTAAACGTCGTACAAATGGCAACAAAGATGAGGACAATAGTCCGAATAATGTAAATACTGTAAATACTACCTCATCTCAGAAATATAGACAAATAGAATGATCTATTATTAAACGTCGTACAAATGGCAACAAAGATGAGGACAATAGTCCGAATAATGTAAATACCGTAAATACTACCTCATCTCAGAAATATAGACAAATAGAATGATCTATTATTAAACGTCGTACAAATGGCAACAAAGATGAGGACAATAGTCCGAATAATGTAAACACTGTAAATACTACCTCATCTCAGAAATATAGACAAATAGAATGATTTATTAAACGTCGTACAAATGGCAACAAAGATGAGGACAATTAGTCCGAATAATGTAAATACTGTAAATACTACCTCATCTCAGAAATATAGACAAATAGAATGATCTATTATTAAACGTCGTACAAATGGCAACGAAGATGAGGACAATAGTTCGAATAATGTAAATACTGTAAATACGACCTCATCTCAGAAATATAAACAAATAGAATGATTTATTATTAAACGTCGTACAAATGGCAACAAAGATGAGGACAATAGTCCGAATAATGTAAATACTGTAAATACCTACCTCATCTCAGAAATATAGACAAAATAGAATGATTTATTATTAAACGTCAAAAATAAAATGGCAACAAAGATGAGGACAATAGTCCGAATAATGTAAACACTGTAAATACCACCTCATCTCAGAAATATAGACAAATAGAATGATTTATTATTAAACGTCGTACAAATGGCAACAAAGATGAGGACAATAGTCCGAATAATGTAAATGTACTGTAAATACTAACTTCATCTCAGAAATATAGACAAATAGAATGATGTATTATTAAACGTCGTACAAATGGCAACGAAGATGAGGACAATAGTTCGAATAATGTAAATACTGTAAATACGACCTCATCTCAGAAATATAAACAAATAGAATGATTTATTATTAAACGTCGTACAAATGGCAACAAAGATGAGGACAATAGTCCGAATAATGTAAATACCGTAAATACTACCTCATCTCACAGAAATATAGACAAATAGGAATGATTTATTATTAAACGTCGTACAAATGGCAACAAAGATGAGGACAATAGTCCGAATAATGTAAATACTGTAAATACTACCTCACCTCAGAAATATAGACAAATAGAATGATCTATTATTAAACGTCGTACAAATGGCAACAAAAATGTGAACAATAATCCGAATAATGTAAATACTGTAAATACTACCTCATCTCAGAAATATAGACAAATAGAATGATCTATTATTAAGCGTCGTACAAATGGCAACAAAGATGTGGACACTAGTCCGAATAATGTAAATACTGTGAGTACTACCTCACCTCAGAAATATACACAAATAGAATGATCTATTATTAAACGTCGTACAAATGGCAACAAAGATGAGGACAATAGTCCAAATAATGTAAATACTGTAAATACTACCTCACCTCAGAAATATAGACAAATAGAATTATCTGTTATTAAACGTCGTACAAATGGCAACAAAAATGTGAACAATAATCCGAATAATGTAAATACTGTAAATACTACCTCATCTCAGAAATATAGACAAATAGAATGATCTATTATTAAACGTCGTACAAATGGCAACAAAGATGAGGACAATAGTCCGAATAATGTAAATACTGTAAATACTACCTCATCTCAGAAATATAGACAAATAGAATGATCTATTATTAAACGTCGTACAAATAGCAACAAAGATGAGGACAATAGTCCGAATAATGTAAATACTGTAAATACTACCTCACCTCAGAAATATAGACAAATAGAATTATCTATTATTAAACGTCGTACAAATGGCAACAAAAATGTGAACAATAATCCGAATAATGTAAATACTGTAAATACTACCTCATCTCAGAAATATAGACAAATAGAATGATCTATTATTAAACGTCGTACAAATGGCAACAAAGATGAGGACAATAGTCCGAATGATGTAAATACTGTAAATACTACATCATCTCCGAAATAGACAAATAGAATGATCTATTATTAAACGTCGTACAAATGGCAACAAAGATGAGGACAATAGTCCGAATAATGTAAATACTGTAAATACTTACCTCATCTCAGAAATATAGACAAATAGAATGATCTATTATTAAATGTCGTACAAATGGCAACAAAGATGAGGACAATAGTCCGAATAATGTAAATACTGTAAATACTACCTCATCTCCGAAATATAGACAAATAGAATGATGTATTATTAAACGTCGTACAAATAGCAACAAAGATGAGGACAATAGTCCTAATAATGTAAATACTGTAAATACTACCTCATCTCCGAAATATAGACAAATAGAATGATCTATTATTAAACGTCGTACAAATAGCACAAAGATATAATAATAGTCCTAATAATGTAAATACTGTAAATACCACCTCAGAAATATAGACAAATAGAATTATCTATTATTAAACGTCGTACAAATGGCAACAAAAATGTGAACAATAATCCGAATAATGTAAATACGTAAATACTACCTCATCTCAGAAATATAGACAAATAGAATGATCTATTATTAAATGTCGTACAAATGGCACAACAAAGATGAGGACAATAGTCCGAATAATGTAAATACTGTAAATACTACCTCATCTCCGAAAATATAGACAAATAGAATGATCTATTATTAAACGTCGTACAAATAGCAACAAAGATGAGGACAATAGTCCTAATAATGTAAATACTGTAAATACTACCTCATCTCAGAAATATAGACAAATAGAATGATCTATTATTAAACGTCGTACAAATGGCAACAAAGATGAGGACAATAGTCCGAATAATGTAAATACTGTAAATACTACCTCATCTCCGAAATATAGACAAATAGAATGATCTATTATTAAATGTCGTACAAATAGCACAACAAAGATGAGGACAATAGTCCGAATAATATAAATACTGTAAATACTACCTCATCTCAGAAATATAGACAAATAGAATGATCTATTATTAAACGTCGTACAAATAGCAACAAAGATGAGGACAATAGTCCTAATAATGTAAATACTGTAAATACTACCTCATCTCCGATGCGGAAATATAGACAAATAGAAATGATCTATTATTAAACGTCAAAAATAGCAACAAAGATGTGGACAATAGTCCGAATAATGTAAATACTGTAAATACTACCTCATTTCCCGAAATATAGACAAATAGAATGATCTATTATTAAATGTCGCATAAATAGCAATAAAGATGAGGACAATAGTCCGAATAATGTAAATACCAAATACTACCTCATCTCAGAAATATAGACAAATAGAATGATCTATTATTAAATGTCGTACAAATGGCAACAAAGATGAGGACAATAGTCCGAATAATGTAAATACTGTAAATACTACCTCATCTCCGAAATATAGACAAATAGAATGATCTATTATTAAACGTCGTACAAATAGCAACAAAGATGAGGACAATTGTCCTAATAATGTAAATACTGTAAATACTACCTCATCTCCGAAATATAGACAAATAGAATGATCTATTATTAAACGTCGTACAAATGGCAACAAAGATGAGGACAATAGTACGAATAATGTAAATACTGTAAATACTACCTCATCTCCGAAATATAGACAAATAGAATGATCTATTATTAAATGTCGTACAAATAGCAACAAAGATGAGGACAATAGTCCGAATAATGTAAATACTGTAAATACTACCTCATCTCCGAAATATAGACAAATAGAATGATCTATTATTAAACGTCGTACAAATAGCAACAAAGATGAGGACAATAGTCCTAATAATGTAAATACTGTAAATACTACCTCATCTCCGAAATATAGACAAATAGAATGATCTATTATTAAATGTCGTACAAATGGCAACAAAGATGAGGACAATAGTCCGAATAATGTAAATACTGCAAAGCCTACCTCATATCCGAAATATTGACAAATAGAATGATCTATTATTAAATGTCGTACAAATGGCAACAAAGATGAGGACAATAGTCCGAATAATGTAAATACTGTAAATACTACCTCATCTCCGAAATATAGACAAATAGAATGATCTATTATTAAACGTCGTACAAATAGCAACAAAGATGAGGACAATAGTCCTAATAATGTAAATACTGTAAATACTACCTCATCTCCGAAATATAGACAAATAGAATGATCTATTATTAAACGTCGTACAAATGGCAACAAAGATGAGGACAATAGTCCGAATAATGTAAATACTGTAAATACTACCTCATCTCCGAAATATAGACAAATAGAATGATCTATTATTAAATGTCGTACAAATAGCAACGAAGATGAGCACAATAGTCCGAATAATGTAAATACTGTAAATACTACCTCATCTCCGAAATATAGACAAATAGAATGATCTATTATTAAACGTCGTACAAATAGCAACAAAGATGAGGACAATAGTCCGAATAATGTAAATACTGTAAATACTACATCATCTCCGAAATATAGACAAATAGAATGATCTAATATTAAACGTCGTACAAATAGCAACAAAGATGAGGACAATAGTCCTAATAATGTAAATACTGTAAATACTACCTCATCTCCGAAATATAGACAAATAGAATGATCTATTATTAAATGTCGTACAAATGGCAACAAAGATGAGGACAATAGTCCGAATAATGTAAATACTGTAAATACTACCTCATCTCCGAAATATAGACAAATAGAATGATCTATTATTAAACGTCGTACCAATGGCAACAAAGATGAGGACAATAGTCCTAATAATGTAAATACTGTAAATACTACCTCATCTCCGAAATATAGACAAATAGAATGATCTATTATTAAACGTCGTACAAATGGCAACAAAGATGAGGACAATAGTCCGAATAATGTAAATACTGTAAATACTACCTCATCTCCGAAATATAGACAAATAGAATGATCTATTATTAAATGTCGTACAAATAGCAACCAAGATGAGGACAATAGTCCGAATAATGTAAATACTGTAAATACTACCTCATCTCCGAAATATAGACAAATAGAATGATCTATTATTAAACGTCGTACAAATGGCAACAAAGATGAGGACAATAGTCCGAATAATGTAAATACTGCAAATACTACCTCATCTCAGAAATATAGACAAATAGAATGATCTATTATTAAACGTCGTACAAATAGCAACAAAGATGAGGACAATAGTCCTAATAATGTAAATACTGTAAATACTACCTCATCTCCGAAATATAGACAAATAGAATGATCTATTATTAAACGTCGTACAAATGGCAACAAAGATGAGGACAATAGTCCGAATAATGTAAATACTGTAAATACTACCTCATCTCCGAAATATAGACAAATAGAATGATCTATTATTAAATGTCGTACAAATAGCAGCAAAGATGAGGACAATAGTCCGAATAATGTAAATACTGTAAATACTACCTCATCTCAGAAATATAGACAAATAGAATGATCTATTATTAAAGGTCATAGAAATGGCAACAAAGATGAGGACAATAGTCCGAATAATGTAAATACTGTAAATACTACCTCATCTCAGAAATATAGACAAATAGAATGATCTATTATTAAACGTCGTACAAATAGCAACAAAGATGAGGACAATAGTCCGAATAATGTAAATACTGTAAATACTACCTCATCTCCGAAATATAGACAAATAGAATGATCTATTATTAGATGTCGTACAAATAGCAACAAAGAGGAGGACAATAGTCCGAATAATGTAAATACTGTAAATACTACCTCATCTCCGAAATATAGACAAATAGAATGATCTATTATTAAACGTCGTACAAATGGCAACAAAGATGAGGACAATAGTACGAATAATGTAAATACTGCAAATACTACCTCATCTCCGAAATATAGACAAATAGAATGATCTATTATTAAACGTCGTACAAATGGCAACAAAGATGAGGACAATAGTCCGAATAATGTAAATACTGCAAATACTACCTCATCTCAGAAATATAGACAAATAGAATGATCTATTATTAAACGTCGTACAAATAGCAACAAAGATGAGGACAATAGTCCTAATAATGTAAATACTGTAAATACTACCTCATCTCCGAAATATAGACAAATACAATGATCTATTATTAAATGTCGTACAAATAGCAACAAAAGATGAGGACAATAGTCCGAATAATGTAAATACTATGGCTCTACCTCATCTCAGAAATATAGACAAATAGAATGATCTATTATTAAAGGTCATAGAAATGGCAACAAAGATGAGGACAATAGTCCGAATAATGTAAATACTGCAAATACTACCTCATCTCAGAAATATAGACAAATAGAATGATCTATTATTAAACGTCGTACAAATAGCAACAAAGATGAGGACAATAGTCCTAATAATGTAAATACTGTAAATACTACCTCATCTCCGAAATATAGACAAATAGAATGATCTATTATTAAACGTCGTACAAATGGCAACAAAGATGAGGACAATAGTCCGAATAATGTAAATACTGTAAATACTACCTCATCTCCGAAATATAGACAAATAGAATGATCTATTATTAAACGTCGTACAAATGGCAACAAAGATGAGGACAATAGTCCGAATAATGTAAATACTGTAAATACTACCTCATCTCAGAAATATAGACAAATAGAATGATTTATTATTAAACGTCGTACAAATGGCAACAAAGATGAGGACAATAGTCGAATAATGTAAATACTGTAAATACTACACTCATCTCAGAAATATAGACAAATAGAATGATTTATTATTAAACGTCGTACAAATGGCAACAAAGATGAGGACAATAGTCCGAATAATGTAAATACTGTAAATACTACCTCATCTCAGAAATATAGACAAATAGAATGATTTATTATTAAACGTCGTACAAATGGCAACAAAGATGAGGACAATAGTCCGAATAATGTAAATACTGTAAATACTACCTCATCTCAGAAATATAGACAAATAGAATGATCTATTATTAAACGTCGTACAAATGGCAACAAAGATGAGGACAATAGTCCGAATAATGTAAATACTGTAAATACTATCTCAGAAATATAGACAAATAGAATGATCTATTATTAAACGTCGTACAAATGGCAACAAAGATGAGGACAATAGTCCGAATAATGTAAACACTGTAAATACTACCTCATCTCAGAAATATAGACAAATAGAATGATTTATTATTAAACCTCGTACAAATGGCAACAAAGATGAGGACAATAGTCCGAATAATGTAAATACTGTAAATACTACCTCATCTCAGAAATATAGACAAATAGAATGATCTATTATTAAACGTCGTACAAATGGCAACGAAGATGAGGACAATAGTTCGAATAATGTAAATACTGTAAATACGACCTCATCTCCAAAATATAAACAAATAGAATGATTTATTATTAAACGTCGGTACAAATGGCAACAAAGATGAGGACAATAGTCCGAATAATGTAAATACTGTAAATACTACCTCATCTCAGAAATATAGACAAATAGAATGATTTATTATTAAACGTCGTACAAATGGCAACAAAGATGAGGACAATAGTCCGAATAATGTAAACACTGTAAATACTACCTCATCTCAGAAATATAGACAAATAGAATGATTTATTATTAAACGTCGTACAAATGGCAACAAAGATGAGGACAATAGTCCGAATAATGTAAATACTGTAAATACTACCTCATCTCAGAAATATAGACAAATAGAATGATGTATTATTAAACGTCGTACAAATGGCAACGAAGATGAGGACAATAGTTCGAATAATGTAAATACTGTAAATACGACCTCATCTCAGAAATATAAACAAATAGAATGATTTATTATTAAACGTCGTACAAATGGCAACAAAGATGAGGACAATAGTCCGAATAATGTAAATACTGTAAATACTACCTCATCTCAGAAATATAGACAAATAGAATGATTTATTATTAAACGTCGTACAAATGGCAACAAAGATGAGGACAATAGTCCGAATAATGTAAACACTGTAAATACTACCTCATCTCCAGAGAAATATAGACAAATAGAATGATTTATTATTAAACGTCGTACAAATGGCAACAAAGATGAGGACAATAGTCCGAATAATGTAAACACTGTAAATACTACCTCATCTCAGATATATAGACAAATAGAATGATGTATTATTAAACGTCGTACAAATGGTAACCAAGATTAGGTCAATTTCCACAACAGACAAGAATTGTACACGTGGGAACTACGTAGAACTTCATAGATCCACTTAGGTATTATGGTGATACGACTGGTAACGACTGGTAAGCAATTATGTGTTGTTTTGGGGTAAGAAATACTGTAGTATGTTTGGGTCAGTAATCGTGGCGAGTTAAGTTAAACATAAAGCAACTTGAAGACCAGTCATCCTCTTTTTGGCTTTTGCCGCAGTTTTCATATTCAAAATTGATATTAGTTATATTATGAACTAGCAGTATAGCCCGGCGTTGCTCGGGTGCAATGAAAACTTTAAAACTAATCAATGGCCCTGGAGCTCAGTCAAATTTTGATTTCCTGGTATCGATATCAAATCAGTTTTTCTCGTCGTCAACTGAATTTTGAAGGCTAAATATGTCATCTGAGTAAATGGTATCATGGCTGAGACTAAGAACTACAATTATACCTACATAGAACCAAACCCAAAGCAACAACTAAAATAAAAGGGCTGAAAAAATACAGACATACAGGCAGATAACAGACATACACACACAAACATCTTGCCTTATATATATATATATATATATATATATATATATATATATATATTATCGATTTTCTGCATTATTGTAAGAACTGTAACCTTGAAACTTCTGAATATCGTTTTTTATGCCTTTGTCTATAAGTGTATCAAATTTGAATAAAATCGGACCACTCCTTCTATAACTCGATTTTTTCGATTATCGATATTTATCGGGGGTACCTCGGCACAAAACCTAGCTGAAAACACTCGCAGACGCTTATAATACAACTGTGTAAATTTTCGAGAAAATTGGTTTTGCCGTTTCGGAGTCTATAGGTAACGGATACACACACACACACAGAGGCACACGCACAGAAACAAAGTTCCATTTATAAATAAGTTTATATTTAACTGCTGTAATAGACTGGCAGCTAGGTCTCATCATTTTACAGTTGAAATGGCTAGAATTGACTGTCAGTTCTATACTGCTTCGCATCTCGTTTGTTGAATTCTCTTCTGGCTTTTTGCTTCTAAATCAACTTCAAAAATCTAAATACAATGCCAATCGTTATCTTCTGTCTTCTTAATTTTTCCTCTTTTCTTGTTCTTTCTCCTTAATAGTGTTTTTTCTCATATTCTCTGCCACTTAGTAATCGCTCGCATCTTAGTGGCGTTATTTCCTTACTGAGGGTGAAATGATTTAAAAAAAAAAACAGTGGCCAGATAGAGTGGATTTGGATGGGAGCAAGTTTCGCTGTTTTCGGCTTTTGTTGGAAAAGTGTCTAATGCAAACGTCGTCAAGTCTCCAGTTAAGGCGCTATGAAGTTGAGAAATATTTACCACGAAAGAAAATCTACGAGAACTGAGTCACAGAACTTTTATGTGACATTAATATTCTCCTTTCTACTCCGCCATTTACTGTGATAGGAAATACGTGCTAAAACTCTATTTTGTTAATTATCACATTGGGAAAGTTACCAATTAATGTCTGTACTAGTGAAAGACCGAATATTTGCAGTTACTCCATTATAAGCATTAACACACGCGTAATATTCTAACACCGTAACACAAGGGCGAGAATAGCGGACGGAAAGGAATGACTACTATTGTTCTCAAAATGTTTATTATACCGCGATACCATACAAGCAGTGATATATTAATAGAAATGTACCTATCACTATTTGTCTCACTCCGAGAATTTATGACATGAATAGAAAGAGAGAAAAAAAAAAGAATTTTTTTTTTGTCATATTTCCCAAGGAGAAAACGGCCAGGACGGTGGAAAGGTCCTGCTCCTGCTGTTCGCCCTACCGCTGTGGGCTTGTGGGGACATCTATCTTTTTTTGTCTTCGTGTACATAATTGGTATTACTATCATATATATATATTGTGTATATTCAGGCAGCATTTTTCATTGATGCATTTTTCATTAAATATTATTAAAAATTATCTATCAATATTGTAATTTTCTTTCTTCATTTAATGATAATGTTATTAAGCTTATCAGAGAATATGAACAAATTTACATAAAAAAATAGACAACACTTGTCTACATTATTTAATGAAACATGCATTAATATATAAATATATATATATGTGTGTGTGTGTGTGTGTGTGTGTGTGTGTGTGTGTGTGTCCGTACATATATATATATTCTCTTCCACACGATTGCTTCCACGACCAGGAGTTTAAATGTAAGGTCAATAGACACCTCCTAACACACTAACCTGCTCCCATTCTATCAAAAACTCTTCCCATCTGCCCAACCCTCATCCTCGCTATCCTTACTCATCTGTCACCTTTCTCCTGACATTCCCTATGTTTAATCACTCCTTCTCTTTACTTTCCCCTATGTAGCCTCATGCGCAATAGTGGCAGTGGAATGCCTTGCTTGGGGTGAGATGATTAAAATATATATCTATATATATATATATATATATATATAACAACTGTGTATTTTTGTAAAAACTCTTCTTTTATACAAGTTTCCTTAAAATCGACCGATTAGGTACTACGATTAAAAATTTTATTTAATTTCTTGTGTTTATACAAGTGCATTTTTTTTAGACACAAAGTGTGCAAAAACTGTCCAAACGTTCTGCATATCCGAGCGCTTTCAGCTATTTTTTTTAGACATTATCAAGTATGATTTTTTTATTTTGTTATTTTTGACTGAATGTGGTGGTATTTTGTGTCTGAAGTTATAAAATTATATATTTCCAAAACACTGTCAACACGTTGTGGTTGTGTTAGTTGTTAATGTTGACTTTTCCTTAAGAGCTTCCATCATTGTAAACTATAATTGTCTCCTGTTGGCATAGAGGAGTAGGGGAGATAAATTTCACTAAACTAACTGCTAACTTATATGTTCTATTTACTTGCCTCAAACTTTCTTTCACTTGCTTCCATCTTTCTTTCAATTACCCGACTCTTTCTTCCAAGTTCATTTACGATCAATATACCTTTCGTTGCTCCTTCTTAAAAAAAGTTGGACAGCATGAATTGGCATCCCCTATTCTTCATGGCATGTCATGTGCAAATCACGTGACATGATTTGAAAAAAAGAAAGGATTTTTTTTTTAAAAACACGTTGAACAGTTAGACCTAAGCATTAGGGGAAACATATCCTAAAAAGCGATGCTCTTGGAATGAACTGATGTGACATTTACCCGTTCCGGTCACTATAATGATACCCAGTCTCCGCCGCCGATCGATGGTTGATCACTTCGATCAAAACTCAGCCCTCTCCCACATTATGTTTGATTTATCACAAGGTCGATTTGGTCGTTAACCGCTGAAATTAGCCGTGTCGAGTGGTCCGTTGACAGGGTGAAATGTCACATTGAAGAATAAGAAAGAAAATTTCATTGCAGAATAAAAAATGGATTTTTATATAGGTGCTTTTTTCGGTACAATTCTTGCTTAAGTTCTATCGTTTCTTCATTCAAACAAATCCAATTACAACCGGTGACTACTATTGGATGGAGCACTTCTAGTTTGGGTTTTCTGGCACAAGGCTTAAGTAGGCGGTTCTCCTCAGGCAGGTAGTCACGTGACAACACGTCTCTCACGTCTCGACGTCTGCAATCTCTTTCTCAGATGCTGGAAGTGGCTCTCTATGGTTGAATGATAACCGTTTTTACGAACTCCATATACAATGACTTCTATGTTTCCATCACTAGGTAATCCGCCATTCTTTCCCCTTTTTCGGTTGGTTGACGGTGTTGGTTAATAAGGAAAACCACAAGACCCCCTACAGAAGGTAGCGGCGGAGAGTGACAAAAAAGTCTACAAATAAACTTCAAGAAAACTGAATGCATGCTCATCAGCAAAAAGTGCATCCCAAAATGCCAAATACAGGTGGGGGACACCAGAATCAAGCAAGTACTAAAATTTAAATACCTAGGAAGTGTTCTAACAAGAGATGGAAAGTGCGACACAGAGATCCGAAGGCGAATTGGCATGGCAAAGGACGCTTTCCAGTAGCTGAGTAAAGTACTAAGACACAGGAAAATTTCACTAGAAACAAAGAAAAGAAGTGATGGATTGCTATGTGTTCTTCAATACGGCAGTGAATGCTGGACAATATCATCGAAAATGAGGACAAAACTGGAAGCAGCGGAAATGTGGTTCTACAGAAGGATGCTGGATATAAAGTGGGGGATCAGTTCCATACTACAATCAATATCTAAACTGAACCCTCACTTTCTGACCACAGCAGTTTCTATACATTTATATTCCTGAGATCCAAAAGCACAAGGATGCATTCAAGAAGATGAGCAAAGTACTAAGACACAGGAAAATTTCACTAGAAACAAAGAAAAGTGATGGATTGCTATGTGATATCAATTCTTCAATACGGCAGTGAATGCTGGACAATATCATCGAAAATGAGGACTAAACTGGAAGCAGCGGAAATGTGGTTCTACAGAAGGATGCTGCGGATACCGTGGACTGAGCATGCAAGCAACGATGAGGTGTTGGAAAGAATGGCAACAAAAAGGAAACTAATACTGAGCATCGGGAAGAGACAACTGAAGTTCCTGGGACACGCAATGAGGAAGGAGGGCTTGTAGAACCTGATACTAACAGGCCAGATAGAGAGGAAAGAGAGATAGAGAGGAAAGAGAGATAGAGAGGAAAGAGAGATAGAGAGGAAAGAGAGACAGAAGAAGGCAGCGGATAACGTATTTGCAGAGCCTGATCAGGTGGATGGCGGAACGGGGGTTGCCAGGAGTAACAGGAGCAAACATACTAAGAGCCACAAGGGATAGGGAGACGTGGAGAACCATGATCGCCTACGTCCTGGAGGAACAGGGCACATAGAAGAAGAAGAAGAAGAAGAAGAAGAAGAAGAAGAAGAAGAAGACTGAATGCTCTTCACAAAGAGCAGTTAGTCAGGCGAGCTAAATGTTGTACTTTCAAGTGAACTTTCTCCTCTCATAGAGCTGACAAATATTTTTATATCTGCACGTAGTTTCGTACCCAAACATATTAATCCTGTTTAGAACTTCGCTTTTATAATAAGAGATTCGTGGAATTTTCCTTGAGGATTTTTTTAATATATTGGAGTAATAGAATAATACTTTGCGTTAATTATTTATATATATATATATAAAATCCCACACCACATATATTTACATCGCTCTGATTAACAACGACGCCACTTCCACCACATCTAGACAAGATAAATAAGAAACCTGTCTTAAACTAAGCCACCTCTCCTAACCCATATCTCTAAGACTAAAATACGGCCGACAGAATCAGAATAAGCTCCCAACCCCACTTTCGCTTAAACATCATATCACCACAAATAAACAGTTTTCACCATTTAATTTTCATTTTAACTTCGTCACCCAATGAGAAACACCTAAAGGTAGCTTCAAAACGTGAAAATTTTTGTGTAGTTATACTATGAATTTATAAACCATTGTAACAACTATTACAATATAACGCTACGTTTGTATAGAGCACTCTTTATAAAAGTAAATGCATGAACAGTAGGCTAAAAAACCTACGAGTTCCACAACTTTGTTACTATATATATATATATATATATATATATATATATATATATATATATATATATATATATATATAGGTGCTTTTCTCGGTTTCTGGGTTAAAAAGCAATCGGAATCTAACCGTACTGATGAGCTGTGATACAGCGAGACAGATCTGTCTGCGTATGACTATATATATTATAAATTATAGTTTAGAACATGTACATTAAAAGGACAATGTCTAAACAAAATGTACACTCTGTAGTATATTATAATTTGTACATGTTCTAAACTATAATTTATAATAAATATTCATACTCTAATTTTATATTGAGCACTGTTTTAAATTAATATTCTGAACGTCGTTAATATTTTCTTTGTTCCTTATTCACTTGGATATATATATATATATATATATATATATATATATATATATATATATAATAACAATAATAATTATAACAATATTAATAGTAACAAAAATAATTCTGTTAACACTACTAATTGTTATACTATATTTAATTTCGTCTTGAAAAACCCACCGAGAACGAAGTCGGATAGAAAAGGAGGGGAAGTAAAAAAAAGAAACAAACGAAGTACACGAACAAAAGTCAAATACTCGGAGGAAAGAAAAAAACTCAAGACGAAAACCCTAACACTAAAGCGCTCAATACGAAAGTAGAGCAATATATATATATATATATATATATATATATATATATATATATATATATATATATTACTTTAGAGCATGTGCAAACTACAAACTGCTACAAAATTGTACATTTTGTTTCGACCTTGAAAGAACAATAGTTAGAACAGGTAGTTAAATCATGGTAATAAACGTTTTATTTTTTTTAAATTCTTTTAAAAACAATACTTACCTTATATTTATAGATTGTTTTGTTATCTTCTTTTGGGATTTTTTGTTCCTTTATTTTAGGTTTTCTGAATAATTTTTATGATTGTGTATGTGATTTCATCATTAAAATACAAACGCGGAAAGAGTTAATTTGAAATAATGTAAAGGAGGTCAATATCTGTCTGCAATTCACTTTTGGCCAAAATTTAACATTTCCCTCTCTTATCCGTTTCCATTGACTCTCCTGTTTATTCCCTCTCTACATTTTCTCATATCCTTACTCTTTTTTTTTCCTCTCCATTTTTTATTTCTTGTCTTTCCTTTTCCTCTTTCTTTTCCTTTTCTTCATAAACGTACAATTATTTTTTTAAAAATGCCTAAAGATTTGAGCTCAAACAATGTAAACATTTGTCTGCAATTCACCTCCGGCCAAAATTTTAAAATTCTCTTTCTTAGCCGTTTCCATTGGTTCTTCCCTCTCTATATTTTCTCCCTTTTTTTCCTCTTCACTATCTATTTTTTCTGTTTCTTTCATTTTCCATTTCTTGATTTCTCATCTTATTTTCTGATCTTTTCTTACCTCTTTTTTTAACGCTGATTCAATTTCTGCCGGAGAGCGCATTTTTTTTTAAAAGCTTACTCGAATATTTAGGCCGGTAGGCGAAAATAAATTAATATAGTGTTTAATAGATAAATAGAGCTGCTTCTCAAATTCACTAAAAATAACGTTTAAAACCATAAGCAGTCAGACTAATAAAACGTCTGTTTTAAATAATTTTCCCCGTTTATGTTTAGAACTATGCAGATATGAAGTTTGCCAAAGATAACATGGAAAAAGAAAAATGAAAGAACGACAGGAACTTAGTTAAACAAAAAAGAATCTACAGAGCTCAATACCTTTAGCAAATAAGTCCCACCCTTTTACAGTGAAACAGATAAGATGTAACCGCAATTTCTACTCCAACAGTTTCTTTTCTCGCACTTCCTGCCTGTGGAATTCCCTTCCGTATACTTGCTTCCCCGACAGCTACAATCTCTAGGAGTTTCAATGTAAGGTCAATAGACACCTCCTAACACACTAACTTGCACCCATTCTCTCAAACACTCTTCCCATCCACGCAACCCTCATCCTCGGTATCCTTACCCGTCTATCACTCTCCTTCTGACATTTCCTTTCACTTTCCCCTATGTAACCCCCTAACCACTCTTTCTCATTACTTTCCCCTATGTAACCCCCTAACCACTCTTTCTCATCACTTTCCCCTATGTAACCCGCTGACCACTCTTTCTCATCACTTTCCCCTATGGAACCCCCTAACCACTCTTTCTCATCACTTTCCCCTATGTAACCCCCTAACCACTCTTTCTCATCACTTTCCCAGATGTAACCCCCTGACCACTCTTTCTCATCACTTTCCCCTATGTAACCCCCTGACCACTCTTTCTCATCACTTTCCCCTATGTAACCACCTAACCACTCTTTCTCATCACTTTCCCCTATGTAACCTCCTAACCACTCTTTCTCATCACTTCCCCTATGTAACCTCCTAACCACTCTTTCTCATCACTTTCCCCTATGTAACCCCCTAACCACTCTTTCTTATCACTTTCCCCTATATAACCCCCTGACCACTCTTTCTCATCACTTTCCCCTATGTAACCACCTAACCACTCTTTCTCATCTCTTTCCCCTATGTAACCCCCTGCGCAACAGTGGTAGTGAAATGCCTTGCTTGGAGTGAAATGATTAAAAAACTTAAATTGTCAGACCTGTAACAACATAAAAAACTGTTTCATGACTCTGATTCAAATTGTTACTCTTAGTTTCAGGCTAAGGTGATCATCAGATGAAAGCTTCGATCAGAATCTGAATACATTTTGTTTTCTATATGGAATAAAATATATTTTTGCAATATAGGTAAAAGTAATTGCTATGGTGAAACATACCTATTCCTCAGATAATGGACTCTCATTTCTATATTGATAAGAGTTAACAAGAAGTTCTTGGGAAGTTCTTAGGAGTTCTTAGAAGTTCTAGAGAGTTCATTAGAGTTCTGTTAGAGTTCAGTAGAACAATTAGTTAGTTCAAGTTTGGACATAGTTTGACTAAGGCAGTTGATATTAGTCGGCAGTTAGCCGAATACTAAGGAGTCAGCTTACAGTGGAAGATTACCAAGTTCCTAACATTTTGGGTGCGTTAAGTCGATCCGCAACCGACATAGCACGATTATAACCTTCAGTGCGAAAACTACTCCACAACAGCAATCAATATTAGAGAGCATATGTAACTATAAAGGTGGACACTGAGGTCAATACTATGTAACGACAGTCTGTTTCACGATTCATTGTAATCTTCAGATCATGTGTGTTGTATTTTGGTTCGACTATTTATATATACTTGTCAGTGGTGATGTCCTTCACGAATGCTCTGGAGAGAGGAAGGCCCATTTTTTCCTTAGTCGTCACTCCCTTTGCTGTGTTAGCTGCACCTTGCAATATGAATCTCAAAAACAATGAAAATGTTTTGAAAGCACACACCCCGTCATGATGTTGATCTCGAGGTTGTGCTACTTGGTAATGTAGTTGCCAATGGTGAATAACATAAACGTTGCTCAAGAATATTTCATAATGATTTCTCTAACTTTACTAAAGAAATTGAAAAATTCAAATTAGCTCATGAGATACTGATCCATACATACTTACAAGATCAAGCCAAATTACATGAAGCTAAGTTTTATTTTGTTTGACTGACAGGGTTGAGTTCCAAATCATGTGTGAATGTTCCAGACAGCTGTGGAAGCCAGGTATCCCAGTCTTCTGGACAGCTGTGCTTATATAATGGTTACTTAGCAAGACATCTGTCATAGTTTTACAAAATAGGCAAAAGTATTCAATATTAGAGAGCATATGCAAATATAAAAGTGGACACTGAGGTCAACACTAAGTAGCGACAGTCTGTTTTAGGCTTCATTGTAATCTTCAGACCATGTGTGCTATGTTTTGGTTCGGCTATTTAGGTCAATACTATGTAACGACAGTCTGTTTCACGATTCACTGTAATCTTTAGACCATGTGTGCTGTGTTTTGCCATTCTTTCATTCTTTTAATATTGCTGCCTCTCATGGACCAGTGATCCTGCTATATATTTAGAGATTCTTCATAAAATTCAAAAAATAATCAGCAATATTACTGGTCTTGACTTGGCATCTTGAATTCAGTCACTTTCCCATTGTCAAAGTTTCTTTCATGGTAATTATTTCAGATGAGCTCTTCACTGGTACCTAGTTTTTATAAATTTAAATGCACTACTAGATTGGCAACAAGGTCTCATCAATTTACAGTTGAATTGACAAAGTGTAACCATAAATATAATATAACAACTGCTGTCATGATTACAGCTAAAGTTTACATTCAACATACAGTGACCAGAATAGCCAATTATATCACGTTTATGCCACATTTGAAACAATGACAACCAAAAAAGCTGGCGATGATAATTGCAGGAATCACTTCATCTGCAGAAGATGACATAAAAGAAATTGCAATTTCATTACCAGAACAGCCATTCTCTCAAAAGAGAATTCTAGTAAAGAGATTAGAAAAGACTCAGATATCTGCAAGGTTTTTCTTCACAAGTTGAAATGTGATCATGTTTCCAAATGAATTTTTGGACTTAGTCTTTCTGACAAATCACAAAATGAAAGATGTCCCAAACGCCCACTCTTCTATATCCTTGTGTATTAATGCAGATGTCCTCTAGGTGTCCCAAACTCTTGTTTATCAATGACTTTTCTTCTGACATCAGTTCTCGAATTGATATATCTATGCTGATAGAACAACCATTTACTCCTCTTCTGATAGTAAGTCAGATCAGTTTGATAAGGTCAAATTGGCAGCTGATCTCAAAATTGACCTGCAGTCTATTATTAACTGGAGCAAAGAATAACTTAATTTTAAATGCCCTCAAAACAAAACTGGTCTCCATTAATTATCTGAGAGACTCCTTTCTGCCTTCAATCAACATAGATAATGCTAATCTCCAAGGTTTTCTTCACAGGTTGAAATGTGATCATGTTTCCAAATAAATTTTTGAACTTATTCTTTCTAAAAAATCACAAAATGAAAGTTGTCCCAAACGCCCACTCTTCTATATCCTTGTGTATTAATGCAGATGTTGCCAACTTTGTTCATCAATGTTTACTACTAGATATCTCTCAATACCTAAGAGTATACTTAAGTTAAATTCTTGCAACTTTTATATTCTCATCATTGATAAACTGTTGATAGCTTTATTGACATAGTTGTTTTTTTCTGCTAGAGATTCTATACCTTTCAGGAAGTTCATCTTTTTTTTTTTTTAATCATATCACCCCAAGCAAGGCGATAACGCCACTGATGCACAGGGAGCTACATAAGGGTAAAAAGAATGGAAAAGAGAAATCCGGAAACCACATCCTAAACAGGGAACAAGGGATGAGCCTCTTCACCTGTTCAGTAGACGTGGGTGGAGTGTGGACCTGGCGATAGTTTAGTCTATCTACTCCAATTGGAAAAAAAAGAAAAAAGAAAAGAGTGAAAAGATTGGAAAAGAGAAAACCGGAAACCGCATCCTAAACAGGAAACAAGGGATGAGCCTCTTCACTTGTTCAATAGATGTGGGTGGAGTGTGAACCGGGCGATAGTTTAGTTTAGTCTATCTACTCCAACTGAATAAAGAAAAATTTTTAACTCAAGACATCGCCTGGATCACAAACAAAAACCACAGTACACAATTCATTCTAATTTGGTTTGTGTAAGTGAGCCTAGGTAATACATAACTGCAGATATGAAGACATAGAGAGAGATGCAAATATGGAGAATGAGTTTGTGCGGGTGTATGCTTTGGTGTGTGTAGGCGTGCCTAGGAAAATCTGGGCCTAAATGGAACTTTCCGTTAATAAAAATCAAAAGCATCTATTCTCGAATTATTTTACGACTTGGCCGAATATCCAAAAAGAGCAATGCCTTAGGGAATCAAATGATTTCCCAGACGAGCTCAGATCGATGTGACCCTTCGATTTATCAGCTAATGCAACCAAAGCCGCACACTTGGTGTTCGATTTTAAGTGGCTGTAGGCTATAAAATCCAAAAAGCACGTGTATTTCATATCCTTCCCAAAAGCATAACTGTTCCTAAGAGGATTATGTAGCACCAATGATCTAGATATTAGCTGCTCGGTAGTCAAATATCAGTGACCTTGAACTATCCAGAAAACCTGTTGGCAAATATTGATTGGATGATCGTTACCACCTGTGCTTAGCCTGGTGTTAAGAGTAAATGAAAACTGATGTTTTAAATAGTTCTTTCCTGGTCCGTGTGAAGTTGCTAATTAATGACTGCTGTAATATTATTTCTTATCTTATATATCAATTCTGACATTCAATGTGATCAATGACTTCATCTAAACTTATTTATAAATGGAACTTTGTCAGTGTGTGTATGTGTGTGTGTCTGTGTGTGTGTCCGTTACCTATAGACTCTAAAACGGCTGAACCGATTTTCTTGAAAATTTACACAGTTATACTATAAGAGTCTGCGAGTGTTCTTAGCTAGGTTTTGTGTCGAGGTACCACCGATAAATATCGAAAAAATCGGGTTATAGAAGGAGTGGTCCGATTTTAATCAAATTTGATATACTCATAGTCAAAGACATAAGAAACGATATTCAAAAGTTTCAAGGTTGCAGTTCTTACAATAATGCAGAAAATCGATAATATCTATATATATAAAAGGCAAGATGTTTATGTGTGTGTGTTTATCTGCCTATATGTCTGTATTTTTCAGCCCTTTTATTTTAGTTTTTGCTTCAGGTTTGGCACTAAGTAGGTATAATTGTAATTCTTAGTCTCAGCCATGATACCATTTACTCAGAGGACTTATTTAGCCTTCAAAATTCAGTTTACGACGAAAAAACTTATTTGATATCGAATCAGGAAATCAAAATTTGACTTACATCCATTCATTTTTCTTTCAGTCTACGGTTTCGCTTTAACTGGAAACAACTATTGCTTTTTAGTCTTTCGTGCCAACATCCAAAGAGTCTGAGCTCCAGGACCATGGATCAGTTTTAAAGCTTTCATTACACCCGAGCAACGCCGGGCTATACTGCTAATAGATTAAATAAAAATAAACGTTTGCTTAGTAAAGTAGTGAGTAGTTTTAAGGCGTTTAGTTTTCAGGTGGACCACATTAAACACATTGAATATATAAAAACAAATATATTGTTTATAGAAGCAGCTTGGGGTAAATCTCAACGGATCCTATTGATAATGAATATTAAAACTGATCCAGCCAGACGGCTCAGTGTAATTAAATTTATTTATTTACAGATTCAATATTTATTGCTCATAAAAAAATTCAAAGTTTCCAAACTCGGATGGCCATTTCAACGTGCGAATTTAATACCATTAGCGATAACAAAATATTTTGAGAAAATAAATGTGTGTATGTATCATCCTCATTCCTTGCGTAAAGTCTCCATTGGAATTCATGAGTTATCTCTCTCTAACCCTGCAAGTTACTTGTTCACCGCTGCTGTAGCCTGATATTAAACTCACATCTCTAAGAGTCAAATCAAGAACTAACCAACGTTTATATCCACTAGGCCATGTGTCGTTAAGGATGAGCATGATGTAACCCCTGATAATAATAAATGGTTCGGTTCGAAATTTTCAGCATCTGAAGAAGGCTGGAGCGTTTAACGGCCGAAACGTCGTACACATGGCAACAAAGATGAGGACAACAGTCCTAATGTAAATACTGTAAATACTACCTCAGCCCAGAAATAGATAGATAGATAGATAGATAGATAGATAGATAGATAGATAGATAGATAGATAGGTAGGTATGAGTTTGGGTTCCTGGATTTCACGCTGTTGCGATTGTCAGACAAGCTGATTTTTTTTTCAAAAATTGGCGATATGTAGGACTGCGTATATTGGTGTATTTTTTTAAATTAATCAGTTTGTCTGACGATCGCAAGAGCGTGAAACCCAGGGTCACAAACTCACACCTATCTATATCAATATGTCAGCACTATCACTGATATTGAGCGCTTTCAAATAAGTACCGCGCATATATAAGTAATATAATATATATAACAAATTGCATATATATAGAGATATATATATACATATGCATACACATTTCACATATATATATTAGTCATTCACATACAAGCCTGTTTCTCTGTATCACAGCTGGTCAGTGTGGCTAGACACATGCACTTACTTCTGGCCGAGATTGAAACTAGACCGATTTGGTGCCAGACGGAGTCGCTAGCCCTTAAGCCATAGGCGCATGGAATCAGAGAAGGAAAAGTTTAATGTGTTGTATATAAGCAGGGTATACAGATGCCAGTCACCGAAAGAACTCAATTCATTTCTGAAGAGTTACGCATATAGCAGAAGTGGAAAGTGTTTTTAAAATTTTCTTCTCCAGAGAGCACAATTGTAATGAAAGAATAATATATTATCTACATACAAGCCTGTTTTTGGTGTGACAAGTACCCTAGGATTGCTGAAATGCATAAAAATCAGAGTAGTGCGCAAAACCTAGGACAATATATATATATATATATATATATATATATATATATATATATATTACGCTTTTTCAATTTTCGCACAAGATATTGAGTATTGTACTCGAAGTCGTGAACAAACTGTCCGAAGTTAATATTTGGCTACTATTTTTCAAGTACTTTTAATTTTCGCAGCCATTTCCCAAAAATGTTGTGATTTCAGCGTGGTTGTTAGAATTCATTTTTGGTATCCTGGTATTCTTTGGGAAACTGGAAATGGTCGAGCGTGACAGCAAGTGTAACGGCTATTATAAACGAGACCAAAACTCAGTGAATGACGTTGAATATTTTTATGCAATTAATTTTTCAAGTGTTCTAACAGAAGACGGAAAGTGCGACACAGAGATCCGAAGGCGAATTGGCATGGCGAAGGAAGCAATCCAGAAGTTAAGTAAAGTATTAAGAAACAGGACAATTTCGCTAGAAACAAAGAAGAGAGTACTGGATTGCTATGTGATGTCAGTTCTTCAATATGGCAGTGAATGCTGGAAAATATCTTCGAATATGAAGGAAACACTTGAAGCAGCTGAAATGTGGTTCTACAGAAGCATACTGGATATAAAGTGGGGATCAGTTCTATATTACAATCACTATACAAATTGACCCCTCACTTTATGGTCACATCAGTTTCTATACATTTATATTCCTGAGATCCAAAAGCACAAGTATGCATTTCAGAAGTTAAGTAAAGTATTAAGAAACAGTACAATTTCGCTAGATACAAAGAGGAGAGTACTGGATTGCTATGTGATGTCGGTTCTTCAATATGGCAGTGAATGTTGGACAATATCTTCGAAGATGAATGAAAAACTTGAAGGAGCTGAAATGGGGTTCTACAGAAGGATGCTGTGGATATCATGGACCGAGCATGTGGACAATGGAACGATGGAAACGAAAAGGAAATTAATACTGAGCATCAAGAAAAGACAACTAAAGTTCCTGGGACATGCAATGAGGATGGATGGCATAGAGAACCTGATACTAACAGGTCAGATAGAGGGAAAAAGAGACAGAGGAAAGCAGCGGATAACATATTTGTAAGGACCTGATCAGATGGATGACAGAACATACTTCAGAAAATAAAGTTAAAAAAAGTAAAGCTTTTATTCGCTAAATATTTTATGCAGGAAATCAACTGTCTGTAATTTGTGTGGCATTAATGTAACTTTTTCCTCTAAAATTAAATGTCTACATTTTTAAATATTCTTCGAATATTTCAGAAATTCATTTAGTCAACAAAAAATAAATCTAAATATTTTCCCCGTAATTTTGAAACAAAAACAATCGCAATTTTGTTTACGTCACACAAAACATCAACTCACATTTACGTAAAACAAAAGAAAATTGATTGTTTTAATGGAATTTTTTAACAATCTTTAAACAACAATTTTTATATAACTATTTTTTTTTATCTAACTGAGTTTGAAAGTGAGGTGAACACTACAAGTGCTCGGGAATCGCAAAAGGCTGCATTAACCAGTTGCACGGGTTATGATGCTAGTATATATATATATATATTGAAATCTGACAAGATGAATAGAATAAATAAAGAACAGATAAAAGAAAAATGTCTTTAATCTAACATGTTTCACTTTAACAAGTTTCTTCAGAGATTTTTTAATAGACGAATAATATAAATATTTTTATTATAAAAAAATCTCCAAAGAGGCAGTATGTTGATTGAGGTTTAATTTCTTTAGCTTTTTAAAGATTTTTTGGAAATTGAAAAAAAATTTAAATCTTTCGTCTTAAAAAGTCTCCGAAGAAGCTTGTTAAAGTGAAACATGTTCGATTAAAAACACTTTTCCTAGTTGTACTTTACTCATTCTATTTATGTGTGTGTGTGTGTGTGCGTGTGTTTGTGTGTGTGTGCACTGTACTGTACTTCTTGTGTGAATTGGCGTGCTATCTGTCATATTTGCTACTGTGTCCTCGGTAGTACGCTTTCTTTCACTAAATATCGTCAGAAAAAAAAAGCCTGACATCAGATTCAGGGACAATAACAATGCATTGATGCTGAAATTAACACTTATTTATGAGTGCAACAATTTGCAAATGATTGTCTATGCTGCATCAAATTTACATTAATCAATGCAGAAGTGTTTTGTCCAATTCGCCAATTCACTGCATGAAATATGTTAAAACACCAAAGCCTGAAAGAAATCGAGGCACAAAGGCAACAATGAAAGATGACTAGATAAGCAACTCTTCATTTGTTATTCAATGAATTGTTCGGATAAATACAATCATCTTTCTTATCTGGACCAGTACGTTTCGGCAAAAGTCATTCTGAATAATAACAGTAACAACAATAGCAATAAAAACAATAACAAGAAAAAGAAAATCAAGCCCTGAATAGAAACTTTATTCTAAAGTGAATTTCTGGTGCAGTGGATATCAGCTCGGAACGTGAAATCGGTGAGCCAAGTTCGAATTCAAGTTGAATTCACATACGCGCAAATAATTTAACAAAGGTATTAGACCATCGCTTCTCCCTTCAGGTATGGGCTAAATAGCAGGAGAGAATAGGTTCTTTAGCTTCGGTTGGCAACCAGTCTACCGAAGATAATCTTCTGCAGGATAATCTTCTGCCCAGTCAGTCATGTCTCTTTCGAGACATGATCACCCAAAGCGTATATCACGTATGACACTTAATTGACTGGTTCCCTGAAAGTAAAACACTGCGCCTCCTCGGTTTAGTTCTCACAACAAACAACAAGTGGAATGACTATATAGAATCCATAGCTAAGAAAGTCGGTTCTCTGTGTAAGGCCAGGAAGATTTTCTCGTCTGAAACAATCCTGTACATATATAAATCTACCATCCGCCCGTGCATTGAATACTGCTGCCATATCTGGTCGGGTGTTCCTGCTATCCACTTAGGGATCCATGACAAAATCCAACGGAGAATCTGTCATGTGATCGATCCCGACTTGGCAGCTCGGATATAGTCACTTTCTTACTGGTGCAATGTGGCTTCCCTATGTCTCGTCTACAAATACTTTCATAGCTTCTGCTCAGATGAACTTAGCTCACTGGTACCCCTATATATGAATTTACTCGAGCCACAAGATTAGCAACTAGGTCCCACCCTTTTACTGTGAAACCAATAAAATGTAAACGCAAATTCTACTCCACCAGCTTCTTTTCTCGCACTTCCCGCCTGTGGAATTCTCTTCCATTTACTTGCTTTCCCGACAGCTATAATCTTCAAGAATTCAAATGTAAAGTTAATAGTCATCTCCTATCTCACTAACCTGCATCCTCTCTCTGTCTCTCTGTCTCTCTGTCTCTCTGTCATTATCCTTTCTCCGTTCTCTCCACTTTCATCAGTATTCTCATCCTTCTCCTACCCTTTTCCTGACATCCCCTATAACCTGTCACTCTTTCTCATAATTTACCTCTCATGTAACCCCCTGCTCAACAGTGGCAGTAAAATGCCTTGCTTGGTGCGATATGGTTATAAATATAAAAATTATATGAAGCACAATTAAAGCCTTATGTAGTAAGATACCGTTTCGAAGAAACTCTTCGAAATTTATTTTGGCGTTGAACAGATAACAGCACGAGGTTGAATTTGTTATTGAATTAATTTTTCAGAAAAAAACAATTATATTTCTTTTCTGGACTAGTACGTTTCAGCAATAAAGATTCCGAATAATAACAACAATAATAATAATATTAAGAAGAAGACCAAGACTTAAGCAGAAACTTTATTCGTAAGAATATTTACCATTTCTTGGAGTTTCCCTACGGATGAAGTAAAAAACAGCAGAAATATATATATATATATATATATATTTTTAATCATATCACCCCAAGCAAGGCGGTATCGCCACTGGTGTGCCGAGGGCTACGTAAGAGTGAAAAGATTAGAAGAGAGAAAGCTGGAAACCACATCCTAAACAGGGAACAAGGGGTGAGCCTCTACACCTGTTCAATAGACGTGGGTGGAGTGTAAACCGGGCGATAGTTTAGTCTATCTACACCAATTGAAAAAAAAAAGAAAAGAAAAATGAAAAGATCGGAAAAGAGAAAACCGGAAACCACATCCTAAATAGGGAACAAGGGATGAGCCTCTTCACCTGTTCAATAGACGTGGGTGGAGTGTGAACCGGGTGATAGTTTAGACTATCTACTCCAATTGAAAAAAAAAAGAAAAGAAAAGTGAAAAGATTGGAAGAGAGAATACTATGCAAGGATCGACAAAGAAACAAGGAAGTTTTGTATGGCAGCAGAAAGAACTCTTAGTATTTGTCTATAATTTTGCGATGAGGTAGTATTTACATTATTTACATTGTTCGGACTGTTGTCTTCATCTTTATTGCCACTTTTACGACGTTTCGGCCGTTGCATGTTCTTACCTTCTTCAATGCATAGATCTTCGAACCGATCGCTTTATTTCGATCACTAGGGTATATAATTCTCATTCCATGTGCGATGCCACTTCCGGATGCTATGTAGTTATCTCCCTTTATCTCTCTTTAAGTTATTTGTTCACCACTGCTCTAGCCAGGTATTGAACTCCCAACTGTTTGGATCAGGTCACTGGAAGTAATCAACACCGATATCTACTGAACAATGCGTCTTTGGGGACACCCTAACCCTTTGGGCCCAGAAAAAGCCTTTCTACTCAAAATCAATAAAATAAAGTTGAATTCTTTGTATACCTAATGATGAACAAGACCATGGAAAAGAAACCTTTTGAGAGATAAGCGAAGACAGAGAGCCACTTACCTGAGGAGTTTCTGTGAACAGATAGAGGAACGCAGTGTAGAGACCTTAGCAAAGGGAGAAAACTGCTATGAGCCGCATAAGAAGTTGTGGAGAGACATGATCGCTTATATTCTGAAGGAACACGACACAAAAAAAATGATGAGTGAAGTCAAATATGGGCAGATGATGTGAGATGGAGGTTGTAAAAGTGCCCCATATCTTGGGGTAATGAAATCTTCACTGAAGAATTACGATTAACACCACGTTAAGACCCGTGTAAACTAGATCTCAGCGGGAAATATCGCCACAAAACGTGAGATGCTTATGAAAATTGAACAAGCAAAAATCGTGTGGTACTTTCAATTCCAAACCGATCATAAACGCGAACATATGATAGCTGATAAGTGCTAGCTTGGTGATGATAAGTGCTAGCTTGGTGATGATAAGTGCTAGCTTGGCGATGATAAGTGCTAGCTTGGCGATGATAAGTGCTAGCTTGGTGATGATAAGTGCTAGCTTGGTGATGATAAGTGCTAGCTTGGCGATGATAAGTGCTAGCTTGGTGATGATAAGTGCTAGCTTGGCGATGATAAGTGCTAGCTTGGCGATGCAGCATGCCCAAGAGATTTTTTTTAGGAAGGTGACTGAGAAATTCTTCGGATATACAGATATTCGAAATAAAATGGTAAGCTTATGACATATACATGGATCCAAAAACCAACTGAAACTGTTACTATGATTTTAGGCGTACGAATGAATCCGATCCCTGCTACATTTGGCCAGGTTTCATTCGGATGCGGCAGGTTCGTTTGACAAATCCGGCCCATTCGATCCCTAGTGAATGTTGCATTAGAAGGAAAAAAATGGTGGAATGTGAATACTACCATAGCATTCATCATCATTGGTTTGTTAGATTCTATTTTCAGTTCTTTAAACCGTAACCTAGGACTGCATACAGTAAAATCAATGTTCCAATCTTAAAGGAATCAGCATTACTAGGAACAACAAACATCCCGACCCCTGTCTGAGATCAAAGTCTCTTCACTGAGAAAGCAATTAACGTAAGACCTCCAGTATAATTTAAAAATCTGCAAAATAACGGCCAAGTTAAGGAAGACAATCCTCTAGAATTTTTCTATGACTACAGATCGAATAATACAGGTAAAACTCTCAGATATTATGAATAACAGAAAAGAAAAATTGGCAAACAGATTGACCTAACAATGCTAAAGGACACAATCATGTTTGAAAGTTGTTTTTTTTTTTAACGAAGCAAATACAAATTCTAGAGATGGGAAAAGAAAAAAGTGTTTCATTTAATATTGTTCCTGATATGGTTCAATTTTTAAAAAATATAAAAATAAAGGAGGAATTCAAGAACAAATTAACATTTTTTTTATTTCAGAAAATTTTTGTTATTTTTATTTTTTTATTTTTTTCAGAAAATCTACCCCCAAAAGTCAAACAATTACAGGTCTTGTCCTGAGAGAAGATTTGTGTCTATATTTCTGAGATGAGGTAGTATTTACAGTATTTACATTATTCGGACTGTTGTCCTCATCTTTGTTACCATTTGTACGACGTTTAATAATAGATCATTCTATTTGTCTATATATCTTAGAGGAGGTAGTATTTACAGTATTTACATTATTCGGACTATTGTCCTCATCTTTGTTGCCATTTGTACGACTTTTCGGTCGTTGAACGCTCCGGCCTTCTTCAGGTGTTAGAAATTTCGAACCGAACCCTTTACTACAATCACTTGGGTATTTACAGTAGTTACATTATTCGGACTATTGTCCTCATTTTTGTTGCCATTTGTACGATGTTCTGGCCGTTGTACGCTCCGGCCTTCTTCAGGTGTTAGGAATTGCGAACCGAATTCTTTATTACAATTACTGGGTTAATTACAATGTTTACATTATTCGGACTATTGTCCTCATCTTCGTTGCCATTTGTACGACGTTTCGACCGTTGTACGCTCCGGCCGTTGTACGCTCCGGCCGTGTACATTTAAGTGTAAACAACAAAGCATCACATACGTCATTGCCCAACGTCATTGGTAATGTGATTATGAAATGAATACAGGTTAATCAGAATTACAAAATAGTAATAATCATAAATTATGATAAATCAGGCTTGGCTCTCATGGATTTTGATCTTAGCGATTGGGGGTGTTAATGTGCTGTTCTTGAAGAATTAAACTGGGTTACGGTAAATATCCAGTTCAGTACCACAGAGTTGATGGTAACTTGCCTGGCCTTAACCAGTTCGGCATTTTGCGTCTCTCTTCATGGTGGGTAGGAATGTATCCGGATGACGAGAGAGGCTTTTTTTAATAAGTTTAAAATTGGAATCAGCCAAAGGGGGTTGGGAAATGAGCTCATTAGTTATTGTTTGCGTATTATCATGCAAATGCAGATCTAAAATAATGTTTTTTGAAAGTTGCAAACAAGAATCGTATCAGTGATAGTAGGTTCACTTGGAATGATAAAAAATGGACCAAAACAACACATTGAAAGAATCCCTGGAAACCCCAGCAGCTTAAGTGATATGCAAACTATTGTCTTGTTAAGTACAGCCCACACACTAAGGAGAACTTTGTCTATGTAATGCTAGGGATGATAGGGTAGATATAAAAAAACATGAAACGGAGCCATAACAACACACCACTACCTGCCTTAGGTCTTCCCGCAGACTTGGTTGGTGACCATAGCAGAAATCGAAATATGATGAATAATGACAAAATAATAATAATAATAATAATAATAATAATAATAATAATAATGCTTTATTCTTGCAGCACAAGACCAAAGTCTTTTCACTAAAAACTTTCAGGCAAATATTGTACTTAATAATGTGAATCCAAAATGCAGGTTCTGTGATAAATACCAAGAAACAATGGACCATCTAATCTCAGGATGTTCTATACTTACCCCAAATGAATATAAAAGTCGTCACGATAGAGTAGGGCAATATTTACGCTGGATAATGCGTAAACACTATGGAAAATGTGTAAACAAACACTGGTATGAACATCACTCAGCACCGGTTACAGAAATAGAAGATGTCACCATTCTATGGGATTATACAATCTACACAGACAGAAAAAGTGAAGCAAACAGGACAGATATTATTGTTAAAAACCAAAAAGAAAAAACTTGTCTATTAATTGATACGGCTTGTTCAGCGGATTGTAACATAGCAACCAAGGAATTCGAAAAACTATCAAAATGTAAAGACCTGGAAATTGAAATAGAAAAAATGTGGAAATTGAAAACAAGAATCGTATCAGTGATAGGAGGTGCACTTGGAATGATAAAAAAATGGAACAAAACAATACATTGAAAGAATCCCTAGAAACCCCAGCAGCTTAAGAGATATACAAAAAATTGTCTTGTTACGTACAGCTAAGGAAAACTTTGTCTATGTAACGTTAGAGATGATAGGGGAGATACATGAAATGGAGCCATAAGAACACACCACGACCTGCTTAAATCTTATTTCAAACTTGGTAGGTAGTGCGACCATAGCAGATACCGAATTATGATGACAAATGAAACAATAATAATAATAATAATAATAATAATAATAATAATGGAGTGATATTAAAACAGTTTTATGAAGAACGAAATAAACACAGTCGTTTATACTTGTGTAGGTAATACAGGAAGCTATTGAGGGTGTGCAAAATATCGTCTCGTGGCCGTCACTCAGCTATTACAGAAAGGTTACAGACGGTATCATGATGAAGTAGCCCTCAGAATACACGCGCAATGATTCAGGAAGAATAGCCAAGAATGTGCAGCATATTGACAAGAGCATACACCACAGTAAGAAGTCAGAAAAAACGAAGTGAAGCTCATGTGGGATATGCATGCAACTGGTATGCCCTTATCACATAGAGTGTCAAGATGGCTATATTGAGATTCTTACATCCGCACCCCAGATTTCTTGATACGCTGTACTTTGACACAATATTATTAATAGCAATAATAATGTCAAGCGGGCCTTGACGATTAGCAAGTTTCAAAACAAATGATTCACAAACAAAATATTGCTTCTGTCTAACGATTCCTTCTGACTTCAGAGGGCTACCGTTTCTTTTTGCGGAAGACTGATTGTCAACTGTTGTTGATCTTCGTCGCCAATTTGTTGTGTAGTTGTGGCGAAACTTCGTCGCAAAGTTGTCGTGATCGGTTTGTGCCGGAAGTAAGACACGGAACAAGAAGGTAGGTTCGAAACAGTGAATTAGTATAACAAGAAAAAATATATTCAACGAAGTGTTAATAATAAGAAATATAGAAATAAGTAAGTCCGTAGGTATTATTACGCTGCCTGCCTAGTAGCTATTGTCAGTTGCTCTCGTTAACAGCTGTACTTGACTGCTCGTAACTGCGTTATTTAATCGCCTTCCCACTTTAGACAAAATGGCACAAAACCTTTTTAATATGGGTAATCCGAACCATATAGCCCGGCCAAAAGTTTCTAATGTTCCCCCAGTCGAGACTACCCTTCGGCGGAACCTCGACTGAGTTTATACGCTCTGCCCGAAAGCAGAGTGTTCGACAGTGCGCAAGGCAATTACTGGGCGTATCTGCAGTAGCTACCCTTCCACTAGGGTAAAATGTGGCACAAAGCCTATTTAATGTGGGTTCTTCGGACCATATAGCCCGGTCAAAAATATCTGTCTAATGTTCCCCAGTCATGACTCTACCCTTCGGCGGAGCCACGACTAGGTTAATACTCTCTTCCCAAAGGCAGAAAGTTGAGAGTGTGATAGGCAGTTACTGGGCTATCTGCTCTCTCAATGTCACGTAGGTAATATATATAGCAAGAGGAAGAGTTCATTCCTCGTAGAAGGGTACCATAACATCAACCAAAGTTATAGTATCCAGTCTGTTCTGTTATTCACCTATAGCTGTGGCGAGAAGTGGTGGATTCATACTTTTCCCAAAAGTAATTGCTCGTAAGTGAATGCAGCGACTGGGATTCAAACTCGGTTCTCCAATTTCTTATTCTGAGCCAATATCCGTTACACTATAACTCACTCTCAGAGTTAAATTCGCTGTATTTAATAATAATAATAATTACAATAATATTAACTCTCTAGGGCCATTCGTATCATATTTGATACAGTATGAAAACAAGCCTTGAAAGAAATATTTTCCTGAAAAATTTTTTAAGAGAAATATTTTATAAATTTCAAATGAAAGCAGTACTGACTGCTCAGTCAATGAATACCAAATGTTTCCTTATAGGGAAATACTGTATCAAATATGATACGAATGGCCCTAGAGGGTTAATAATAGCCTTGATGCAATTCTAATGACGATTCGTAATTGCCTTTTGATCTTAATTGATTGGACGTATTATCATTTACTTGTTTAAGTAAAATAAACTGAGAAATCGGGGAGCCGAGTTCGAATTCCAGTTGAATTCCTTGCATTCACTTACGCACAAATACCCTTGGGAAAGGTATTAATCCGGCTCTTCTCTCCAGTTATGGGTTAAATAAAATTACAGATTGGGTTCTATAGCCTTGGTCCGCAACCAGCCTACCGCAGAAAGTAATGGCAACGCGGGATAATCTTCTGCCCAGTCAGTCACCCAAAGCGTGTATCATATATGGCACTTAACTGACTGACGAACTGACCGAAGAGGAAAGATCGGAGATATTACCATTTAAGCTCAGTACTAGATTTAGCAGGATGTGCGTTGTGGTGCAGTGGATATCGGCTCGGAACGAGAAATCGGGGAGCCGAGTTCGAATTTCAGTCGAATTTCTTGCATTCACTTACGCACAAATACCCTTGGGAAAGGTGTTAATCCGCCTCTTCCCTTCAGTTATATGTTAAATAATATAGCAACCAGTCTACCGCAGAAAGCAATGGCAACCTACTGCGGGATAATCTTCTGCCTAGTCAGTCATGTCTCTTTCGAGACATGATCGCCCAAAGCGTGTATCACGTATGGCACTTAACCGATTGAATATTTGGAAAAACAATTAAAGCTTCTACTGGGCATAAAGTGGGGGATCGGTTTTATATTATCATGAAGTAATAAACTAATCCCCCAATAATTACTACGTATTAATATAATGATATAATTCACCAGTCTACCGCAGAAAGCAATGGCAACCTACTGCGGGATAATCTTCTGCCCAGTCAGTCATGTCTCTGAAGAGACATGATCGCCCAAAGCGTGTATAACGTTTGACACTTAACTGAGAGACTGACTGAACTATCCCGATCAGTACCACATAATTGTCAGTTTAACCAGTTTGAAATTGTGAGTTTCTATTTGTGAGCAGGTGTAATTGAGTAACACGATAGAGGGGTAACGATGGGGGCTTTCTTGTAATAAGTTTAAAGGATTAGGCTACCAAGAAGACAAAATCTCCGTTTTAAAAGCAAAAATTGTGCTAAAGAAATAATAAAGAATGACAACAATAACTTCAAACTGGTTTGAACATCGCCCAGAATCTGTAGTTGAGGGAGCAGATGTTCTCATCCTCCGGGACTTTTCGATCAACACAAATCGAACAAAACAAATCGACCAGACATGATTATCAGTATCACAAACGAAAAAGTGATCACCCTGATTATCTTGAACGTACCAAGTGTGAAAAACAACACTGTGAATGTTTTTGAAAAACTAAGCAAATACAAAGACCTTGGGGTGGAAATAGAAAGAAATTGTACTACTTTTTAAGTTGTACAGTTGTTGGTGGTGTCTTGGGCCTGATAAAGAGGGGAAACTCAACTGCAAAATCCCTGGGGTACCATCTTTCCAGGAAATCCCCCCAAAAATTATAACAAGCACGACTCATATCCTGCGAAGAATTTTCAACATTTAACTTTTTTGTTTTATTTTTTAGTTGTTTATTTTTTCTGTTGTTGTTGTTGTTGTTGTTGTTGTTGTTGTTGTTGTTGTTTAATTTAATTTTTAAAGATCGCATTGTCTTAGGCCATAGGTCATAACCTTGCATGTGATTATAAAACAAATGCAGGAGAAAAAGTTTTTTGAACTTATACTAGTAATAACAAGAGCACTCAAAGACCGCAAACCTCCGCCAAGGCAAATCATCTTAGCGATTAGCAACAAATGATTATTAAAATGAGAATAACTGCAATAAGCTTGACCGCTATCAAGAGTGAAAATACAAAAAAATGAAAAATGTAAAGTGAAATTAAAAATTAAGCAAAAATTGAGGAAGAGTTCGTTTTTATTTTTTAATATCCCAAAGTTGTATTTTGATTTTTGTATCTTTTAGATAATAAATATTTAATTTATATTTTAAATAAAAATATTTTGTGCGTTCAGAAAATATAATGACGTAAAGAAATCTAGGTCTACAGCTATATCGTGTTGAATGCACCGGTTCCCGTCCGATCACCGAAGTTAAGCAACATCGAGCCCAGTCAGTACTTAAATGGGTGATTAATTGGGAATACCAGGTGCTGTAAACGTAAGGACCAAGAATGGTCCACCGGTCCTCCAGGTTTGGGGCTTGGGTGCAGGGCTAACAACTCTGCCCCGTAAAAAAACAGTTTGTTACAGAAACAGCAACAAAAAGTTGCTGCCCTATGCACCATTGTGTGTGGTTGATAAATGATGAAAGAAATCTAGAGGAGGTAATTCAGTATTTGGCATGGGAAACGTACAAAAACATATTAGTAAAAACAAAAACGAAACAATATCAGTTCGTGCCAGTCATGAGACTTATCATCCCTGAAAATTTCATGCGAATCTATCCAGCGAGCCTTGAAATATCTTCACTTACAGACAGACAAACAAAAACTAAGGCAGACGAGACCGAATAACAATATATCCACGCCTTAAGGCTGAGCTAATAAAATAATATCCTGATTGATTTTTATCTCATTACATGTTTTAATATACTTTCTCGATGTGTTAATCTGGATTGATCTTCATAGATGTGCGTTGTGGTGCAGTTGATTTCTCAGAACGAGAAATCGGGGAGCCGATTTCGAATTCCGGATGAATGCCCTCCAGTCACTTAGGTTCTAATACACTTGTGAAATGTATTAATCGGTTGGTTCTAATACTCTTGTGAAATGTATTAATCGGTTCCTTCCCTCCGGTTATGGGTTAAATAACAGGACAGATTTTGTTTTATAGCCTTGGCTGGCAACCAGTCTACCGGAGCAGGTAGTGGCAACCTGTTGCGGGAAAATGTTTAAAAAATGCCTACCTAACCGCATTCAGGGCATAGTGAAAACAAAAATATCACTGTTGGCAAATGCACTACATCCCTGACTGTCTCCAATAAGTCTCGCTTATGTCTTACCACCGGACTTAGATGGAATGGGAAGAGAGAGTGAGTGAGGTTGACCACCATGCGTAATTCTCTCTCACTTAAATCCAATTAAAGAGCAATCTTGATTTCTACTAGAAGGTGTGGTTCTCCTCGCCTGCGATGGACGAACATCACAATCTGGGTTACGGTAAATATCCCATTCAGTACCACAAATTTGATTGTCTGGCCTTAAATAGTTCGGCATTGTGCGTCTTTGATCATGATCGGGTGGAGTAACTTGATAGCCAGGGTTCCAAAAGGGTGTTAATGCTTAAAGGATGAACTAACCAAGGTAACTGTGAAATTGCCTCTGATATACCATTAATAGACAGACTGTCATGATGGGTATATATGGCTTCCCAGCGACAATTTGTTTGCGTGCTCCATTCTCAATCAATTAATTATTCAATAATATTTTCAGTCGGCAATTTTATGGAAATCGGAGTTTAATAGAATTTACCAATTGCTCTTATCTTTCAGGGCACCTACCGGTGGTGTAATGGTTAGCAAGCTTGTCTCGCTTGAATCATTACAAGTGAGTTCGATCCTCACTGGGTGTCCCTTACTTTCGGCCGTGTGTCACGTCTAAGTTACCTTTAGAAAATCACCTTCCTTTAGGTTTGGCGCAGGACTAACAACCCTGCCCTATAATAAACAGTTTGTTACGGAAACACCAAAAACGCTGCCCTACACACCATTGGGTGTAACGGAAACGTTTATTATTTTAATTTATCTTTTACTTGGTTTTTTCAGGAAGAGACAACTGAAGTTCCTGGGACATGCAATGAGGAAGGAAAGCCTGGAGAACCTGATACTGACTGGTCAGATAGAAGGAAGGAGAGACAGAGGAAGGCAGCGGATAACATATTTGCAGGGCCTGATCAGGTGGATGACGGAACGGGGGTTGCCAGGAGCAACAGGAGCAAACATACTAAGAGCCTCAAGGGATAGGGATACGTGGAGATCCATGATCGCCTACGTCCTGAAGGGACAGGGCACATAGAAGAAGAAGAAGAACTATGGCTTTCTAACCAAAAGTAATATTAATTTACGCACGCACAAGTAATCCGATGAAGTCGGCGCATGCACACTGACGTTGGTATATTTTCAAGACGCCATTAAAGATGTAAACGCTTTTGGGATTGTTTATGAATTGACTAATTCTCTTGGCGAAAAGTATTCTTTTTTTCTCTTAATATAAATCTAAGCCGGAGGTAAAAGAAAGACAAACCTAAATGACATTTTGCCTCAACGCATTTATCTTTTTTCTTTTTTTCTGGCAATGTCGGTTGTTAACTGTTCAGGTAGGGAAACTAAGCAAGACAAGGAAAAATGAGACCGATTTAAGTAATATATTATATTTTTAAAAATAAAGCTGCTATTTTGTATGAGCCGACATGCCCTTTCGTGCTGTTTCTTCGAAAGAAGTTGACCTTGAGAAATGGGTGGAGACGCTCGCAGGAAATCTCAGAGAAGAGGAAAAAGGATTACTGAAAACCAGTGTGATTCCAAAATGTCTGACTGAACAAAGAAGGATACTTCGTCACCTTTAGAAATGTAAAGAATGATTTTTAAAATCTGCCGAGCGTTCAATTCTAATTAAGAAATCACTTTACTTCAAAAGACATTCACTGCTCATTTATCGAACTTAATAAAAAAGAATAGTTCATTACGAAAATAGATAGATAGATAGATAGATAGATAGATAGATAGATAGATAAAGATAGATAGATCATAAACTGATCATAGATAGATAGATAGATAGATAGATAGATAGATAGATAGATAGATCATAAACTGATCATAGATAGATAGATAGATAGATAGATAGATAGATAGATAGATAGATCATAAACTGATCAAGATAGATAGATAGATAGATAGATAGATAGATAGATAGATAGATAGATAGATCATAAACTGATCAAAATAGATAGATAGATAGATAGATAGATAGATAGATAGAAAATGAACAGACTGAATAGATAGATTATCACCACATTTCGGCCGTTGTATCTTCCGACCTTCATCAGGCGCTTTTCGTGAACAATCATCATCATCATCATCTTCATCATCATCATCATCATTCTGCGGCCTCTGCCGAGATTCAAAATCTTGTCAGTAGCTGAATACTTGATGCTTCGCTAGAGCTACCAAGGATGTTTTTATCGTTATACCATCACCAGATGGGTTGCCTAACACGGCTTAAGAGATGCCCATTCACCCTCATTGAGAGAATAACATCGTGGAAAATAACCTTCAGGGAACTTTAAACTTCACCATTTATTTCATCTACAAAACTGTTGGATTTGTGTATTTATAGTTTGTAAACCGTTAGCGAGTTATTTAAAGCCGAACCTTATTTTTGATTCTAGGAGGTTGCCTTATAGTACCCGGTGATTCAAACGGGACCTCGTCTAAGTACTGACCGGGTTTGACAATAGATAGATAGATAGATAGATAGATAGATAGATATGAACAGCCTGAGATAGATAGATAGATAGATAGATAGATAGATAGATAGATAGATAGATAGATAGATAGATCATAAACAAAACTAGGTAGATAGATAGATGTGAACAGAATGAGATAGGTAGATAGCCGTGAACAAAATGAGATAGACTGATAGATGTGAACAGAATGGAATAGATAGATAGATAGATAGATAGATAGATAGATAGATAGTGATAGACCGAAAAAGAAAGAAAGAAATAGATAGATAAAAAGAAATAAAGAAATAGATAGATAGATAGATAGATAGATAGATAATGAAGAATATGAAATAGATAGATAGATAGATAGATAGATAGATAGAATAGATAAGAATATGAAATAAGAATATGATAGATAGATAGATAGATAGATAGATAGATAGATAGTGAGCAGACCGAAAAAGAAAGAAAGAAAGAAACAGATAGATAGATAGATAGATAGATAGATAGATAGATAGATAGATAATGAAGAATATGAAATGAAATAGATAGATAGATAGATAGATAGATAGTGAAAGAAAGAAAGAAAAAGAAAGAAAGAAAGAAAGAAAGAAAAGATAGATAGATAGATAGATAGATAGATAGATAGATAGATAGATAGATAGATAGATCGATGAAAATGATTAAATCGGCTTTATTTTTCGTATGGAAGTTTCGGTGCACCTATTCAACACGGTAACATAAAATATAACTGAAGCATTGTAAATCGATCACAGACGAAAATGAAAATTAAAAACCTTGTTCTTTGCCAATTATAATAGCACCTCTTTGCTTTCGAAAGTTTTTCTTCTACTCCACCTCCTCTCCTTCTTCTTGTTCTTCGTTTTCTGTAAAGAATTCTCTCTTCTTGGCCAAGCAATCAGTTTTTTTTTTCCTATTGTCTTTCATTGAATGGAGAATCTTCCGACTAATCGAAAGGCGAACTCTCAGAAGCCTGCCTAAGGCGACTTAGAGAAGCTTGATGAAGAAATATATTGCTGCCTAATTAGTTCTGTCCACTGCTCTCGGGGGTCAATAGAAAAGACGCTTGTCGGTGCAAAGAGGCAAGAACGAGGGAGACAAGGAGAGGGCTACTTCGTCGAACATATCGAATTTATCTCCTGAACTATTAACCGACTTTATACTGACCACTTCCATACAAAATGCCTGCATACACCTCAGCAAAATATCCATTAACTTCCGACTTGAAATTTCTCACTACGTTGTTTAATTATACTTTTTATTTCATTTTGCCAGTTTTAGAACTTGTTCTGTTTTTGTTTATTCTTCTTTTAATTATTTTTCATGGCTTTTGAAATCTACTGTACATAGAAAGAAAAAAAACAAGTAGATAGATAGATAGATAGTGAGCAGACCGAAAAAGAAAGAAAGAAAGAGAAAGAAAGAAACAAAGAAAGAAAGAAAGAAAGAGATAGATAGATAGATAGATAGATAGTGAGTAAAGAAAGAAAGAAAGAAAGAAAGAAAGAAAGAAAGAAAGAAAGAAATAGATAGATAGATAGTGAGCAGACCGAAAAAGAAAAAAAAAGGAAGCAAGAAATAGATAGAAAGAAAGAAAGAAAAAAGAAAGAAAGAGAAAGAGATAGATAGATAGATAGATAGTGAGCAGACCGAAAAAGAAAGAAAGAAAGAAAGAGATAGATAGATAGATAGATAGATAGTGAGCAAAGAAAGAAAGAAAGAAAGAAAGAAAGAAAGAAAGAGATAGATAGTGAGCAGCCCGAAAAAGAAAAAAAACGGAAAGCAAGAAATAGATATAAAGAAAGAAAGAAAAAAGAAAGAAAGAAAGAAAGAGATTAAGTTACATTCATGTTTCTTGCTTTTCAAGTGTTTTTTTTATATTTCCCTTTTATTTTTTTACTTGTTAGAATCTTAATCTTTTCCTTCTTTTGTTCATTTTTCATTTACTTTTCTTTTTCATTTTCTGAATTTCTTTCTTAATTTTCTTTTACTTTCTCTTACATTCTTAATTGTTTCTTTTTTTTTTCCTTCTCTCTTTAACTTTCATTCTTTGCTCACTACTTCATTCTTCATTATTTTTTCACTTAGAATTTTTTCATTTTTAAATCTGCTTGATTCTAATACTTTCTGAATCCGTTTCGTTTTCTGGGCAGTTTTTTTGGTGTTTTGTATTCCTTTAATTCATTTTTTTTTATTCTTCTTTTATTTCACTATTTACAAATACTCTATATTTTTCTTCATTTCTTCTCTGATTTTTTTTAAAATTTCCGATTTACATATCTTTTACTTCTTATCTCAGTGTACCTGTTATATATGGTCAGGCGACCCCGTTGTTTATCTCAGTGCCCTCGACAGGCTCCAAAGGAAAATTAGTAATGTGATAAGTACCGACTTGGCGGTTCGACTCCAGCCACTTTATCACCGACAGAATGTGGTTTTCCTCTGTTTGTTCTAAAAATAATTTTATGGCTTCTGTTCCGGCGAACTTAAGTCACTGGTGCCCATGCCACATGGGTTTACTCGTGCAACCAGAGTGGCAACAAGGTCCCACCCATTTATAGTTAGATCAACCAAATGCAGCCGACAATTCTACTCCATCAGCTTCTTTTCTTGCTCTTGCCGCCTGTGGAACTCTCTTCCATATTCTTGCTTTCCTGATGGCTACTATTTAAATGCAATGTCAATTCCATCTCTTAACCACTTGACTTCCTGTATATCTTTTCCTTTCTCTCTACCGTTGCAACTTTCATCACACCTGTATTCCCACCCTTCTCTTATTCCCTTCTCTGATGCCCACTGTAGCTGCTTCGTCTTTCTCTTTCCTCTCCTCCTTATCTTTCTCTCTTATGTAGCCCCCTGCGCATCAGTGGCGTTACCGCCTTGCTTTGAGTAAAACCATTAAAAACAAGAATAATGTTTTCTTCGAAATTCTTTTCTTTTTTATAAATAAAATTTCATTTAAATTTTACAATATTCATTTATTTAATGTCATTCATTTTTCTCTTGTGTTTTTTCTCATTACTTGTATAATTTTACTAAATTTGTTACGTTTTTGTCTATATTTCTGAAATAAGGAGTAATTTACAGTATTTACATTATTCAGACTATTGTACTCATCTTTGTTGCCATTTGTACGACGTTTAATAATAGATCATTCTATTTGTCTATATTTATGAGATGAGGTAGTATTTACAGTATTTACATTATTCGGACTATTGTCCTCGTCTTTGTTGCCATTTGTACGACGTTTAATAATAGATCATTCTATTTGTCTATATTTATGAGATGAGGTAGTATTTACAGTATTTACATTATTCGGACTATTGTCCTCGTCTTTGTTGCCATTTGTACGACGTTTAATAATAGATCATTCTATTTGTCTATATTTATGAGATGAGGTAGTATTTACAGTATTTACATTATTCGGACTATTGTCCTCGTCTTTGTTGCCATTTGTACGACGTTTAATAATAGATCATTCTATTTGTCTATATTTCGGAGATGAGGTAGTATTTACAGTATTTACATTATTCGGACTATTGTCCTCGTCTTTGTTGCCATTTGTACGACGTTTAATAATAGATCATTCTATTTGTCTATATTTATGAGATGAGGTAGTATTTACAGTATTTACATTATTCGGACTATTGTCCTCGTCTTTGTTGCCATTTGTACGACGTTTAATAATAGATCATTCTATTTGTCTATATTTATGAGATGAGGTAGTATTTACAGTATTTACATTATTCGGACTATTGTCCTCGTCTTTGTTGCCATTTGTACGACGTTTAATAATAGATCATTCTATTTGTCTATATTTCGGAGATGAGGTAGTATTTACAGTATTTACATTATTCGGACTATTGTCCTCGTCTTTGTTGCCATTTGTACGACGTTTAATAATAGATCATTCTATTTGTCTATATTTCGGAGATGAGGTAGTATTTACAGTATTTACATTATTCGGACTATTGTCCTCGTCTTTGTTGCCATTTGTACGACGTTTAATAATAGATCATTCTATTTGTCTATATTTCGGAGATGAGGTAGTATTTACAGTATTTACATTATTCGGACTATTGTCCTCGTCTTTGTTGCCATTTGTACGACGTTTAATAATAGATCATTCTATTTGTCTATATTTCGGAGATGAGGTAGTATTTACAGTATTTACATTATTCGGACTATTGTCCTCATCTTTGTTGCCATTTGTACGACGTTTAATAATAGATCATTCTATTTGTCTATATTTCTGAGATGAGGTAGTATTACAGTATTTACAATATTCGGACTATTGTCCTCTTATTTGTTGCCATTTGTACGACGTTTTGGTTGTTGTAAACTCAGGTGTTGGACATTTCGAACGAAACGCTTTATTACGATCACTGGTGTATATCATTCTCATTCGGAGCATACTTTTTTGTGTGTTTCCTTTCTCTCATTTGAGTACTAACTTTTCCCCTTTCTTCATTCCTTTTCTTTTTCCTTTACATCATTCCCTTCTTTTTCTGTTTCTTTTCTTACTCCCTTCTTTCTTTTCTTTCATACTTCTTTCATTGCCCCCACCCTGTCTTTTCCTGCTTCCACCTTTCCTTCCTTTTGCCATTTTTCCGTCTCTTTTCCCTTCTCACTCCCTTCCTTTCTTCTTCTTTTCTTTTTCTCGTACTTCCTTTCTTTCTACCTTCCTTTCTTCCTCTCTCCTATCCTTCCACCTTCTTCTCCTTTCTTTCTTCATTTTCACACTTTCTTCTTCTCGTCTCTCCTTCTTTTCTACATTCCTTCGTCCTCCTGTTTTTTTTATCCTGTCATTTCTTCCGCCTTCACTTTTTTCTTCATCCCTATCTTCTACTTTTTATTTCTCTCTTCCTTTGTTCCTCCCCTTCCTTCCTTCCTTCCTTCCTTCCTTCCTTCCTTCCTTCCACTATTCTTTCCTCTCTTCCCTCTTTCCTTCCTACATTCTTTTTCCTTCTCCCACATTCTTCCTCCCTCTTTCCATCCGTCCTTTCTTTTCTTCTGCCTTTCCTTCTTTCTGTTCACTCTTCTTTTTTCTCTTCTCTCCTTCCTTCATACAGTCCTTTCTTCTTCCCTTCTACCCTCCCTTCTTACTGTCTTTCACTCCACTCGTCATCCTTTCATTTCTTCCCTCTTTCTTTCCATTCATTCTTCTTCTTTTCTCTCCTTCCTTCCTACATTCTTTTCTTCCTCCCACCAGCTTTCTTTATTCTTCTTCCTTCTTTTTACATTCAATCCGTCCTTCCTCCTTATTCGCCTTTCCTTCCGTCTTTTGACTGTATATTCTCTTCCTTCCTTCCTTCCTTCCTTCCTTCCTTCCTTCCTTCCTTCCTTCATCAGTTTCTTTTCCATTACCCTTCCTTCCTTTCTCCTTCTCTTACATTCTGTCCGTTAATCCTTCTTTTCTCCCACCTTCCCTTCTTTCCTTCTTTTCTTCCTTCCTTCCTTCATCATTTTCTTTTCCACTACCCTTCCTTCTTTTCTCCTTCTCTTACATTCTGTCCGTTAATCCTTCTTTTCTCCCACCTTCCCTTCTTTCCTTCTTTTCTTCCTTCCTTCCTTCATCATTTTCTTTTCCACTACCCTTCCTTCTTTTCTCCTTCTCTTACATTCTGTCCGTTAATCCTTCTTTTCTCCCAACTTCCCTTCCTTCTTTCCTTCCTCCCGTCATTCCTTCCTTTCTTCCTCATTTCCTTCTCTCTTTTATTCCTTATATTTCTCTAATAAATTATCTCTTTTTTTATCATTAACATTCGATACTTTTCCGATTAGCATTGAATTTAAAATACATTAATAAATAGATATACATCTACCAACATCTAGATAAAAATATAATTCCTTCTTTTCTTATAACTTTTTCACTTTCACAGTTTCTTTCACTTTAAAAAAAAATCTTTCGTATCATTTGTCTCTGAACCTCCTCTTCTTCATCCTCCTTGTTCTCCTCCGTTTCCACCGCCGCCTCTTTCTTCTTTCCTTTCATCTGATTCCGTTTCTCGGCACCTTCTCTGCAGCTACTTCCTCCTCCGCCGTTACGATTTCCCTTTCAATGAAACACATACCATTACTTTGGTAATAAAACACCTTCGTCGGCCGATTCTAAAGACAAGACGCCACATTAAAGAATTACAGGAAAACGTTGCCTGCCAACAATCATTTTGAAAGTCATGAGATTTAATGCATTGCTTCAAGACCAAACTGAAAAACATGTTTGCGTCTTTGCTCTCGGTAAAAGAAGCAGTCAAACTAATTGCTCCTTTGAGGGCAACAAAAGGTGCCCAATAATCTCACACACAAGAAAGTGTGTTTCCCCGGAGTAGACACATACCAACCTACAAATCCTGCTACGACAACATTTCATAATATTCGACTATTAACTTAGTCTGGCACAAGAACACGGTGACAAATATTAAATTTGTTCCGTAAACTCAAATCTTGACGTTGTAATGCAGTGGATATTGGCCCGGAAAGAAAAATTAGGGAGCCGAGTTCGAATTTCAGTTGAATGCCCTGCATTCACTTACGCGCTAATACCCTTGAGAAAGGTATTAATCCGTCCCTTTCCTCCAGTTATGTGTTAAATAATAGGGCAGACTGGGTTCTATAGCCTTGGCTGGCTGGCAAACAGTCTACAGCAGCAGGTATTGGCAACCCGTTGCAGGATAATTAAAAATGTCTGAGGTCTATACAGGGTAGGACTTTGGACCCTTCCCTTAAACAAATCCCAACGCATCTTTCTCCATCGCTTGGGAGGAAGCCAGCTCAACCCGACCAGGGTGAATGCCGAAACAGGTACAGGTACAGGTTAACTCATACTAACCGCTCTTTCGTGAATTTTTCTGACTAGTATCTTTATTAATATAATTTTTTATTCTAATGTTTATTTGTAACGGTGATATTTGGTTGCTTGGATTCCTGACCTTTAAATTGCGTGTAGCCCAAAACTGAGGAAGATCGAAGAAAATGTCGAAACGTTAGTAAAATAATTGAACTGAAAGTACAAATACGACAATTGTAAAATTCGATTGACATTTTTTTTTTTTTTACATATAAACAGTTTGGATGCCTTGAAATATTGCCAGAATTTGGCGGCCACAATTTTAATAACATAAGGTATACAGATAACACAGTGTTGGTAGTAGACAAGGAAAGGAAACTACAAAAGCTTCTACAAAAATCCGCAAAGGAAAGCAACAAGAAAGAACTACATATAAACTACAATGCATGGTTTTCAGAATATGGGTGCTCATAAAATGCAATTTATAAATCTCTGACGCTAACATCAACAAAGTTTTTAAAAATCAAATATCTTGAAAATGTTCGAACAGAGGACGGAAAGTGTGACACTGAGATCCGAAGTTGTAGTGTCATGGCCAAGGATGCATTCCAAAAGCTAAGCAGAGTACTAAGAGACAGGAAAACTTTGCAAGGACGAGGTTTTGGAGTGGCTGGAAACGAAAAGGAAACTTATACTTAAAATCATGAAAAGACAGCTGAAGATTATGAGACACGTAATGAGGTAAGAGGGCTTGGAGAATCTGATACTCACTGGACGGATAGAAGGAAAGAGAGACAGAGGAAAGCAACACATATTTGATGGAATTGAGCAAATAGATGACAGAGCAGAGTTTGGGACGGTTAACAAGAGGAAGGGTGTTAAGAGCTACAAGGGGTAGGAAGATGTGGAGAGCCATGATCGCCTACATTCTAAAGAGTAACGGCACATAGAAGAAAAAAAGATTGTGCTATGATAATAATTTTCTTTTTTTTTCAAAAATGTTAATTTTTCTATAAAAGTCTATATATATATATATATATATATATATATATATATTTCTATAAGAGTTTATTTTTATACTTTCATAGTGTTTTGACCCCAGTTTGGGGGTTTAGAATTTGCCCATAGCTGGGACCCTAACAGGTACTACCACTCCGGGTAAAACATTTCTGAATACCGTTGTTATTTACTACCCAAGACACCGCTTACAAGGTGAAATTCAGCGCAATGTTAATAGTAATGATGAGATTAACCGGCTTATAAGGAAACATTCATCATTCATTGACTGAAGAATTAGCATTACAGTCGGTTGAAATTTATAAAATTCGTAAAACAATTAATCAATTCTCAAGTTTACTATTATTGCCCTCTGGACCGAACATGTGAGCAATGATGATTTTTTTGAGAGGATGGAAACATAAAGGATAATAATATTTAACATTAAGAAAAAAAAACAGCTGAAGTTCCTGGGACATGTTATGAGGAAAGAGGGCTTGAAGAATTTGGTACTCACGGGTCAAAGACAAGGGAAAGCAATGTAGGGCCTCAACAAGTGGATGGTAGAGCAGGGTTTGGGTGGGGTAACGGAGAAAGCATGCTAAGAGCAATCAGGGATAGGGAGATGTGGAAGGGACCCTAACAGGTGTTACCACTCCGGGTAAAACATTTCTGAATACTGTTGTTTTTTACTACCCCAAGACACCGCTTACAAGGTGAAATTCAGCACACTGTTGATGGTAATGCTAAGATTAACCGGCTTATAAGGAAACATTTACCATTCATTGACTGAACAATTAGCATTATAGTCGGTTGAAATTTATATAATTCGTAAAACAATCAGGAAATTAGACTTCTCAAGCTTACTATTATCGCCCTCTGGACCGAACATGTGATCAATGATGAAGTACTGTAGTACGTGTTTGGGATCTAAAAATTCAATCAGTTGTAAGATTTTTCTTTGCACTTTAATAAGAGTTGATTGCAGTGATGATCAGTAAAAGGAGGAGGCCAAAATGCCGGCTACAGGCCAGGGATACTCAAATCAATCAGATACAGAAGTCTAAATACATGGGAAGTGTTCACAGGATGAACAGTGTGACACTGAGATCCGAAGACGTATTGTTATGGCCAAAATGCATTCAAAAAGCTAAGTAGAGTATTAAGAGAAAAGACAATTTCGTTGCAAACAAAGAAAAGAGCATTGAACTATTTCGTCATTTGTGCAGTATGGTAGTAATTGCAGGACAATCTCTCTAAAAATGAAGACACTTGAAGCAACAGAAATATAGGTCTACAGAAAGATGCTGAGGATACCATGGGCTGAGTATGTGTGCAACGACGAGATTTTAGAGAAAATGAAAACAAAATACTTATACTTAATGTCAAGAAGAAGCAGATGAAATTACTACGGCTCGTAATAAGAAAGAAAGCATTGTAAAATTTTTCTTTTAATCATTCTAGCCTAAGCAAGACGAAGCCACCACTGATGCGCAGGGAACTACATAAGAGAGTAAACGTTTAGGCAAGAGGAGAGTGAAGAGAAAGACGAACCAGTTACGGAGGGTGTCAGAGAATGTGTAAGAGAAGGATGGGAACACAGTTTTGAAGACATTTCCGAAGGTAGAGAGAGGAGTGAAAAGAACAAGATATACGGGATGACGTAGAAAGAACTAGAGTCAAGAGATTAAGAGATGGGTATTGACATTGCATTTAAATTCCTGGAGGTTGTAGCCATCAGGAAAGCAAGAATATGGAGTATATACACAGTGATGTAGAAAGAACTGGAGTCAAGTGGTTAAGAAATTGGTATTGACATTGCATTTAAATTCCTGGAGGTTGTAGCCGTTAGGAAAGCAATTATACGGCAGGGAGTTCCACAGATGGGAAGTCCAAAAAAGAAGCTGATGGAGTAGAATTTTCGGCTATATTTGGTTGATCTAACTGTAAATAGGTGGAAACTTGTAAATTCTTGTGGTGGAGGCACCAGTGACCTCAATTCGTCGGAACAGGAACCATGAAAATATTTGTAGAAGAGAAATTTTACCGTAAACCATTGTATTTATAACTAAATTTTAATGTTAAATTTCCATGTCATGTTTCTCTAAGAAAGCAGATCGATTGTAATAGACGCTGTGTCTATCTAAGACTTTAGCTTCAACTGCCTTTTTATCTATACTGTTCGTTCTCATTGTTTTCTTTTCTTTTTCTTTTTCTTTTCTTTCTCTTCCTTCTGTTTTAATTTTCTATATTTTATTTATAATTTTTTTATAAGATTTAATTATTTTAACTATATTTATAATATAATACTACTAATGGTTATATTTTAATTTGTATTAAAAAGTATGATTTACAATTTCTTTTATTTTTTACTGTGAATGTATCCCATTGTTTTTTAAACTAAATTTTAATGTTAAATTTCCATGTCATGTTTTTCTAAGAAAGAAAAGAATTGTAATTGACGCTCGTGTCCATCAAAGACGTTAGCTATTTTCTCTTTATGCTGTTCTTTCTTTTTCCTTTTTTTTTTTTTTCTTTGTCTTTCTCTTCTTTCCATTTATCAATTGTCTGTATTTTTCTTTTCCTTTCTCTCTTTGGGGTTTTTTGAATGAGCGAGGAATCGTCCTTGTAGATTACCGTTACAAATGTCTAGTCTAGACACGGGTACGTGAGCGTCTGTATGTAACTATTTTTCGAGATTATTTTGAATATTATTAACTGGTGTATCTTTTGGGTCTGACGAGCAGCTTTTGCTGCGAAATACGTATTACCTACGAAATTGTAGAATATCTAAAATTTATATATATATATATATATATATATATATATATAATAAAATCTTCATTGGCAGTCCGATCTTCAAAAAATTGTGTTACAGTCTTCCTTTATTAGAAACCTGATTATAGCATTGTATTTCTGTACGTCCATAGACACGTAGACACAGGTAATTGCACATTCACGTCTGAAACGCAGAAGGGTTTATTAGAACGGACCTGCCAATTAAATGTTATCCTATGTAATTATGGATTCGGGCTGCGAGAATTAAAATTTTATCTCTTTTCGCGAGAAATGCAATTTTCATTTCTTTGTGCGAAAAATACTGTTTCATCTCTTTGCGCGGGAAATGCAATTTTTTGCGCGGGAAATGCAATATTATCTCTCTGCGTGAATAATAAAATTTCATCTCTTTCCGCGAGAAATACAATTTCATTTCTTTGTGCGAATAATACAATTTCATCATTTGCGCGGGAAATGCAATTTTATCTTATTGCGAGGGAAATATATATATATATATATATATATATATATATATATATATATATATATACCGTTAATAACGTTTTCCTTTTTATTTAATACTTTCACAAACAATAATCCCTTGCGTTTGGGTGGCTTTATCGCATTTCTTGGGGTGAAATGATTAAAAAGAAGACATTTTGGTGCTTCCAGGAACTATAAAAGGAGCCTCATTATAATCCGAGTATCTATGTAGGTCAGTGGTCGGGAACTTATTTGTCACCGCAGGCCGGATCGTGTTATAATGACGGAAAATTACATATGCACACCCCTGTCAACCTAAATGTTTAAAACCATAATGAAAATAAACGTTGAGAAATCAGAAAAACAATAGAAAATCTAAAATTAAAAAAAACACCTAACAAAAATTACTTTTCCTCAACGAACGTCAAAATACTTCAAAGTGAAAAAAATCAACCGAAGTGAAATGGACGAAAATATGACGTGTAGGTTTGAAACTGTTATTGAAAATTGTACCACAAACGAACCACACACATACATCAAACAAAACGAAACACACATACCCATACATACAAGTACAAATAATTCCAAACATATACACTTACGTATGATAAGATAAGATCATGGCCCATTGAAAGATTCCAGCAACTTATATAGGGTAGGTTGCAGGGCTAAGCGATTGGGGGGTTCGCTGTTATAGGAATGAACTAGAAACCCAACTGAGACAACATTGTGCCTTTGAAGATGCCCCGCCTAATGTCTGTCGCCGGTCAGTCAAATTGGCTCTCATTTTTTGTTTTATGTATATTTTTTTTTTTTTTTTTTTTACACAGAAATGGAGGTGATTTGTTTTTTGCGGTCATAGTATTCCAATTCGGTTGGGTGGATCAGAGGAAGATAACAGCAGGCTTTTTTTGAATTCGAAAGCCTCGTCTCTCATGTTAAAAATAGAGTCATTGGTAATCAGGCTCGCGGGCCGGTCAAAATGCCTTCGTGGGCCGGATCCAGCCCGCAGGCCGTAGGTTGCCGACCAATGGTGTAGGTATAAATGACTTTGTGTTAAACATATATAAGTCATACATACCTAAATAAAGTATCTTTTCTTTCTTCTTTGATATGTTAATATTGATTCCTTGACATTATGCAATATTCATCAGTCATTAAGTTATTGATTTTCTTCCTACTGGGCCGAGAATGGATTCCACTAATCTTTTGCAAGTTTGGCAATAGATTCTTCTTCTTCTTTTATGTGCCATGTCCTTTCAGAACGTAGGCGATCATGGCTTTCCACATCTCCTATTCCCTGGTGGCTCTTAGCACGCTATCTCCTGTTGCACCATGCAACCCTCGTTCCGTTATCCACCTGATCAGGTCTTTTAAATATGTTATCCGCTGTTTTCCTCTGTCTCCTTTTTCTCTCGATCTGGCCTGTTAGTATCAGGTTCTCCAAGCCCTCCTTCCTCATTATATGTCTCAGGAACTTTAGTTGCCTCTTCCTGATGCTCAGTATTAAATTACTTTTCGTTTCCATTCTTTCCAAAACCTCGTCATTGCTCAGATGCTCGGTCCATGATATCCGTAACATCCTTCTGTAGAACCACATTTCAGCTGTTTCAAGTGTTTCCTTCATCTTCGAAGATATTGTCCAACATTCACTGCCATATTGAAGAACTGACATCACATAGCAATCCAGTACTCTCTTCTTTGTTTCTAGTGAAATTGTCCTGTTTCTTAATACTTTACTCAACTTCTGGAATGCTTACTTGTGCTTTTGGATCTCAGGAATATAAATGTATAGAAACTGATCTGACCACAAAGTGAGTGGTCAATTTGTGTAGTGATTGTAATATGGAACTGATCCCCCACTTTATATCAAGTATGCATCTGTAGAACCACATTTCAGCTGTTTCAAGTGTTTCCTTCATCTTCGAAGATATTGTCCAACATTCACTGCCATATTGAAGAACCGACATCACATAGCAATGCAGTACTCTCCTCTTTGTTTCTAGTGAAATTGTCCCGTTTCTTAATACTTTACTCAACTTCTGGAATGCTTACTTGTGCTTTTGGATCTCAGGAATATAAATGTATAGAAACTGATGTGACTATAAAGTGAGGGATCAATTTGCGTAGTGATTGTAATTTGGAACTGATCCCCCATTTTATAACCAGTATGCTTCTGTAGAACCACATTTCAGCTGTTTCAAGTGTTTCCTTCATCTTCGAAGATATTGTCCAACATTCACTGCCATATTGAAGAACCAACATCGCATAGCAATCCAGTACTCTCTTCTTTGTTTCTAGCGAAATTGTATTGTTTCTTTATACTTTATTCAATTTTTGGAATGCTTCCTTCGCCATGCCAGTTCGCTTCCGGGTCTCAGATTGATTTGCTCAATGTGAAGAACCATAGTATTGCATGAATAAAACCGTTTGGGACATGTATCACTCAAAAAACCTTTTATCTAAGAATTTAAAACCATTCTATACATGTATCTTGATATCATCATTAACTTTGAAAGAATGTATGGTTTCATGCCTTTAATATTGTGTTGTCCGAAATGTTCCTGCCGATTTTTAAGAAAAATTAAAACAAAAAACAAAATTACACCTGTAAATATTTATTCAACTAAATATGAACTATTTGTTCCACAACCTTTCTTCATCTTTCCCACAACTCAAAGTTCCGGTCTTCCCAGAATTATTATTTTTTTTATCATTTCACCTCAAGGAAGGCGGTACCGCCACTAATGTGCAGGGGGGATAAATAACAGAGTTAAACTTTTAGACAAGGGGAGAGTGAAGACACTGACAAACCAGCAACAGGGGGTGAAAGAGAAAGAGCAAAGAGAAGGATGTGAACATAGAAGTGAAGACAGTTACGAAGAAAGAAAGGAAGAGAACAAGATACATAGGGTGATGTGGAAAGAGCTGGAGATAAGAGATGGGAATTGACTTTGCATTTAAATTTAATTTTAAATTTTTGGAGGCTGTAGCAAGTATATAGAAGTATATGGAAGGAGGTTCCACAGGCGCGAAGCGCGAGAAAAGAAGGTGAGGGAGTAGAAGTGTCCCCTGCATTTGCTAGTTCCGTGGCAAGCAACTCATTATGGTGTTTTTTATGTCATACAATCAATTAAAATTTTTACCACTGAAATCATTTTGCAAGGACATGAATAAATGAAAATCCAGGGCAATGTCTAGGGAATATGACGGTTGGGGTTACACATTCCGGCCAATCTGCGACAATTTTTACCGGGTCGATAAAAGAAAAGTGAGGATTGGCATTATTCTGAGGGAAAACAACACCTTTTCTAATCACCTGCGCGTTTTGTTTTTTTTTAACTTTTGAGAATCAATTGACTGGCTATTTTCCAGCCTCACCAGCTGCACAACATGCCTTACTTATAATGAAGACCTGCTTTTTGAGTGGCTAAATTGGGCTTGTGTCGCTTACCCCAGGATCTTTTACGCGTAAAATTGTTGTAAAGGATCCATTTCTCATCACCCGATACAATTTGTTTAAAAAAGGGTGCATTTCAATTGAGTTTATACAGCAACTTTCAAATAGAAATGCGATCCAAAAGATTCTTTACCTTCAAATCATGTGGTACCTAAAAATCTTAGGCGATTTGAGTACCCAAGCTTCATTAAGTAGTCAGGGCTGATGAATTTTGATAAATTTAGTATTTCTGCCAATTCCCGCTTTGTGTAATGTGGTTAATTCTCAATCAATGTCTTCATTTGTTTGTTATATGTAGTAGGGTGGGGCTCTACCTGAGAGTTCTTCATGAATAAGGCCACAATCACCAACTCTAAACTTAGCAGTATTTACATTATTCGGACTATTGTCCTCATCTTTGTTACCATTTGTTCGACGTTTCGGCCGTCGTACGCTCCGGCCTTCTTCAGGTGCTAGGAATTTCGGACCGAAAACTTTGTCTATATTTCTGAGATGAGGTAGTATTCACAGTATTTACATTATTCTGACTATTGTCCTCATCTTTGTTGCCATTTGTACGACGTTTCAACCGTTGTACACTCCGGCCTTCTTCCGGTGCTAGGAATTTTGACCCGAACCCTTTGTCTATATTTCTGAGATGAGGTAGCATTTACAGTATTTACATTATTTGGGCTATTATCCTCATCTTTGTTGCCATTTGTACGACGTTTCGGCTGTCTTACGCTCTGGCCTTCTTCAAGTGCTAGGAATTTCGGAGCGAACCCTTTATTACTATCACTGTGGTATATAATCTTCATTCCTACCATAGTAATGCCTCTATTGGAAATCATGAGTTATCTCCTTTGTACTACATCGTCTCAGAAATATAGATAAACTCTAAACTAAGCAATTCACTTCCGTACAGTTACGTCAGCTAAATCGACTTCACCGTACACAGTACATATCTTTTTTTGTTGCCTGTGAGACATGTTTGTCTTTACGGTAATTGTTGCGGGATCTCCCTCTTTTCCATGATAATGGACTCGACTTGAGTATATATATACTCCTGCCATAGTGAGATATGTCAGAACAGTATGAGATCTGTAAGATACCGAATGTTACCGAACGATACCGAAGTTTCACAGAGAATACCGCGTCAGTAATCATAGTAGCTCTGAGCTCCACTCAGCCAGAATAGTATTACACAGCACCCGTCAGTTCCGACGTAGACATACTAATTCCAGCACGGCTTCACTTCAAAGACTTGTATATATATATATATATATATATATATTCCTTATTAATATATATATATATATATTCCTTATATATATATATATATATATATATATATATATATAAATATATATATATATTCCTTATTAATCGTATTCCTCGATTACTAACCTGCGTTCAAGTTTGTATCTTATTTTTCTATCTCAAATATCTGTTTTGTTGTTCATTATTTTGTGCGTTCCTCATCTGGAATCCACAACAATTTGGAGACGAAGGATTCGAACTCCCGTACACAACAACTTAGGACGATACGAATTAAGTAATTTTAAGTGTGCTCCAATTGGAAATGTAAGCATATTATATTTGTCGGTAAATTTGACGCGTTCTAACGTAAATAAGAACATTGAGTAGACAGATCATCAGACAGAATTCGTTTTTATGTGTGAATGTATGTTACACAGTTTGGGAGCGTTGTCTTTCCAACTTCGAGCTCAGCCATCAGTTGCATTCAATTGTAGCTCTACATTTATCAGTAAAATATGTGTTGAGAAGTCAGTTTTCGTGTACTTCTTCACCCAGTTTACATGTTAGTTTTTGTGATGTTTGCTTAAAGTTGATACCTTCGTTGCCTTAATGTATTATTTTTTAGTTAATGTTCTTAATGTTCATTCTTTTTCTCTGTTTAGATTCACCACAACAACCAGATATTTTCTCGAGGGTTACTTTTTTGAAAATGTTTCTATATGTCAAATATCTGAAGAGTCTTTGGAGCCATTCCATAATTCTGGTGTTTTTAAAACTCTTTTTTTATTTTGGGTAACGTGAACAGTAGTTAGTTTGAAAGAGTATTTTTTTATCATATCACCCCGAGCAAGGCGGAAGCGCCACTGATGTGCAGGGGGCTACATAAGAGTAAAAATTAGATAGAAGAGAGTGAAGAGAGGGACAAACCAGTTAAAAAGAAGCAAGAGAAGGAAGGGAATATAGGTGTGATGACAGTTGCAGAGGTATCGAGAAAGGAAAGGATATACAGAGTATTGTAGAAAAAACTAGAGTCAAGTGATTAAGTGATGAGTATTGACGTTGCATTTAATTTCCTGGAGGTTGTAGCCGTCAGGAAAGCAAGAATATGAAAGCGAGTTTCACAGGTGGGAAGTGCGAGAAAAGAAGCTACAGGAGTAGAATTGTTGGCTGCCTTTGGTTGATCTAACTGTGAATGGGTGGGACCCAGTTGCCAGTCTGGATGCACGAGTAAACTCATGTGGCTGGAGCACCAGTGACTTAAGTTCGTCGGAGCAGAGGCCATGATAGTATTTATAGAACAGACAAAGGGAAGCCACATCCCGTCGGTGGGAAAGTGGCTGGAGTCGAACCGCCAAGTCGATATCTATCACATTACTGATTCTCCTTTGGAGCCTGTCAAGAACACCGCGATGACAGCGGGGGCGCCTGACCATATATGGCAGCAGTACTCCATGAATAAGATAACGGGTATAGCCTTGCAAAATTGGCTCTTTATCATTCACGTTTAAGTTGAGTGCCAATCAATAAAACCAGAATTTTACAACAATTCCCTGCATTTTTCTTAATACCATCATCAAATTTGGAAAGGGCCAATTATTTTTTAACCTACAATACTAACACAAAATATTACTCAACCTCTCTACTGTAAATAAGATGATAAGCTATCCTCTTCCTTATTATATAGAACTTTGTCTATATATACGCTACCGGCCAATTATTAGGCCACCCCAGAATATTAGAAATTATATATTTCATACTATTTTTTAGTATTTGTTGTCAAGTGCATAATTGTAAATGAAAATAGAATGGTTATTTTGTTAAGACTGCACAATAACATGTGCATCGAATAAATTTATAAATATTTAATAATTATCTACATTGCAGTTTCATAAATGAAAGAATGGAGAAAATTTAGGGTGATTCGAACAAAAGAACCATTCAATTTTCATTTATAATTATCCACTTAAACATAGTATGAAATACATCATTTCTTTTAAAAAAAACTGGGGCTGCCTAATAATTATGGCCAGTAGCGTACATACATTGATATATATATGTGTGTGTGTGTGTGTGTGTGTGTGCATTAATTGATTTTATATATATATTTCTGCCGTAATTTCTTAATTATGCTAGAAATAAGGTGTTTAATAATTTTGCGTATAGCAAATTCGTGCTATTTATAATTATTGTGCATTTGATTGCAATAAAATATGTTGATGATTTCTGTGTCTTATTTTTAATACTGGTGTCACGTAATTTTTGTAAGAGCAATTTTATCTGTTTATCAATTATATAGTTGTAAAAATTGGTGTCGACTAATGTCTATTTTACGTGTTTTAGTTCGCTTAAAAATATTCTTTGGAAAGAGGAATTTTAAGAAGTTCGTTACTACTACTACGTTCATACCTTTCTGGGTATTGGTTGTTATATTTAAGAATACAAGAGTTCTTACTGGTGGGTTTTTTATACCTCCTTGAGGACAAGATAGCAACATCTGAAAATTAACATCTATAAAAAATTTCAGAGAAATGGCTGAAAGCACATGAAAAGTCGAAAATTATGAAACATTTTTACACACCTTATCTATAGAAAAAGAGAAATATGTAAGAACACTGGAAAAATTAAATAAAACTTAATAAAATTTTCCTTGTCGGTCGTTTTTAATGAAACATGTTTAAATGAAACATTACTGGCCAAATATACATACATATATATATATATATATATATATATATATATATATATCCCTCCTGTCACCCTCATGGAGAGAGAGACAATATAATTACCATAGAGAGACAATATAATTATCATAGATATATATATATATATCTTTTCTATTATAATAAAGAGTGTTGTGTATATATATATATATATAATTTTATAAAGTATTTTCGATTATTACCATGGATAACACGTATTTCACCGCTTTGATGTTCTTAACATCTTTTGGAATTTTGGAATTTATCCGGATTACATACCAAGTGTACTATGTTATATATATATATATATATATATATATATATATATATATATATATATTATTTACACTGTTAAGACTGTTGGTCTAATTTTTATTGCCATGTTTACGATGTTTCGCCCGTTGTATGCTCCGACCTTCTTCAGGAGAAATTTCGAACCAACCGCTTATTTCTTTATACTCCAGTGACTGAAATGAACGGTTCGGTTGTAAATTCCTAGTGCCTGAAAATGATCAGTAGGTACAACAGCCAAAATATCACAAATAGATCAGTAAAGGTGAGGATATATATATATATATATATATATATATATATATATATATGTGTGTGTGTGTGTGTGTGTGTGTGTGTGTGTGTGTGTGTGTGTGTGTAATGTATTGGACTCTCCTGTCTGATTCGGCGTATGAGGATCTGACAACCTAATTGGTTCAGTTATGAAACCAAGGTAAACCGCCAGAAGACCCGCACATATGATTAGATTTAAGTGGTAAAGGCTTGTGCAGAAACATCCACGCTCTTCGGAATTATTGGTACACTCAGTCGGTGCATATAAATGCCACAGATGAAGCAGACAATAGACCTCAGGATTTCAATTATCTCACAACAGGTGGTCACTACCTGCTGCGGTACACTGGTTGTCAGCCAATGCAACCCAATCTGTCCTGTTATTTAACCCATAACTGAAGGAAAGGGACGAATTAATATCTTTCCCAAGAGTATTAGCGCGTAATATTAGGGCATTTAACTGGAAATCGAACTCGGCTCCCCGAATTCTCGTTCCGAGCTGATATCCACTGCACGACAAAAATGACGTTAAAATATTATATATATATATATATATATATATATATATATATATGTCATAAAAATATTATATATATATGAATTTATGTAATTATGAATAAAAAATACATTGCGACACAGAAATTTCTATGTTTCGAGATTTCTATCTCGTTATCAGGCAATGTTGGATGTTGTTTGTGAAAATGATTTACATTTAAATAAAAAAAACAATCCGTTTGCTATTCAATATTTATTTTATATAAAAAGTAAATGTCAGGGAACTCAAAATCGTAAAACCTTGTGTCCTCTTACCTGGATATATATATATATATATATATATATATATTGACGTCATTTTTGACGGAGGGATACACTAGCAAAACCATAGAACAGCTTAACTTTATACAAGAATAAATATACACACACGCATATATATATATATATATATATATATATATATATATATATATATATATATATCAATGTATGTACGCTAGCGGCCATAATTGTTAAGCAGTCCCAATTTATTTTAAATATATATATACATTCTTGTATAAAATTAAGCAGTTTTATGGTTTCCCTAGTGTATTCTTGTTAAAAAGTCTATTAATATAGCCTCTTTAACATTATAAAACCGCCGTCACTTTTTCATTGATTTTATTAAATTTTCTACCGTTTTAAATTTTAAGCAGATTTTATTGTAGATATCTTCATTAAATCACTGAAAAAAATATCATAGTATGAGGAAAAAAGGTCCTAAACTTAATAAAAACGAAGTTTTTAAAATCAGAATATTTATGTTATTATTAAGAGGAACGTTCACAGTAATTTTTAATTATTTTCTAAATTTTTTTAATCCTTTCTAACTCGTTCGAAATTTGTGAAAAAAAGTTGTTTTTATTTTCGTTAGCAGGGAGCGAAATTGTTACGAGAGTTTAAAATAGAAAACGTAATATTACATAACCCACTTTTTTCCAGTGACAAATAAATTAATTTGGAAATTCTTGCAAAAATCAAATAATTGTTGGATTTTAATAAAACTTCCATGACTTATTCACAAATGAATTAAATTATTTTTGAAATTATTATTTTTTAAAAATATTCGTAAAAATATTTTTTGATCTGTTACCACCTCAACGTAAATTCATGAAATTTCAAGAAATTGTATTCTGTAGGCAAAATTGGTTTTATTAGTTAAAGGCAGGATTCATTAGAGAATGTATATTATGTGTTATTTTTTAAACTATTTGGCCTCTTTTACTGAAAATCTGCTCCGAATAGTTAAATAAGAATGTAATAAAACTATGACATTATTTAATTAGATAGGCGTTTAATTGATTTAATAAATTTCAGACATTATAGTCTGAAGAAAAATATTCAATTAATAATGAAATTTTAAAAGAATTGTTTTCACATTTTTTGAAAAATATTTCTAAAATAATTCCAAGACTTGTAGACGTTTAGTTGCTGGGTTATAAACTGGAGACTATATTTACTAATCGAAAATTGAAAAGTTTAGTACACATCATTTAGTCTTATTTTTTAAATAATTTTCCTTTTTTTTGTGCATTTGAAGTTTTTTTTTTGTATGGTAATTTCTATGTGCATATTAAAAAGTCATGTTTTACAGTTTCTTCCCTTTGTACAATTATGTCACTTGTGATCGCCAAACTCTTATCTTATCTCGCATCTGGCTAGCTGTCAAGACATTTCAAATACGGCAGACATGTCAGAAAGTTCAACTCTGTGATTAAGAAATTCTTTTATTCTAAATTTCATGCTATAAATAAGTAATACTCGCTTAAATCAGATTAATTTAATATAAAATTTGTTAATTTTCTAAAAATAGTATGTCAGAGATGTATATTTATTTTTGCATGATTTTTTAAAAAGAGGACTAGTATTTGTTTAAAATGTGTTGATCACTTAAAATTGGCCAAAAAATTGAAAAATACAGAAAAATTTGAAAATTTTAGATTCCAATCAATATAATATATAATAACTTTTTTATTTTTAAAAATTCATTTTAAAAGTTAGCTGTTGAAAATGAGTGGGGGTACCTATTATATTGTTTCTCAAAGATCTTTGGTAGGCTATTGGTCTTCATTCTCATATAAATTTCTTCAAATGATTGACTATATAAGTTCTATTGAAAGCCATTACATTAATTAGTACCTTGGAAAACTTCTTGGTTTTAGTGTGACACCTCGCCCTGCCTGGTTCTCTGCCCATGGTCCGGAACTTGTTGTGATGATTATTACCGGAACCTGAGTGGGTTGATGCTATCGAAAAGGCACCAGTTGTGACGACGCTCTCGGGTCGCTAATCGTGATGATGGCCTCGTCACAGAACTGGTCCTCAAGACGTCTTTTACAACAGTGAATTTTTCTGCCCACGCTTTGATCTCAGAAAAGTCACGTTAAAAACCCGGTAGCCGTCTCTCTACCACCTCAAACCAGACTGGACACTCGTGTACACTTGAGTTTAAAAAAAATTAATACAGTACAAAAAAAAAAATAAATGAATAAGTTCGAATACGCCTAGATCAGTTACGAAAAAAGTCTTTATATAAAAAAAGCCTAGATGAGTTACGAAAAAAGTCTTTATATAAAAAAACGCCTAGATGAGTTACGAAAAAAATCTTTATATAAAAAAAAACATAATTAATTATTAAAACAGAATATACAATCACCGAATTTCAAATTTTACAACTGAGAGAAGGATTGGTTAAGCAATCAGAGCTTTCAATTTTCCAAATAAAAAATCTTTTCATAACAGTACAAAGTTTCGTTAAAAATAATCAAAGCTTTCAATTTTCCAAATACAAACAAGTCTTTTTCCAGCTCTTTATCGAAGCTTTTACGGAAACGGCCGAAGTGGAGCGACGTGGTGGCTGGTGATGACAGCGGTGGGGCCGTTTGGTCTCTGTCGTTCGACAGCTTTGAAAAACTCCCAAACTCTCTCAAATTCTCTTTTCAGCTAGTTTAACTGTTTCTCAGTTCATACTGTTTTTATATATCCTTAGCTAGGGCTCTATTGGAAGCGCAGTATTCGACTTTAACTCTTTTAAGTTGATCAGCAGCAGGCCTTTCTAAGTTTCTTTACATCTTCAGCCATGAGTTCTATGAGAGGTGACCAGTCTCTGGGTCGTGGCCCCCAGTTGGGAACACTTTTCCTTCAGTCGTTACATCTCGACTGCAATTTCAAAAACTCACTCAACCAACTGATTTTTCTCACTGGGGTCTCGATTTTTATAGTTGTCCCCAATTCTTTTGGAGAATGAACCGAGTAATCATGCGACTCAAAATTTTGACCAATGAGATTATTTTCTACCTACAGGATTTAAGGAGGAGTTATGGCTCAACGAATGAAATATCAGCACTTCACATGACGTAATGTCTTTTTGTCTTCTTCCTCTCAATTGCATTATCTTAGGCTTTCAAAAATTTTAAAATCATTTCCCAGCAGATGTGGGGGCAAGCTAGTCAGCTCAACTGTAAATTGATGAGATCTCAACGCCAGTCTTGTCTTCATACCTTTTTATGTGCCGTGACCCTTCAGAACGTAGGCAATCATGACCCTCCTCATCTTCCTGTTTCTTTATCTTGCTATTTCTCTCAAATATATACATATAGTCATCCGCAGATCACGGCTCATCCGTAGTTAAACATCCGATTGCTTTTACCCAAGATTGAAAGCCGACCGAATTGGCGTCAGTTGGCGATTCTACCCCTGAGCTATGAGCTCCCCGATTTCTCATTCCAAGTCAATATCCAATGCACCACAACGCATATAGAGGAGTGTAATTGAACAAATACATAGTAACAACTAATGTACGTTGGAAAAGTTTGCGATGTATACGTTTTCAATTTTTTTTTAGAAGTGAGTGATAGTAAAAGAGAATCTGCGATAATATATGGAAAAATAAACAAACTTACAAGAAAAAAATGACAATGATCAGTGGAGAGAGAGAGAGAGAGAGAGAGAGAGAAACGATTGAGAAAAAATAAAGATAATGAAAGAGATAAACACTGAAAATTTAAATTTCACATAGACGTGATTTTTCCCCTATGCCCAATTTATCCAAGTTGGTACAGAAATGACAAATCTCTTGAACTTGTCAAATGTAATAAGTACATGTTAATTAATACAAGACAGCCGATGTTTGACCACCTCCATTTTAACAAATAATAAAAATTTGACACTATGGTAGAAGGGGGCAGACTTTTAGCATATGATGTATCATACGCCAGTAATTAGAATGGTCTAATTCATTACACTGAGATACAAGAGGTTACAGGGTGCGGAGAAATTAGAAACAGAAACATTGATAATAAGCGAGAAGAGTAAAATGTAATCAGGAGGGCAGTAGATAACAATTGACATTGCATTTAAATTTTTGCAGGTCAAAGCCGGCTGGAAAGCATGGAACCTGAAAGTTCCAGGAAATAAACTAGTAGCATAGAATTTACGGCTACACCTGGACAACTCAACCTCAAATTGGTGAGATCTTCAAGCGAGTCTAGTACTGCGCTTTGAAGAGTCTAGGTGTTAGGGCGCCGGTCCTATTTGACTACAAATGGACTGTTCCCATTGCTATATATAGCAATGGTGGATTCTCTACAAGGGAGTCGTAGAGAGTCACTAGACTGACGACTCTACGACACTGTCAGCTCTCTGACTTCGGGTAGAGGGCGCTCTCTGCTTCCGAGCGGAGAGCAATAACCCAGTCGTGGTTCCGCCGAAGGGTAGAAGCACGATTGGGCAAAAATAGACAGACATTTTTTGGCCGGGCCATATAGCCCGGAAATCCCAGATATAAACTGACCATGTGTCATATGTTGCCCTTACTGGGAGGGACGACTAAATAATGAGTCGTAGAGAGTCACTTGAGAGTGGCGTACCGGAAGTAATCACGTATACGCACGTCTTACGACGGATTGGACTCTTGTATCTTTCTATTGTAAATATTGCTAATCACTTCTGTACATACTAACCGTTTTTCCGCGTAATACAACTTATATTCTGATTCTGTTGTTGAGTTATTCATTTATACTTGGCGACATAACATTAGGTACCACAAGGAAGAGCACTTCCGAACAATTATGATGAAAATATTCATAGTAAAAACATAGGGAAGCAATTTTACGGTGATGGGAAAGTGACTGGTGCTGAGTTGCCAAATCAATACGAATAATATTGCTGATTATTGTTTGGATCTTATCAAGAAAATCAAGGCAAATAGCAGGAACATTGGATCATACACTATCGGCCATAAATATTACGCCACCCCAGTTTTTTAAAAGAAATTATATATTTCATACTATTTTTAGTAATTATCGTCAAATGAAAATAGAATGGTTGTTTTGTTATTATTACTTTGGAAAATCTTACAAGACATAGAAACAAAAATGAAAAACTCGTCCGAATCACCCTAAATCTTCTTCATTCTTCCATTGATAAACTGTAATATAGTTAATTATTAAATATTTATAAATTCGTTTGATGCACACTATCCTCCCGTGTATTGAATACTGCTGCCACATCTGGTCGGAGGACCTTGCTATTCTCCTTGGGGTTCTTGACAAAATCCAACGGAGAATCTGTAATGTGATTGATACCAACTTGGCAGCCTGGATGCAGTCACTCTCTCAGCGGGGTGCCGTGGCTTCCCTGTACCACTTCTATAAATACTTTCACGGTTTCTGCTCCGATGAACGTACATCAATAGTGCCAAGTAGGTATGAATTTACACGAGCAACTAGATTAGCAACTAGGTGCCACTCTTTTACAGTGAAACCGACAAAATGTAACCGCAATTTCTACTCCAATGGTTTCTTTTCCCGCATTTCCCTCCTGTGGAATTCCCTTCCACATACTTGCTCCCCTGACAGCTACAATCTAGAATTTAAATGTAAGATCAAAAGACATCTCCTATCACACTAACTCGCATCCATTCTCTCAAACTCTCTTCCCATCTACCCCACACCCATCCTTAGTATCCTCATCCGTCTATTACTCTCCTCCCGACATTTCCTATAACTAACCACTCTTTCTCGTCACTTTCTCCGATGAAACCTCCTGCGTAACGGTGGCAGTAGAATACCTTGCTTGGGCTAAAATGATTAAAAAATGTTATTGGGCAATGTTAACAAAAGAACCATTCTATTTTCATTTACAATTATTCACTTGGCAATAAATACTAAAAAATAGTATGAAGTACATCATTTTTTAAACACTGGGATGGCCTAATAATTATGGACGGTAGTGTATATATATATATATATATATATATATATATATATATAATCTACAGCGTGCGATGGGTAAATTGTCGCTATTTGCCTTGTCATATTTTGCAAATGAATAATAACAAAAGAACCATTCTATTTTCATTTACAATTATTCACTTGGCAATAAATACTAAAAAATAGTATTAAGTACATTTTTTTTAAAACGCTGCGATGGTCTAATAATTATAGCTGGTAATGTATGCGGCAACAATATTCTAAGCATGGACTATAGGTTCTAAGGGAGACTTATAGATATGTAAGATAAATTCCAGAGAGAAAAATTGTCTCGCAAAACACAGCGAAAAGACTTTCTTAGCAGCTGACCTAGCAATATAGTCTTTCCCACTCATGTCAACTGAAAATGTTAGTTCAAGAACGCAAATAAAATTTTACAACAAGGTAGCCATTCGAGGTTTATCTTCTTTTTTTTAACCTAGACTTGAAATGTTTAAGAATGTAGTGATTGGGGAAACATCCTATCGCAAGTCGGTTACACAGAGCAGTGGTTCGCGGGTAGAAGCTATTTGAGTGGAACTTACTTCTCACCGGGAATGTGGGTAGTCTGCTACTATTTAAGTGGCATGGCGGGTCCTAGCCGCTGAATCTTTGAACTGGCGGAACCAAGTAATATAGTTCATAGGAGCACTTTACAATAAGAGAATTATGCGGATACGAGAGGAAGATAACGTTTAACGCTAAAATTTAACAGGTTAATATTGTAGTGGACGGTGAAACATCCTCTTGGGAGTCGGTTCCGGAGAGCACTGGTTTGCGGAAAGAATCTATTTGACAGGAGCTTACTTCTCACCAATAAAACACGGAAGAAAGGTGGATAGTTTGCTAAAACGTGAATCGCATGGCGTGAAGTTTAGAAGTAACGGAACCAAAATTATGCAGTTCATCCAAGCATATTCCATGGAATTAGCGAGAGAGCGGTTAAAGGTTTGTTAAACTCTACCTGTGAGAGAGGGATTGGAGTGTAGAAAATAATTTGTCATTCACAAAGAAGCGCTTTTGAACACTGTTGCGACTAGTGGGAAAACACTGACTGGCATAATAAAATCTTACGTAGTATATTTCAGTCTTTCAGTCCTACTATTCAACCCATAGCTGGAGGGAGAAGAGATGGATTAATACCTTTTCCATGGGTATTTCAGCGTAAGTGAATGCAGCGAATTCAACTTGAATTCGATCTCGTCTCTCCGAGTTCTTGTTCCGAGCTGATATCCATTGCACCACAATGCTGTGTACCCATCCTTTCTATGCTCTCTCTGTTACAGTGTATCTCTCTCCCCTCTCCCCTGTCTCTCTCTCTCTCTCTCTCACTCTCTTTCCATTTCATACCTCTCACACTTTCTATCACTCTGTAGCATCCCTCTCATTCTTTCCTTACTACTGCATCTCTCTCTCTCTTTGTATTTCTCTTTCTACGCCCCCTCTCTCTCTCTCTCTCTCTCTCTCTCTCTTTCCCTTTATGTTTCTATCTATCCGCATCTTTCTTTCTTGCTCGCTACCGGTCATTCTCCCTGTTTCTGTTTTTTTTTATACTTTTTTTTTTAATCGTGTCACCCCAAGCAAGGCTTTCCACTGCCACTATAGCGCAGGGGGTTACATAGAGGGATTGTGTATGGGAAATGTCAGAAGGAGATAGATGACTTAGGATGTACATAGGGAGAGAGTTGAAGAGAGTGGGTGTGAGTTAGTGTGTTAGGAGGTGTCTATTGACCTTACATTTAAACTCCTGGAGGTTGTAGCCGTCGGGAAGCAAGCATGCGGTAGGGAATTCCACAGGCGGGAAGTACAAGGAAAGAAGCTGTTGGAGTAGAAATTGCGATTACATTTCATCGGTTTCACTGTAAAAGGGTGGGACCTAGTTGCCAATCTAGTATCTCGTGCAAATTCACATCTAGGGGACACCAGTGATTTAAGTTCATCAGAGCAGAAGCCATGGAAGTATTTATAGAAGAGGCACAGGGAAGCCACGTCACGCCGGTGCGAGAGATACTGCAGGCGGTCAGCCAAGTCAGTATCAATCACATTACAGATTCTTCGCTGTATTTTGTCAAGAACCCCGAGGAGAATAGAAGGGGAACCCGACCAGATGTGGCAGCAGTACTCAATACACGGGTGGATGGTGGATTTATATAATTGCAGGATAGATTCAGGCGGAAAGAATTTCCGGGCCCCGCACAGAGAGCCGACTTTCATAACTGCGGATTTAGCAATGGATTCGACGTAGTCATTCCACTTAAGGTCCGCTGAGAGTGTCAGGCCAAGCAGGTGTAGTGATTTACTCTCTGGGAGGCAAGCCTGTTCCATGCTAATGGGAGGGAGGTGCGGTTGTCTGTGGTGGTTAATTGACAGCAGCTTCGTTATGGAAGAATTGAATTTTACGAGCCATTTCTTACCCCAATCCACCACGGATTGGGGGTCCTTCTCAAGCTCGGCAGCGAGGCTCGCCTTGTCACCTCACCAACATCAGATTTTTGATCAAGGCGAGAGTAAATTGTGGTATCATCGGCGTACATGCCTACTTGTGATCTTATGGCATCAGGGAGATCATTGATATAGATTAAAAAGAGCGTAGGACCTAAGATAGACCCTTGGGGTACACCCGCATTTGTAGGGTAGTTCTGGGAGGCATGTCCGTTTAATACCACCTTCAGTGTGCGGTTAGAAAGTCCAGTTATGCCATAGCTTCGCAGTTTACGTAGAAGGTGGGCCTGGTGAAGCGGAAGTCATACTGTTTGTCCGAGAGGAGCCCGTGGGCTGTGAGATGCTGAACGACCTCGGCATTGATAATGGCTTCGAACACTTTGCCGAAGATCGGAAGAAGGCTGATGGGGCGGTAATTTGCGGGGTCCGATGGTTCATCAGTGTTATTGAATATTGGAACCACAGAAGAAGACTTCCAACAGGCAGGGAAGCAGGAGGAAGATAGGCAGAGGTTGTAGAGCTTAGAAAAGATAGAGGATAGTTCAGGGGCACAATTCTTGAAAGCTATGATTGGGATTCCATCCCCACCACTCGCTTTGTGAGGGTCCAGTTTTGAGATTATGCTAGAAATCAGCGAGAGCGTGATGTGGACGTCATTCAATTGGGCCTCAGTTCTAGATGGGAAATCGGGTGTATGGATTCCAGACGAATCCAGAGTGGAATTGGTCGAGAATCTATGGGCAAAGCATTCAGCCTTATCCGCTGAGGAGGTGAGGACCTCAAACTCGTTTATTAGTGTGGGTATTGAAGACTTATTCTTGCTAAGCACGCGTTTGCAGAGGCGCCAGTAGTCTTTGGTACCGAACTTGGAGGATGCTATGTGCTTCTTCATCCTGGCAGCAAACAGCATCTTAGCTTCGTTAAGTATCTTTTTACACTTATTACGAGCTGAGTCTCTTTCTTTCTCTCCTTCCTTCCTTCTCTCTCTCTCTCTGTCTCTCTCTCTCTCTCTCTATGTTTCTATCTATCTATCCGCTTTCTTCTTTCTTGTTCGCTACAAGTCATTCTCCCTGTTTCTCTATTTCTATCTCCCTTTCACTCTCTCTCTCTCTCTCTCTATATATATATATATATATATATATATCCGCTTCCTTCTTTCTTGTTCGCTACAGATCATTCTCCCTCTCTCTCTCTCTCTCTCTTATATATATATATATATACGTAGCCTTCTTTCTTGTTCGCTACCGGTCATTCTCCTTGTTTCTCTGTTTCTATCTCCCTTTCTCTCTCCCTCTCTCTGTCCCTCTCTCACCTCTCTCTCTCCCTCTCTCTCTCTCTTTCACTCTCTTCCATTTCATTTTGCTTTACCAACCATTTACCAACAAAAATCGAATGATATTCCCTGAAACAAAAATACTTTCGTCTTTGTCTCTTCCTTTTCCGACATTTCGATTTCAGTCTGACAAACCCCCACCGGGTGACATTGGAATAATTTGGGAGTGCAGTTTTCAATAGTAATGTCTATGTTGTTTTTGTTGGGTTTTTTCTCCTTCCATGTGCGACAGAGGCCGAGAGATGAGGCGTTTGTGTTTCAGAGATTTACTTCGTCGGGAAACTTGTCGGACAAGGTCAGTGGTCAGCGGCAAATAATCGAGTTTCGTTCGCTCTTATTTGAAATAGATCCACTTAATGGTCATCGCCGTGTCTGTCTGACGCCAGCGTTATTATTTATGGACAAGAAACGTAATCTAGAGAGTAACAGGGAAGAGACAACGAAGGAGAGACACGGTGTGAGAGACGGAAAAGCTCAACGAGACAAGAGAGAGTAGAAAATGGAAAAAGAAAGCTAGAGATATTTGAAAATGAAACAGAAGAAAGAAAGAAATAAAGAAAGATATTGCGAAAAAATGTAAAAAATTAACATAAAATAAATAAAAAATTAAGAAAAAATTAAATAAAAACAAAAATTAGAAAAAGAAAGAAAGAAAAAACAATGAGAAGAAGAAAAAAAAGAATGTACAAAAAGAAGAAAAGAAAGAAAGAAAGAAAGAAAGAAAGAAATTGAGAAAGCATGTACAATAAAAAAAAGAAAGAAAGAACAATAAAAGAGAAGAAAAAGTAAAAGAAAGAAAGAATGTACAAAAAGAAGACACAAACAAACAAACAAACAAACAAACGAAGGAAGAAAAAAGAAAGAATGTACAATAAAAAAGAAATAAACAAACATGATAAAAAAGAACAATGAGAAATAAAAAAAACTGTAATTACAAAAAGAAAGAAAGAAAGAAGGAAAGAATGAATAAATGAAAGAAAGAAAGAAAGAAAGAAAGAATGTACAATAAAAAAAGAAAGAAAGAACAATGAGAGAGAAGAAAAAAGTAGAAGAAAGAATGTACAAAAAGAAAGAAAGAAAGGAAAAGAAAGGAAGAAAGAAAGAAAGAAAGAAAGAAAGAAAGAATGTACAAAAAAAGAAATGAACAAAAAATGATATAAAAGAAAAATGAGAAAGGAAAAAATGAAATTACAAGAAGAAAGAAAGAAAGAAAAAATGAAAGAAAAAGAAAGAAAGAAATTGAGAAAGAATGAACATTAAAAAGAAAAAAGAAAGAAAGAACAACGAGAGAAAAAGTAGGAGAAAGAAAGAACGTACAAAAAGAAGAAAAGAAAAAAAGAAAGAAAAATGAAAGAAAGAATGTACAAAAAGAAAGAAAGAAAGAAAGAAAGAATGTACTAGCAGAATGAAAGAGCAATGACAAAGAAAAAAGAAAGAAAGAATGTACAATAAAAAGAAAAAATTGAAAAAGAAGGAAAGAACAACGAGAAGAAAGAAAGAAAGAATAAAAAGAAAAAAAGAAAGAAAGAGTAAACTAAAGTGTTAGATATAAAGAAAAAAAAAAGAGAAAATTAACTAAATTGAAAACTGGACTATTATGAAATTATTATTGCCATTTTATCGATGAAGCTTTGAAGAATATTGGACCGGAACAAAAAGTTGGTAGCCTTTTTTAAAATGAGTTTCAAAGACGATATTTGGAGACTTGTACATAGATTTATTTAACCAAATATCTCATTGTTCTACTATCTTTCTCCGTCTTTGAGGCAGTTTCATGATTCCATCCTCGAAGAACTTGGCATCTTTCTGACCTATGAACTGCTTTAAATGCTTTTTACAGGATTTTAGTGATTTAAAAAGAAATACCAATGCTTTAATATGAGTTAGTGTAGAATATTTTCATGGACTTTATAAACAAAAAATAAATGAAACAAATTTTTTAAATATTTCATCTTCCCCACCCCCACTACCAGCAAAGGGTTATTAAGAGTGAAAAAAATACGGTGAGAAGAAAGGGCAATAAAAGAACATGCTGCCAAATCTGGTCGGGTGCCCCTGCTATCCACCCAGGGGACCTTGACAAAATCCGACGGAGAATCTGTAATGTGATCGATCCCAACTTAGCAGCTCGAATACAGTCACTTTCTCACCAACGCAATGTGGTTTCTCTGTGTCTCTTCTACAAATACTCTCACGGCTTCTGCTCAGATGAACGTAGCTCCTGGTGCCTCCTATATATAACGTGGTTGATACTGACTTGGCAGACCGGCTGCAGCCACTCTCTCACCGGCGTGGTGTGGCTTCCCTGTGCCTCTTCTACAAGTACTTTCATGGCTTCTGCTCCGATGAGCTTAGATCACTGGTGCCGCCTAAGCACGAATTTACACGAGATACTAGATTAGCAACTAGGTCCCACCCTTTTACAGTTAAACAAATAAGATGTAACCGTAAATTCTACTCCAACAGCTCCTTTTCTCGCGCTTCCCGCCTGTGGAACTCCCTTCCACAAGTCTGCTTTCCCGACAGTTACAATCTCCAGGTGTTTAAATGTAGAGTCAATAGACACCTCCTATCACACTAACTCCCAACTATTCTCAGAACACTCTCATCTACCCAACCCTCATTCTCGGTATCCTTACCCGCCTATCACCCAAACCTCTGACATTTCCTATATTTAATCAGCCTTTCTCCACTCTACGTAGCCCCCTGCGCAGTAGTGGCAGTGGCATGCCTTGCTCGGGGTGAAATGCTTATAAAAAAAAATATATATTCTCGCGTATCGTGAGACTTTTGTATAAAAGCGGTCGCGTCATACACAAGATTTAAAATTAGAGTATGTACTTCCTAGTCAGTCAGTTAAGTGCCATACGTGAAACACGCTTGGGTGATCAAGTCTCTTTCGAGACATGACTGACTGGGCAGAAGATTATCCAGTATGTTGCCATTGCTTTCTGTAGTAGACTGGTTGCCAGCCAAGGCTATAGAACCCAATCTGTCCTGTTATTTAACCCATAACTGGAAGGAAGAGACGGATTAATACCTTTCCCAAGGGTATTTGCGCCTAAGTGAATACAATGAATTCAACCGCGATTTCTCGTTCCGAGCCGATATCCACTGCACCTCGACGCACATCCGCCTAGTGCATTCGTTAATTTTAAGTACATGAAGCTAATTTTAAGAGGGTCGCATCATACACGAGATTTAAAATTAGCGTATGTACTGGGAAGTACATACGCTAATTTTAAATCTTATGTATGACGTGACCTCTTTAAAATTAGGTTAAAAATTAGGTAAGTCTCATGAAACACGAGAAAACACGCTATTTATTTATTTTTTTAACTAGTGGCCACCCTAAAGTTAGAAAATATCGATTTAGTGTATATCCATCACGGTGATTTTTTTTTTTAATAGAAGAAAAAAATCTTCTGGCCATATCATCTTGAAACACCGGTTCTTGTCACCGAAGTTAAGCAACGTCGAACCTGGTCAATTCCTAAATGGGTGACCGCTTAGGGATATCAGGTGCTGTAAACTTAAATGTTCGGATTGGGACAAATAACAGCTAGGAATGAGAACCCTGAGTGCGGAGCTCGAATTCCAGTCGAGTTTGTCGCATACATTTGTCGCATACACGTAAATACCAATGGAAAAAGTATAAATGTATTTTTCTTCCACGCAGCTATGGGTCAAATAGCAGGGCGGTCTGGATTCTATAGCCTTGGTTGTTAAAATCATACCTTCTACATTTAATTTCACAAAATATAACTCATTTTATCGTATTTCTCAATCTGATGTTTTACTGATTGTTAGATGAACTTTCTCTTTCATCGAATGCAACGTCCTTAGATATATGATTCTCAACGTTTAGTCAACAGAGTACTGCTTTCAAAAATACTTCAGTGTTGTGAAGACGCCACTAAAAGGAGACGTATTCCTGATGCGTAACATAACGTCCATACTTGTGAGTAAAGACAGCTTTTTGTAACAATCCACTGGCTTTCTTTCTTCAGAGAAAAGGCATGTCACATTTTATTTTAATCATTTCACCCCGAACAAGGCAGAAATGCCACTGATGAGCTGGGGGCTACATAACTGTAAAAAGATTAATTAGAAAAGAGTGAGGAGTACAAACTAGTTAGAAAGGAGCAATAGAAAGCTGAGAATGCAGGTGCGATAACAGATACATAGGTGGAGAGAAAGGGAAGGATATACGGGGGTGGGGAGAGAGCTAGAGTCCAGTGGTTAATAGATGAGTATTGACATTTCATTTAAATTCCTGGAGGTTGTAGCCGTCAGGAAAGCAAAAATATCGGAGCGAGTTCCACAGACGGGAAGTGCGAGAGAAGAAGCTGCAGGAGTAGAATTGTCGTCTGCATTTGGCTAACCTGACTGTGAATTGGTGGGACCCAGTTGCCAGTCTGGTTGCACGAGTAAACACCTGTTGAGGAGGCACCAGTGACTTAAGTTCGTCCGAGCATGTCAATACTTTTTAAATATATTCTCTTTCTAGTAAAAAATATTATCATTTGCATTCACCTGACTTATAAAAGTTCCTAACCGCTGTTTCCATAGATAAACCCCCTGCTAAGAAGGTCGGTTCTCTGTGCAAGACCAGGAAGTTTTTTCCGCCAGAAACAATCCTGCACATATACAAATCTGCCATCCGCCCGTGCATTGAATACTGCTGCCATATCTGGTCGGGTGCTCTTGCTATCCACCCAGGGGTCCTTGACAAAATCCGACGGAGAATCAGTAATGTGATCGATCCCGACTTGGCAGCTCGAATACAGTCACATTCTCACCGACGCAACGTGGTTTCCCTGTGTCTTTTCTACAAAAACTTTCATGGCTTTTGCTCAGATGAACTTAGCTCACTGGTACCCCCTGTGCATGAATTTACTTGAGCCACAAGATTGGCAAATAGGTCCCAACCTTTTACTGTGAAACCAATAAATTGTAAACGCAAATTCTACTCCACCAGCTTCTTCTCTCGCACTTTCCCCCCCCCCTGTGGAATTCCTTTCCGTTTACTTGCTTTCCCGACAGCTATAATCTTCAAGAATTCAAATGTAAAGTCAATAGTCATCTCCTATCTCACTAACTTACACACTCTCTCTCTCATGCTCCTTTCTTCGTTCACTTTACTCTCATCAGTATTCTCACCCTTCTCCCACCCTCTTCCTGACCCCCCCCTGTAACCTGTCACTCTTTCTCGTAACTTACCTTCTATGTAACCCCCTGCTCAACAGTGGCAGTAAAATGCACTGTTTGCGGCGACACGATTATAAAAAAATTCAATATTTGTAATTGTTTGATTTTGGTATCTCCAATTTGTAATGTGCATGTTGGGTTGTCCCTTTTACTGACAACCATGCATTCTGCTTTCTTGGAATTGGTGTGCGCTGCGGGGCAGTGAATACCAGCTTGAAACGAGAAATCGAAAAGCCGAATGCACATTCCATTTAAATTCGCTGCATACACTTAACCTTGGAAAAGTTGTTAATCTGTCTCTTCTCTTTAGCTATGGGTCAAATAACAGGACACATTGATTTATATAGCCTTGGTTGGCAACCAGTCTACCGCAGAAAATCTCTCTGTCCGGTCAGTTTTATCTCTTTAGAGACTTGATCTCCCATGCGTGTATCACGTATGGCAGTCTTCACTTGTTAATTATATTTGGTTAAATATCTGCATTTCACTATCAGATACCACCAAAATCACTCATCAGATATTTGGTAACCCAAAATAAAATCAGAGACCAAGGTTCAAATCAGAGCAATGGTTATTTATACCACTTTATCATTCAAGTGTAATGGAACTTGTGATTTTCAGTATTACAAAGTATTTTGAAAGATCACTAGCCGTGCGCTGTCAAAACAGGATTTATTTTTGACTATTAGTACCATGTACACTACCGGCCATAATTATTAGGCCACACCAGTTTGTTAAAAGAAATGATGTATTTCATACTATTTTAAGTGGATAATTCTAAATGAAAATAGAATGGTTCTTTCGTTATTATTACTTTGCAAAACTTTACAAGGCAAATAGCGACAATCGCACACCGTAGATCATATATATATATATATATATATATATATACTACTGGCCATAATTATTAGGCCACACCAGTTTTTTAAAAGAAATGATGCATTTCATACTATTTTTAAGTGGATAATTCTAAATGAAAATAGATCGGTCTTTTTGTTATTATTACTTTCCAAAATTTTACAAAACAAGGAAGCAAAGATGAACTCGTCCGAATCACCTTAAATTTTCTTCATTCTTTCATTGATGAAACTGCAATATATGTAATTATTAAATATTTATAAATTCCTTTGATGCACATGTTATTGTGCAGTATTAACAAAAGAATCATTCTATTTTCATTTAAAATTATTCATTTGGCAATAAATCCTAAAAAACAGTATGAAATTCATCATTTTTTTAAAACACTAGGGTGGCTTAATGATTATGGCCGGTAGTGTAATTCAACACTTTGTGTCAAAGAAAACTTGAAGATGTTAACCACTTGACTTCAGATGTTTTCTTGAAGGCTATAAATGACAAGATACAAAACTGATGTAAACCAGTCAAGCACAGTAGTTTGACCTCGCAGGCCATGTCTATAACTAAGTCTTATCCATTCTGTTTTTTTTTATGTGTCATGTCCCTTCAAGTCATGAATAATTATGGTTCTCTATAATTCCCTATTGTTCGGAGCTCTAACCAACGTTTGTTGTCTAACGCTTTCGGTTCTCTTTCTATCATCCATTTATATAAGCTTGTGACGAAAATTAAAATGAAACCAAAACAAAATACACACTGCATTCCCGTCAATGGAACGATGATTATTAATTCGACGACGGGGTCCCAAAACTTGTTATCAACTCTCTTATAAAATCGCTTGTTTTTTCACGCTGATAAAATAACGATATTCTCACTTTAAAAAATGACGACTGTAACACGTATATATAAATAAAACAATGACGGCTGTAATACGTATATATAAATAAAGGCATACAAAATTCTCTTTATTCTTTAGGTGCGTGGCGTACAGTAAGAAGTGTATCGGAGGTGTTAGCACTAACGCATCGAGCCAACCAGAGGCCGCGCTCATCCGCGGGTTACTCTGTGTCTCTCTAAGCCTCAGTTACAATCTCAAATGCTCACCGACCGACTCCAACTATTAATCCGTCACTTATATAAGTGAATATAACATCTTTTATCACATTGTTTACCCTAATTAAAGGCCCACATTATCTTACATTGGCTACGCTAGTTTTAAAATAATCAAATATTTTTCTGACAAGGGTAATTTGGCTGGAATATTTTACTTTGACAACAATCAAAAATTTATCAAAACAATTTGAATTTTTCTTTTGCTAACTAGGTTGAATATTTTTGCTGTTTCATAAAAATACACTTCATCGCGAAATTATACACTCAGGTGTTTAAATGTAGGGTCAATAGACACCTCCTATCACACTAACTCCCAATTATTCTCAGAACACTCTCATCTACCCAACCCTCATTCTCGGTATCCTTACCCGCCTATCACCCACACTCTGATATTTCCTATATTTAATCATCCTTTCTCCACTCTACGTAGCCCCCTGCGCAGTAGTGGCAGTGACATGCCTTGCTCGGGGTGAAACGCTTATAAAAAAAAAAAAAAAGACCTGAAGTGGAACGAATACATCGAATGCATCTACTGTTGGTTAGGTTTGGTCCTTTTTTCGCGACTGAGAATTTTCCTCGTAAAAACTCACCATGTACATTTAAATATCGAGAATTAGTCCGTGCATTGAATTTGGTCACCATGTCTGGTTGGGTGCTCCTGCTATTCATCTCGAGGTTCTTGACAGCATCCATCTTGTACATTTATAAATCTACCATTCGTCCGGGCACTAAATACTGTTGCCAAATCTGGTCGGGTGCTCCTGCAATTCATCTCGAGGTTCTTGACAGCATTCATCATGTACATTTATAAATCTACCATTCGTCCGGGCACTAAATACTGTTGCCATATCTGGTCGGGTGCTCCTGCTATTCATCTCGAGGTTCTTGACAGCATTCATCATGTACATTTATAAATCTACCATTCGTCCGGGCACTAAATACTGTTGCCAAATCTGGTCGGGTGCTCCTGCTATTCATCTCGAGGTTCTTGACAGCATCCATCATGAACATTTATAAATCTACCATTCGTCTGAGCATTGAATACTCTTGTCATATCTGGTCGGACGCTACTGCTAATTATCTCGAGGTTTTTGACAGCATCTATCTTGTACATTTAAAAATCTACCATTCGTCTGTGAATTGAATACTACTGGCATATCTGATCGGGTGCTCCTGCGATTCCTCTCGAGGTTGTCGTCATAATCCATCTTGCATATTTATAAGTGTACCATACGTCCGTGCATTGAATACTGTTGTAATATCTGGTAGGGTGTTCCTGCTATTCATCCCGAAGTCCTGGACAGCATACATCTTGTACATTTCTAAATCTACCATTCGCCCGCCCATTTAATACCGTTGTCATATCTTGTCAGGTGTCCCTGCTATTCATCTCGGTAGGAGTGGTAGCACCTGTTATGGGCAAATAGTTAACCCCCAAATTGGAGCCAAAATACTATGAAAGTATAAAAATAGAATTTTATAGAAATATATATATTTTTGAAAGAAAAGTGGAGAAAAAAATCCTGCGACAACTGTCCGTCGTTTATTCAGCCTGTGAAAAGCCAGGGAGCATACACAATACGATAGCAGCGTATAAGCGTAGAAAAACATCATTATTTAATGCAAGAGAAAAAAATCATAATTTAACGCAAGAGCTGCAATAAAAGCAAAATCACTCAATGGAAACACTCGACACGAAAGAAATACCTTAAAATAATAAAATAAATACCTTTACTAACCATTGATCCCTATTCTCAAAACAAAATCACAAATATTTAACACTAGCAGTATAGCCCGGCGTTTCTCGGGTGTAATGAAAGCTTTAAAACAGACGCTTTGGACGTTGGGACGAAAGACTAAAAAGCAATAGTTGTTTCCAGTTAATGCGAAACCGTAGACTGAAAGAAAAATGAATGGATGTAAGTCAAATTTTGATTTCCTAGTATCGATATCAAATAAGTTTTTTTCGTCGTAAACTGAATTTTGAAGGCTAAATAAGTCCTCTGAGTAAATGGTATCATGGCTGAGACTAAGAACTAGAATTATACCTACTTAGAGCCAAACCCGAAGCAAAAACTAAAATAAAAGGGCTGAAAGAAATACAGACATAAAGGCAGATAAACAGACACACACACAAACATCTTGCCTTTATATATATATATATATATATATATATATAAACAGACACACACACAAACATCTTGCCTTTATATATATATATATATATATATATATATATATATAAAGGCAAGATGTTTGTGTGTGTGTCTGTTTATATATATATATATATATATATATATATATATATTATCGATTTGCTTCACTATTGTAAGAATTGCAATCTTGAAACTTCTGAATATCGTTTCTTATGTCTTTGTCTATAAGTGTATCAAATTTGATTAAAGATTAAAATCGGACCAGTCCTTCTATAACCCGATTCTTTTCGATTATCGATTTTCGATATTTATCGGGGGTACCTCAACACAAGACTTAGCTAAGAACACCTGCAGACGCTTACAGTGCAACTGTGTAAATTTTCAAGAATATCGGTTCAGCTGTTTCGGAGTCTGTAGGTAACGGACACACACACACACACACACACACACACGCACACGCACACACAAAGTTCCATTTATAAATAAGTTTAGATAACACATGCGCATAATAATTCACAGAAGTAGAAACACGGCCATCTTAAAGACGCAAAAATTTCAATTAATACCATTGAGCTCATAAACACTGATTAATATTCCTGCGAAATTCACTGACTATTCCCTTGCGAATGCATTCCGTTTTACTTCTCAGCCAACATCAGGAAGATCGTGCCACACGTCGTGACATAATGCTGGACAGGGCTATTTTCAAAGAGACCCTGGTTTGACGTTTAAAGTGTCGATCGTTAATTGGTCAATCAGCCGATCTAATCATAGGCGTCAGGCGTCGACGCCATTCTCTTGCTGAAATATGATAAGGCGCTTTCGACAAGTTACTGATAGACTATGATGAGGCGATACGCACGCATATTTGACTCCTCTCGTAAGCTCTTCAGTAGCGAGAGGCGCGTAATTGAGAAGCGAACATTTGTGGCCTGCCGGTGATTTAGTGGCTGACTGAAAAGACTGACGGAAAGATCAATACATCCATCAACAAACAGGCGGCTTTTATCAGCAACGCTTGACCAAAAGCAACGGTAAGACAAAGTAGCGAAGGTCATTGACGATTGATATTTATGGGACTTAACAACATCTGGCACAAGGCCAAGTGGGGGATAGAAAGAATAAAAAGATTGTTTTGTGTATCTCAAATGTGCGGTTAATTTAACAGTTAACGACTTGGAAAAAGAATCTGGTGAGATGATTTCGAATTACGATCGAATCGATTACGTTCAACAGTATTTGCATTATTCGGACTATTGTCCTCATCTTTGTTGCCATTTGTATGACGTTTCGGCCGTTGTACGCTCAAGCCTTCTTCAGGTGCTAGGAATTTCGAGCCGAACCTTTTATTACAACCACTGGAGTATATCATCATCATTCCTTGCTAAAACCTCGATTGGAAGTCATGAGTTATCTCCCTCTAACCTTGCAAGTTATTTGTTCACCACTGCTGTAGCCTGGTGTTGAACTCACAATTCTAAGATGCAATTCAGGAACTAACCAACTGTGCCAGGACAAGAACAACAGAATCTTTGGGACTTATAAACCTAATGACCAGTAACCCATTTTTACCAGAGTTCATATTGCAATTTTTTATGTAAATGGCTTTCTCTAGTATTTTTTACCAAAGCTCATGTTGCAATATTTTACCCTAATGATTTTCATTGCGTTCTCTTTCTTGCAAATACACTTAGGAAAGGTAAGAAGTCATCAATTCTCCCCTCAGACATGGATTAAATAGCAGCTCTGACTGGACTTCCTTGCCTTCAGAAGTAGGAAATCTCTGAATTCAAAATCAGACGGATGAGCTCTTTTAGGTTTCTTCATGTCTCCGTATAGAACATTTTCATTCATATTTATTGATGATTTAACTCATGTTGGTAGAAGCAAAATGAATTCAGAAGTCTACAGAAATATTTTGTCTGCCAATTTAGCATCCGAACTAAGCAGCAACACGACACTTGCCCAAAACATACTGTTAACTTCATCAGTGGAAAAATTGGACAGTTAATACGAAGGTCATTCAATAAATGAGTTGAATTTTTCGGTATAAGGACTTCTAATACAGATAGAAACTTATTTTTTGTATTTTTCAACGTAGTCTCTCAGAAGTGTCACACACTTTTCCCATCTGTGCACAAGCTTCCATATTCCCTCAGAGTAAAAATATTTGGACTGATGTCTCAGCCAATCGCTCACAGCACTTTTGATTTTATCGTCACTTTCAAACATCGTGCCTCTCGTGAACGCTTTCAAAGGACCAAACAGGTGAAAGTCTGAAGGGGCAAGGTCTGGGCTTTAAGGTGGATGAGGGAGCAGTTCCCAGCCCAGTTTGTTGATGGTCTGCACCGTTTTTTGCTGCTGTGTGAGGCTATCACCGTTTGGACTTCTGTGTGAGGTCGTTAAAGACAATTTTGTGTGCTGCCCCAACAGATAGGCTCAAAAGTCCTTGCAATTCTCAAAGTTATTTCAACGATCAATCTGCAAAAATAATTAAATTCCTTTAAAATATTCTCAGTATTCGTCAGAGGCATGTGGTGTGAAAGGATCGAGATTAGCGAGATCAGCCTTAATCATTCTCTAGCACTCAGATTCGTAGAGGAGAGTAAATACAACACAGCTCTGGTATAGACTGAGCTTGGTGTTTGTGCTGTACTGTGTTGACCACCAGATGTTGTTCATTTCCTTAAACACACTCCTGGCCTTGCCCAGTCTGCTTTGAATATCCTCAATCGTGCTACTCTCTGGTCTTATGATACTGCCCAGATAAGGGAACTTGTACTTCCTTGCAAATTCCAATCTTCCCTTCCAATTATTACTGCTAATGAGTGGTTTGCATCTTGTGTTATAGCTTCTATATTTCTGCTTTCAAAGTTTTCTTTGAACGAGGTCTTGTAAAACCATCACCCCTGCACTGTAGATATTGTTAGTGATGTCGCTGACTGTTGTTTTGGTGTTTTTCCTCAAAGCTTTCACAATGTTTCTGCCAGCAACTACTCTTGTTTTCCTTGACCGACCTGTTCTATATCTGTTGCTCCTTACACTAGTAGATACTTTCTTTTTCAAAACATTCTCAATTGTAGTGTTGGCTTTGCTCAATCTTTGTTGAATGGCTCTTTTTAATTTTCCTTCTTTTCTCAGCTTCAAAATAGCTTGCCCTCCTCTCATATATAGATCTCCTGTCTTCATGTTTTTTCTTTTTTGTTCTTGTTTTTTTTTACAAGAAATGGAATCTTTACAGGTAAAACCTAAGGCTAAAACTAAGAGTTAAATTCAGAATTCCACCCTATGTCGTGGCTCGTAGCATTTAGCCGACTATTCTACTCCATCAGCTTCTTTTCTCGCACTTCCAACCTGTGGAGCTCTCTTCCATCTTCTTGCTTTCCTGACGGCTACAACCCCCAGGAATTTAAATGCAATGTCAATACCCATCTCTTAAACACTTGACTCCAGTTCTTTCTACATCACCCTGTATATCTTCCATATTCTTGCTTTCCTGGCGGCTACAACCTCCAGGAATTTAAATGCAATGTCAATACCTATCTCTTAACTACTTGTCACCCTGTGTATCTTCTTCTTTCTCTCTACCTTTGCAACGGTCATCACACCTGTATTCCCATCCTTCTGTTGCTTTCTTCTCTGTCACCCGCTATAGATGGTTCCCTTTACTTTCCTCCTATCTAATCTTTTCTCTTATGTAGCCCCCTGCGCATCAGTTGCGTTATCGCCTTGCTTCGGGTGAAACAACTAAAAAAATGTGACATTTATAAAAGACAATGTGCGTTTAGCACGGGGGTTGTCATTATCACGGACTTTATGAAGTAACACCTACTACTGCGAGAGACTGAAAATATTGTATGTTTTTTCTTTCTTTTTTTTTTTTAATCATATCACCCCGAACAAGGCGGTAACGCCACTGATGTGCAGGGGGCTACGTAAGAGTGAAAAGATTGGGAAAGAGAAAGCCGGAAACCACATCCTAAACAGGGAACAAGGGATGAGCCTCTTCACCTGTTCAATAGACGAGGGTGGAAACTCTTGGTTATACTACTCTAGTAATAAAGTCGTTTATCTACATTTCATTGTGTATCTCTTCATTCCACGGTACAACACAGCCTTTATTTCCTGTTAGTTACATTTAGATGTGTTGAAAAAGTTAGAACATATCACCTTTTCTTTGAACCCACCCATTTTATAAGCGAGCAAAACTTTTGGAACATGTGACTGACATGTGTTTCTTGCTCACCCTATATTCATCTTTTGATTTAAAACTAAATTTATTCAGTGAACTACAAAAACAAATATTTTTTGAGGAGGACTGTATATATTATTGTCTCTTTCAATGAGTTCATTTCCTTCTTCTTCTCCTCCTTCTTCTTCTTCTATGTGGCCTGTCCTTTCAGGACGTAGGCGATCATGGATTTCCACCTCTCCCTATCCCTGGTGGCTCTTAGCACGCTTTCTCCACGCAACCCTCGTTCCGTCATCCACCTGATCAGGTCCTTCAAATACGTTATCTGCTGCTTTCCCCTGTCTCTTTCTTCCTCTATCTGGCCTGTTTGTATCAGATTCTCCAAGCCCTCCTTCCTCATTGCATATCCCAGGAACTATAGCTGTCTCTTCCTGATGCTCAGTATTAATTTCCTTTTTGTTTCGATCTTTTCCAAAACCTCATCATTCCTCTCATGCTCGATCTATGATATTCGCAACATCCTTCTGTAGAAAAACATTTCAGTTGCTTCAAGTTTTTCCTTCATTTTTGATGATATTGTTCAGAACTCACTGCCATATTGAAGAACTGGCAACACATAGCAATCCAGTACTCTCTTCCTTCTTTCTAGCGAAATTGTCCTGTTTCTTAATACTTTACTCAACTTCTGGAATGCTTCCTTCGCCATGCCTTCGGATCTCTGTGTCGCACTTTCCGTCTTCTGTTAGACACTTCCCAGGTATCTAAATTGTTGTACCTGCTTGATTTTAGTATTCCCCACCTTTTTGGCATTTTGGGCTGCCCTTTTTGCTGATGACCATGCATTCGATTTTCTTGCAAATTATTTGTAGTCCTTTCTTGTCACTCTAATCTTTTCATAAATCTAAGGTAATGTGGTGATTAAAGATCTTGTCTTGCAAGTCAGCCATTTTTCTCTGTTCGATTCTCACTAAGTGGCCAACGTCACTATTTCCGTTATTCCGTATTTTTTTATGAATCTCTGGCTCATGTGGTCGCTGTTAAATTCCTGGTCAAAGGAATATATGAGATATTAGCATCTAGCCTTGATACATTTCGTTACCTACTTGAATCTCATAACACTCCATGACACTTGATAGTTTGCATACTTGTAAAATCTACCTTAACCAATTGTTATAGATATCTACCAAAATTTATATAACGATCTTTGTCTACTTCTAGATTCATATTCTTTTCCCTAGAATTCGATCTGTATTCGATCTATATCGATTGATTTTCTATCGATAATTTTGTTTCTTCGTAACACACACACACACACACACGCATAACAGTTCTAGTCTGCTCACCTTTCTCCAAAGCATTTAGTCTCAGCTGTGTTGAATGTAAATAAAAGTAAGTCTACGTTAGTGATGTCTTCAAAAGTCATAGTCTTCTGTTGGTGATCTGAATTTTGAACTTGATAAATGTCCTGTTATTTGTAATTATGAATTTGTAAGTTTTACACGTTAACTTGACGAAAGATTTTGACAGGTATTATACGTTTTAAGAGGATTTTAATTAATTAAATAGAACGCAAATGGAAAACCTGTTAAACTATTTGAGGAGTTCTTTTATATTTTGAATCGATACACTAATTTCCTCTCGAATTTCTAACTTCATTACTTAAAAACAAACAACTATGCCCAAAAGATGTAAAAGAGACTTGAGGCATTATGATTGTGAATCTACAAAATGATGTTGAGAATACCATGAACTGAGTATGTAGGTAATGTGGAAGTTTTAATGCTACTATAAACAAAAATGAACTTGTTCTGTTTCATATATTTATTGTTTTTACTAATTACGATGTTTCAGTTTTTAATTTTTTATACTTTTTGTAAATTTTACTTGTTTGCTCAAGTTTTTTTTTTTTTTTTTTTTTTTTTTTTTAATCATATCACCCCAAGCAAGGCGGTAACGCCACTGATGCGCAGGGGGCTACGTAAGGGTAAAAAGAATGGAAAAGAGAAAGCCGGAAACCACATCCTAAACAGGAAACAAGGGATGAGCCTCTTCACCCGTTCAATAGATGTGGGTGGAGTGTGAACCGGGCGATAGTTTAGTCTATCTACTCCAGTTGAAAAAAAAATAAAGGAAAAGAGTGAAAAGATTGGAAAAGAGAAAACCGGAAACCGCATCCTAAACAGGAAACAAGGGATGAGCCTCTTCACCCGTTCAATAGATGTGGGTGGAGTGTGAACCGGGCGATAGTTTAGTCTATCTACTCCAGTTGAAAAAAAAAATAAAGGAAAAGAGTGAAAAGATTGGAAAAGAGAAAACCGGAAACCGCATCCTAAACAGGAAACAAGGGATGAGCCTCTTCACCCGTTCAATAGATGTGGGTGGAGTGTGAACCGGGCGATAGTTTAGTCTATCTACTCCAATGTTTAGTCTATCTACTCCAATTCGACAGGTTAAATGAAAAATTTGTCTGGCTTATAACTTTTGTGCATTTGGTTGCAGTAAAAGTTATAAATGATTTCTTGTGCTATGTTTTCAGTGTTGGTGCCGTTAAATATTTATAAAAATACCTATTTGATTATTGAAAATGTAGTGTAGTCAAATTATTGTTGACTATTTTTTTATATTTTACTTTACTAAATATATATTTCCGGGATGCGATGGCTAGGTGTGCTCTATTTAGAAGTATTTTTGTCAATGTCATTTTATTTCTTATCTTTGTGGACATTCACAATTATAACTAAGGAGGCATGAGTTTTCCTTGGGGTTCATATATATATATATATATATATATATATATATATAATCATCCGCAGGCAGATCTGTTTCGCTGTATATATATATATGTATGTGATAATATACACGCTAAAAAGTCTGCTTTCTTCTGATTTCAATCCTGGGTTAAAAAGCAATCGGAGTCTAACCGTACTGATGAGCTGTGATACGGCGAAACAGATCTGTCTGCGGATGACAATATATATATATATATATATATATATATATATATATATATATAAAGCAAGATGTTTGTGTGTGTCTGTCTATCTATCTGTCTGTATGTCCTTTATACAAATCCACAATTTTTATCCAATTTTTCACCAAATTTTACACAATTATTCTTTAGGCTTCCGGACAGATCATGAGCTACATATTTTTACGATTTCTCTCCGATGTTGGAAATTGATACTCCGACATCCTATTAGGTCTGATCAGCCCTTTTATTTTGGTTTTTGCTTCGGATTTTGTTCTAAATAGGTATAATTGTAGTTTTTACTCTTAGGCATGATACCATTTACTCAGAGAACTTATTTAACCTTCAAAATTCAGTTTGCGACGAAAAACATATTTGACATCGATACCGGAAATTCAAATTTGACTTGCATCCATTCATTTTTCTTTCAATTTACGGTTTCGCTTTGACTAGAAGCAACTATTGCTTTTTAGTCTTTCGTGCCAACGTCTAAATAGTCTCGGCTCTAGGACCATGGATTGGTGATATTTATTTTATACTAAACTTTTGACTAAATTGAAGGACAAAGAAAAAGAGAGTTTGAAGTCTGAATTTTCGGACACGCCCATGTCTTTTTTCCACGAGACCATCTTTCTTTATATATATATATATATATATATATATATATATATATATATATACTACCGGCCATAATTATTAGGCCACCCTAATTTTTAAAATAAAATTGTATTTCATATTATTTTAAGTATTTATTGCCAAGTGGATAATTCTAAATTAAAAAGAATCGTTCTTTTGTTAATACTACGCAATAACATGTGCATCAAATGAACTGTTCTGATGTCCAGTTTTTGTGCTCTCTTCCCTATGCTAGTCTCTTCTTCTTATTGTCTTGCCAAAGCAAAGGCTTCCTGGCTGCCTTGTAAAATTTTGCAAAGTAATAATAACAAAAGAACCATTCTAATTGCAGACCACCAAACAGTCACCATAATCTTTTGCTGATGCAACTTTGGCATTAAGAAATATTTGATGGATTCCTCATGGTCAAGCCATTGACCTGATCGTTTACGGTTATCATAAAGGGTACAATTATCAGTACAAGTGACTTTTCGGTCAAGAAAAGGGATCATTGGTGTTATGCAAAAAGGGCATCGGGCACGCTTTAAAACGCGTAATTTTTTAAAATTTCCTTGAGATCATGAAAAACCCATTTATCGAGCTTTTTCATGTTGCTAATCCTCTGCAAATGGAGTGAGACTTGCATTGCTGACATAAAGCGGCTGAGATATTTATCTGACAATTTGACGTGGGTTTTGTACGGAATTTCTGGAACCACCTTCATACTGTCCAGTCATTTGTGGTCCCATCTCCTCATGCTCTGTTGATAGTGGCAAACGTTTGGGAGGCAATGTCTCCAAGTTTGAATTCATGCAAGAAAAGTAAACTAAGATCATGTTTTGTCATGTTCATAATTAAGGGCTTCTATGCTTCAAGAATATTTCTCTCTGAAAATAAGTTAAAAATTATTAAAAAGCACACATTAATTATTATGTATACCAAAATTTACCTAATATATATCGCGAATACTATGTTAAAATGGCTTTTCAGAATACAACGCTTCAAGCTGCCATCATTTTTGTAACAACCTCATGCAAATCAATACATATATGGGTTCCAAAAGACATGTATAAGCAGTCCTTCTGCCTCCCACCCCACCCCACCCATATTATTGCATGTTGTCTTTGGATGTTAACACAAGCCTGTACTCTTGCATGTATCTAATTGTGCAGGTGGTGAATATCATTGTGCAGACATTATTCCATTCTCCTTGCATCTATTAACACAAAACAATACAACTTGTAAGAATAGAAAAACTGAATGAATCACAGGTATTGCTCTATCATGCCCCAGACATGTTTGATCGAAGATAAGGTTTGGTGTTATGCAGAAAGAGCATTGAGTGCATTTCAAAACGCCTAAGCTTTTGATTTTCATTGAGATCATATGGAATTTCTGGAACCACCTTCATACTGTCCAGTCATTTGTGGACCCATCCACTCCCCGGCACTGTTGAAAGATACGTAAACAAAGATCATGTTTTGTCATGTTCATAATTAAGGGCTTCTATACTTCAAGAATATTTCTGCCTGAAAATAATTAAAAAAATCTTGAAGAGCACACATCAATTATTAGATTGTCCCAAAAGTTCGTAAACACTTGCAAAAAATTGAAATTTTACTCGAAAAAACAACAAAAATTATTGCTCAAAGTAAAGACCATAATTTTCCAAAACTTTCTGCCATCGATCTGCAAGCTTTCGGATCTAGTCAAAGTACCATTCAGCCGGATTCGAATCAAAGAATTCTTAACACGCTTCCTCGACTTCACCAAACGAGTCGAGTCGGCGGCCCTTCAGAAAGTGTTGCATTGAGCGGAAAAAGTCGTAATCTGATGGAACACAGTCAGGACTGTAGGCTGGATGTGGCAGAACCTCAACGCCGTCCAGCTCTTCAAACTTGTCTTCGGTCTTCCTGGTGGTGTGTGGCTTGGCATTGTCCTGCTGCATCAAAGCGCGCTTTCGGTTGATCAGAGCCGAGTACTTTTGCTTGAACGTTTCGTAGACCCGCTCAAGTTGCTGACAGTAAAGTTCGGCACTGATGGCACGACCATTCGGAGCTAACTTAAAATGCACGAATTCTTCAAAGTTCCACCAAACGCACAACATGACTTTCTTGCCGAATCGATCTTGTTTTGGAACCGACGGTGTCTCTTGCCTTTTCTGAACCCATCGCTTTTCTCGATTGTGCTGGACCAGATAGACCCATTTCGCATGTGTTTACAAACTTTTGGGACAATCTAATATTATGTATATCAAGCTTTGCCTGATATCTACTGGGTACAGAGGGTTAGAGAAGAAGAAAAACAAGAAGACGACAACGACGACGGCAGCAGCGAAGAAGAAATAGACAAAGATCTAAGCTTTCATCGTCATTATTGACCGGGAATGTTAAAATGTTCAATCAATCTCAGCTATTTTTTGTTATTATTATTATTTTCTAGTCTTTTTTTTTTAGATCAGGCTATACAGCAATGCTCTGTTTATGTGATCCTAATGTTGTTATATGTTGTTACAATTTGATTACTACCTTAATGAAATCAACACGCTTTATTTACCGAAAAATGCACCTTATTAATTGAATGACCCTCGTAGAAGAACTTATACCAAAAGATTCACCTTATTAATTGAATGACCCTCGTAGAAGTCCTTATACCGAAAAATTCACCTTATTAATTGAATGAGCCTCGTAGAAGTACTTATACCGAAAAATTCATCTTATTTATTGAATGACCCTCGTAGAAGTCCTTATACCGAAAAATTCATCTTATTTATTGAATGACCCTCGTAGAAGTCTTTATACCGAAAAATTCATCTTATTTATTGAATGACCCTCGTAGAAGTCCTTATACCGAAAAATTCATCTTATTTATTGAATGACCCTCGTAGAAGTCCTTATACCGAAAAAATCACCTTATTTATTGAATGACCCTCGTACATGCTCTTGTGCAATACGTGGTTGAATGGACAATGCATACTCTTACGCCACAATTTTTATCATCGTTTCAGGTGCAGATTAAATGTCTCCATGTCGAACAAAGAGGAAAATGGAGAAACGCAAAAAAGAAAACATTTTCGTTGAATGATTAACTCAAAAGGAAAATGTCACACGAAGAAAGAAGCAAAAGGATGAAATAAAAATCGAAAAACGACAAAGGGACTCAGATGAGATAATCACAGGAAAAGAATGATTAAATCAAGGAAAGAAGTTGAAGGTGAAAAAAAAAAGATGAGCTTTGATAAGCTAGTTTCCGATTGTGTCGATAAGTTCCAATGACGGTCTTTTATGTTTGGTCGTTTGTTGTCTGCTTTCGGTTTTACATGGCGACAAAGAATTTTTTTAGTCTTTCACGCAGGGCTACACACGTACTCAGACGCAAACACGTACACACACACACACACACACACATATATATATATATATATATATATATATGTGTGTGTGTGTGTGTGTGTACGTGTTTGCGTCTGAGTACGTGTGTAGCCCTGCGTGAAAGACTAAAAAAATTCTTTGTCGCCATGTAAAACCGATATATATATATAAGTATGCGTAAATAAACATATACGAGGCAAAGAAACGAAAAACTAATTATCAAACTTCAACGACACGAACCCGAATATTCAACCAACCGTAACAGATATGTCAAGTTAAAAAAATGAAGATGAATGGAAATTCACAAAAATATTTAATGGCTTCTGAATTTAATCGGCTTGATGAAAAAATGTCGGCGAAGAAAAAGAGATAGCTGGCAACAAAGAAGAAGCCGGTAATAAAAATTAAAAAAAAGAGGAAGACAACAGCAACAAAAAAAAGACATCAACAAAAAAAAAAGAACATGAAGAAGACCGATGAACTTAGCTGCCTAGTGCCCCTTATATATGAACTTACTCGAGCCACAAGATTAGCAACTAGGTCCCACCTTTTTACTGTGAAACCAATAAAATGTTAACGCAAATTCTACTCCATCAACTCCTTTTCTCGCACTTCCAGCCTGTGGAATTCCCTTCCATTTACTTGCTTCCCCGACAGCTATAATCTCCAAGAATTTAAATGTTAAGTCAATAGTCATCTCCTACCTCACTAACCTTCATCCACTCTCTCATGCTCCTTTCTCTGTCCACCCCACTCCCATCAATATTTTCATCTTCTCTTCCCCACTTCCTGACATCCCCTATAACCTGTCACTCTTTCTCATAACTTTCCTCCTATGTAACCCCCTGCACAACAGTGGCAGTAAAATGCCTTTCTTGTGGCGATATGATTATAAAAAAAAAATTCTATACTATTATAATGTGGATATAAAGTGAGGTATCAATTCTACATTACAATCAAGATATAAACTGATCTTTCACTTTATGGCCACAGTCGTCCTTCTCTTACCCACTTCCTGACGCCCCCTATAATCTGTCACTCTTTCTCATAACTTTCCTCCTATGTAACCCCTTGCAAAACTATTTACAGTAAAATGCCTTTCTTGGGGTGATATGATGATAAAAAAGACAGAAACTAAGGGAGGCGACGACATCAGCGAAGAAGAAGAAAAAAGAAAAAGAAGAGTATAAGACGGAAACAAAAAAGAAAACAAGACGAAGTCGTCAGCAAGCAACCAGAAGAAGATGACAATTTCAACAAAGAAGATTTTTTTTTTTAATCATTTCACCCCAAGGAAGACATTCCACTGCCACTATTGCGCTTGGAGCTACATAGGGGAAGGTAAATAGAAAGAGTGGTTAGATATAGGAAATATCAGATGGGGGGGTGATAGATAGTTGGGTGGGTGGCAAGAGTGTTTGAAAGAATGGAAGCGAGTTAGTTTATTAGAAGGTGTCTACTGACCTTACATTTAAACTCCTGGAGATTGTAGCCGTCGGGGAAGCAGTCTTGTGGAAGGGAATTCCACAGTCGGGAAGTGCGAGAAAAGAAACTGTTGGAGTAGAAGTTGAGGTTGCATTTTATCGGTTTCACTGTAAAAGGGTGGGACCTAGTTGCTAATCTAGTATCTCATGCAAATTCGAACATAGGGGGCACCAGTGATCTAAGTTCATCGGAGCAGAAGCCGTGAAAGTATTTATAGAAGAGACACAGGGAAGCCACGTTGCGCCGGTGAGAGAGAGACTGCAGGTGGTCTGCTAAGTCGGTAGGACGAAAAAGAAGAAGACGTCAACGAAGAAGTGGAAAAGTGAAAGGGTACAACGAAGAAGAAGAAGAAGAAGAAGAAGAAGAAGAAGAAGAACTTAAAATGTTCACCCAATCTGACCAATTCTTTTCTTTTTTTTATTTTCTAATCTTTTTTTTTTTAGATCAGGTTAAAAACTTGTGGGGTTCTCCTTTTTCATAAAGATGGACTCGTTAAGAGTATACTTATATATAGTTTCTTTGACCCTGTCATCTCTTTGCCTTCGAGCGGAGAGCATTAACCCAGTCGTGACTCCGCCAAAGCGTAGAGTCACGACAGGGCAAAATTAGAGAGAATTTATTAACTGGGCTATATGTCCCGGAGGACCCACGTTAAAAAGGCCTTGTGCCACATTTTGCCCAAGTGGGAGCGTAAATAAATACCGAATACCGCGTTTTCACAGAGTTAACCGGAGAATACGAGAGTCCAGAGAGAGATTAGCAGTCAGTACATAGTAGTTCATAGTAGCTCTGTGCTTCACTCATCGAGAAGATTATTACGCAGTATCTGTCAACTTCCGACGTGGACATACTCAATATACTACGGCTTCATCTCCAGAGACTTGTACATATACTTTTTACTAATCCGTATTCGTAGACTACTAATCTTCATTCAAGTCTTTTTCCTTACGTTAATACACTTATTTTCTGTCTCAATTACTGGTCGTTGTTCATTTATTTGTGCGGGCCCCATTCCCGGGATCCACAAAACCTGGACTACTAATCTTCATTCAAGTCTGAATCCTTACGTTAATACACTTATTTTCTATCTCAATTACTGGTCGATGTTCATTTATTTGTGCGGACCCCATTCCCGGGATCCACAACAGAACTTATCAGCAATGCTCTGTATATGTGCCTCTAAAGTTGTTATATATTGTTAAAATTTGATTACTACCTTAATGAAATCAACACGCTTTATTTGCTGAAGTACATGGTTTTGGTTGAAGCTCATTAAAGTTGAAAATATTTCTAGCTGTCATCTAATCCAGCATTACTCGCATCCTGCTATTTGAAGTGGGGTTGAGCGCTACTAAATGAAACTTCATTGCTCCTTAGGGGTGACTTGAATTGGAATAACTAGACAAGGGTTCCCGATAAATCAATAATCAATGGGAAATATCTATCCCCATAAATTTCATGGATGCAACAGTCACCTGGTGAAGCTTGCAAAGTATGAAAGCTAAAAATCAAACAATATTGTGTTTTTGTCATCACTTTTAGACTTGTGCTCTCTTCGGTACGGTTATTTTCCGTAGTTATTAAATTTAATCCTAGAAGACTAACCATATAGTATATAGTACCCAGCGCATATTTTTCTATTTGTAATTACAATTTTCAGTACCTGATTTCCTTACCTAAATAATATGTTTTTCAGTTCCTATTAATGTTAACTCAAAGTACAAAGTTTGAACTGCCTGCATGTAAAATATTTCAAATAAAGATTTATATTTAATATTTTGTATTTGATATTTTTATAATCGGGTATGATATACCCATGGTTAGTCGTGATTTAATGGTTAGTGTTCTAAGGGTAAAAGGTTTTAACGAAAAAACAGTTTCTCTGTCTGACTTGGTGAATTTTCCTTCGTTTTTTTTTATTTTATTTTATATCTATTTATTTATTTTTCAGTCAACCATTCTTCTGAGAAATTTAGAAGATTAGAGTTTTGGACAAAGCCTGCAATCAGGCAGTACCCACGATCGAAACACATCGGTAAGTGTTATGGGGAAACACGCCTATTCCGCAGATAATGGACTCTCCCTCCTATAAGAGTTAACAGGAAGTTAACTGAAGTTCTTGAGAGTATTTGGGAATTCATAAGAGTTCTTTAGAGTTCTATTGGAGTTCAGTAGAAATATTAGTCGGTAGTTAGCTGAATACTAAGGAGTCAGCTTTCAGTGGAAGATTACTAAGTGAGTGCGTTAAGTCGATTAGCAACCAACATAGCACGATTATTACCATCAGTGCAAAAACTACTTCACAACAGTAAGAAACTCAAACACTGATTTCAGAGAATTAAATGTAGTCATCAGAAGCATTGTCTTTATCCACGAGTGTATTGTCTCGTCATACGAGACGTAACATTAACCGTTTCCATTAAGGAAACATTGGCTAATTGACACAACTAGTGTTACCCTCGTTTCAAATTTATATCGTTATGCTTTTTAGACATCTAAAGTTCAATAAATGTTATCGCTGCTTTTTAGTACTGATGAGAGCTTCCTTCCAACTGTTTTGTTTTTGTTATTGTGGAAAGTTGATATCTTGATTTTATCAATGCTTTTGATCTTTTCCGTCTGATATATATTAATGATAATGCTGAAATTAATCTTTTCCATACAGGAAACATTCGATATTTTTTGAACAGTTGGTATATTCAAACAAATCTAAGTATTGAAACAATTTTCATTGAAACTACATTTGTAATGTCCACTAACTGTTATAGCCCTTTCTAATCCAGTCAGATTTTTGCTTCCAAACATTTTTTATAATGTTGAAAGTTAATAGCTTAATTATATCATTTTTTCCACTTTTAGTTGCATATGCGACCCATTTGTTGTTGCTGCCGTCGTTGAAACTTCAAATATTGCAGTTTATCTTGTATAATAACACTCTTTGTTTGGGATTTACATATTTTAAAAAATGGCTAGTAGCCTGGTCGACACGTTTTTGATCAAATCAAACAAAGATGATATCAGTATGAAATTTCATTTAACAATCACTGTATGAAATTAGAGAAAAATGCGAATAAATGTCATTAATATACTAAATATCATTGTTAAATATTTAGCGTGAAAGCTGTCACCAGACGGCTTACATTTCCATTGTGCCTTTGTTGCTGTCGACAAAGGGACAGAAAAATGTCGGTTTCGATTTCCAAAATTGCAAATCAAGCCCCACAAAAATCGAAATTAGAACTTACCAAATGATGCTGATTTGAGACTATTGAATACCAGCTCCATCTTTCTCTTCATTGATATATTGGCGAAAATTTTTTTGTGTGGCCAAACGATGTCAAGTCAGCAACTTTGTCGATTTAAAATGTGGTATTACATTATTTGGCCAAATAATTTTAATAAATATTTCTTCTGTGTAATTAATTTCTAAATATTTTAAAAGATTTTTATAGGAAGTATCCATATCAGCCATATTAAAATTGCGCCATGATTTAGAAAACCCGCAATGTTCATAATAACCATTGTTGTCGTCTGCTATTTCATATTAGTTCAAATTTGTCGAAAGGATACTCAAAGCATTATGGGATTTTCTAAAAATGTCGAAACAATTTGTTTAATTTGATTTTATAAAACTATATTGAATTAATCTTTAAGTAATAAAATATGTTTTCTTTATTATTATTGTTATTATTATTAGTAGTAGTAGTAATTGTAGTAGTAGTAATAATATGTCCATTGTGCCTTTGTTGCTCTCGACAAAGGGACAGAAAAATGTCTGTTTTCGATTTCCAAAACTGCAAATCAAGCCCCACAAAAATCGAAATTAGAACTTACTAAATGATGCTGATTTGAGTCTTTTGAATACCAGCTCCATCTTTCTCTTCATTGATATATTGGCGAAATTTTTTTGTGTGGCCAAACGATGTCAACTCAGCAACTGTGTCGATTTAAAACGCGGTCTTACATTATTTGGCCGAAAGACAAATACATATATCTGCTGCTCTACGCATATATATACGCAGTCAAGTACAAGAGAAGAAAATAAAAAAAAGCAGCCATGTTGGTTTGCTAAGCACGTCAGTTAAAGAAAATATCCGGCACACGTGTACATGTAATCTACATACACCTGCAAGACAAGCACTCTAAAAGAAAAGCACGGAACACTTTCAACGTCTTTTACTTAAATATACTGTCAAATTTTCTTGGTTATCTTCCTTCTTTTCTTTATTTTTTATTTCTTTTTTGGAGTCAAGTTTTTTCTTTACTTTATTCAAGTATTTTCATTGACTCCTATCTTAAGCGATGCCTCCATTAAGAACTATCGTTCCATTTTGCTGAGGCCGACCACACTGTAAGAAACGTTCCGGAAAGCACTTCAAAAACATGTATGGCTTATCAATTTAGACAACCTACAAGTGATCTCTATGATATTTATATATTAAAAAAAAGCGACAGATATTTTTCAGCATGATCTTACTGCATTATCACAGCGAAATATCGATCTCGTTTTCACACATTTATAAAGAAAGGAATCAAATTTCGAGTCGTCGTGTCTGTCAACATTAGGAGCAACTCAAGCTCTGTCTCTGGTAAATTAAAATTCTTCAGTTATGCTTTATAGATTTGCCTAAGGTTGGTTTTTCTCTGTGTATTTTCTAATTAATTTCACACCAAGAAAGGTTATAAAGCCACTAAGACTCGAGGTGTCACTGAGTGTTAGAGAATATGAATTTGAGTTTTGTTTAACGGCATATCAACCTCTGTGGGTTATTTAATGCTAAAAAGTAAGGACTTAATATACTTTTTTTTTACTGTTCAGTTATTGAGTAAAGGTTGAATTAGTCAGATTGTGATGAATTTTTTATTTTAGAAAACTGAAGATGTCTTTTAGTTTTGCATTCAAAAATGTATTATTGCACTGTTTTCCTTCAAAAATGTATATTTTTCTATAAAATAATTTTTATACTTTCACAGTGTTTTGATTCCAGTTCTGGGGTTAACTATTTGCCCATAGCTTGGACCCTAACAGGTGTTACCACTCCGGGTCAGGGTGGAGCTGGGAACAAGGGGAATTAAGAGGTATTTGCATGCTCCTCACAACCTCCCAATTAGAGGCCTTGCTGCCGGATGCAGTTTACCGTCATACCCAGGACCTAGAGAATATGAAAATGATGTACTATTAAGAAGAGAAAACAATAAAAGAAAAGAACTGGAAAACAGAAGATAACAAGTTACATTGCATATAAATCTTTGAAAATCAAAGTTAAGAGATGCAAGAAAGCAGAAGAGAGTTCCACAAGCAAGAAATGCGATAAAAAAAAAAGTTAGCATAGAACTTACGATTACATCTAATCATTTCAACAATTAAATGATAAGACCTTGTCACTAATCTAGTCAGTCAGTCAGTCAGTTAAGTGCCATACATGATAAACGCTTGGACGATCATGTCTCAAAAGAGACATGACTGATTGAGCAAAAGATTATCCCACAGTAGGTTGCCATTTCTTTCTGCGGTACGCTGGTGAATTATATTATTATATTAATAAGTATTCATTAGTGGGGGATTAGTTTATTATTTCATGACAATAAAAAAAACCGATCCCCCACTTTATGCTAAATAGAAGCTTTAATTGTCTTTCACCTATTCAGTCAGTCAGTTAAGTGCCATACGGTTTGGCCGATCATGTCTCAAAAGAGACATGACTGATTGAGCAAAAGATTATCCCGCAGTAGGTTGCCATTGCTTTCTGCGGTAGACTGGTTGCCGACCAAGGCTATAGAACCCAGTCTGTCCTGCTATTTAACCCATAACTGGAAGGAAGAGACGGATTAATACCTTTCCCAATGGTATTTGCGCGTAAGTGAATACAATGGATTCAGCTGGAATTCGAACTCGGCTCCCTGATTTCTCGTTCCGAGCCGAGATCAACTGTACCACAACGTAGACTGGTGAATTATATTATTATATTATTTAGTAGTAATTAGTGGGGGATTAGTTTATTACTTCATGACAATAGAAAACTGATCCCCCATTTTATGCCCAATAGAAGCTTTAATTGTCTTTCCAACTATTTAGTCAGTCAGTCAAGTGCCATACGTGATACACGCTTGGGTGATCATGTCTCGAAAGCGACATGACTGACTGGGCAGAAGATTATCTCACAGTAGGTAGCCATTACATTTTACGGTTGACTCATTGTCATCCAAGGCTATAGAACCCAATCTGTCCTGTTATTTAACCCATCACTTGAAGGAAGAGACGCATTAATGGTTTTCCGAAGGGTATTTGCGCGAAAGTAAATGCAACGAATTCAACTGGAATTCGAACTCGGCTCCCAGATTTCTCGTTTCAAGCCACAACGCACATCTTAATCTAGTCGGTCAGTCAGTTGAATGCCATACGTGATACACGCTTGGGCGATCATGTCTCGAAAGAGAAATGACTGACCGGGCAGTAGATTATCCCGCAGTAGGTTGTCATTGCTTTTTGCGGAAGACTGCTTGCCACCCAAGGCTATAGAACCCAATCTGTCCTGTTATTTAACCCATAACTAGAAGGAAGAGACGGATTAATACTTTTCCCAAGGGTATTTGCGCGTAAGTGAATACAATGGATTCAACTGGAATTCGAACTCGGCTCCCCGGTTTCTCGTTCCGAGCCGATATCCACTGGACCACAACGCACATCCTTTATGTAGTACAGCGCTTTAATTCAATAAATTAAGTCTAGGTTCAGAAACATTGGAGATTCTTCTTGGATCAAAAATCTCAAAATATATAACAGGAGAAAATGACCAGATATAACAATATTCAAAACAACGTCGAATGGTAGTCTTATAAACATGTATCTTATAAACATGTATCTTATAAACATGTATAATAGATTCCGGCAAAAAACAATTGTCTAATTCAACACAGTGAACTAATTTTCATAACTGAAGACCGAGCAACGCATTCAATATACTTTTTCTACTTCATATCTGTTGTGGAGTAGTTTTTGCACTGAAGGTTATAATCGTGCTGTGTCGGTTGCTAATCGACTTAACGTACCCAAAAATGTTAGGAACTTGTTAATCTTCCACTGAAAACTGACTCCTTAGTATTCGGCTAACTGTCTAGTAGTTCTACTGAACTCCAATAGAAGTCTAAAAAACTCCTATGAACTTCCCAACTACTCCTTGTTAACTCTTATTAATATAGGAGTGAAAGTCTATTGTCTGAGGAATAGGTGTGTTTCCCCATAACAATATCAGTAGAAAATGTTAGTCTAAGAAGGCGCATGTTATAGTGGAACATCCGAGAATGGAATGCTATAAAGGACGGTGACAAGCAGAAAGAGAAAAACGTCTTAGGCGAAGGCATTCTCTATTTGATAGTTTATTCCGGTCCTACTCGTTGATTGCTTATCTGCATCTTCTTGTGAATTGTACCTTAGTACAATAAATCCCTTTATATCGTATTCCTGTGTCGAGTACTATTTTTTCAGTAATCTTTACACTAATATTCCTTTCCGGGATATATCAGAGCAATTAGTAACCCTCTTGGTGGTTAGAATCAGCCATATTGATAAAAGGTAAAAAGGGTTCTTTCAGACGATTAAAAATTAAAAAACCACTCTTTGTGCCATTTAATAACAGTTTTAGGTCATTTTTTCAATTTACCTTATCGAACGCCATTTTGCAGACCATATTCTCTGCTGAATGTGAATAAACAACAAACGATTAGCGTCGACCAGGATTCGAAACCGGATCGACTGCTTGGAAGGCAAACATGCTAACCGTTACACCACCGAGGCCAACTGCGTTGTGGTCCAGTGGATATCGACTGGAAACGAGAAATCGGAGAGCCGAGTTCGAATTCCAGTTGAATTCGTTGCAATCATATACGCACAAATACTCTTGGGAAAGGTATTAATCCGTCTCTTCCCTCCAGCTATGGGTCAAATAACATGACGGATTGGGTTCTATAGCCTTGGTTGGCAACCAGTCTACCGCAGAAAGCAATGACAACCTACTGCGGGATAATGTTCTGCCCAGTCAGTAATGTCTCTTTCGAGACATGACCGCCCAAGCGTGTATCACGAATGCCACTTAACTGACTGACTGAATAGCTGGAAAGACGATTAAGGCTTCTACAGAGCATAAAGTGGGGGATCGGTTTTCGATAGTCATGAAGTCATGAACTATTCCCCCATTAATTACTACTTATGAAAATTAGAAACAATGTAGATTCTAATATTGAGTCATGGGGAAATTTTTCTTTCTTTTTTTTATAATCGTATTACCTCATGCGAGGCATTGTACTGCCACTGTTGTGCAGAGGGTTACATAAGAGGAACGTTATGAGAAGGAGTGACAGAATACAGGGGGTGTCAGGAAGCGGGTAGGAGAGAGAAGTGAATACTGCAGAAATGAGATGAGAGCATGAGAGAGAGAATGCAAGTTAGTGAAATAAAAGATGACTATTGACTTTACATTTAAATTCTTGGCGATAATAGCTCTCGGGGAAGCAAGTAAATGAAAGAGAATTCCACAGGCTGGAAATGCGAGAAAAGAAGCTGTTGGAGTAGAATTTGCGTTTAAATCTTGTTGGTGTCACAGTAAACGGGTGGAACCTAGTTGCTAATCTTGTGGCTCGATTAAATTCCCATATAAGGAGCATCAGTGAGCTAAGTTAATCGGAGCAGAAGCCGTGAAAGTATTTGTAGAAGAGACACAGGGAAGCCACATTGCGCCGGTGAGAAAGTGACTGTATCCGAGATGCCATGTCTGGATCGATCACATTGCAGATTCTTCGTTGAATTTTGTCAAGGACACCTAGGTGGATAACAGGAGCACCCAACCAAATATGGCAGCAGTATTCAATGCACGGGCGGATGATAGATTTGTATATGTGCAAGATTGTTTCAGCCGGGAAAAACTTCCTGGCCCTGCACAGAGAACCGACCTTCTTAGCAGCGGATTTAGCTATGGATTGTATGTAGACATTCCACTTGAGGTCTGTTGTGAGAGATAAGCCAAGGAAGCGCAGTGTTTTAATTTCAGGGAGACTAGCTTGATCCATGTTAATGATGGGTAGGAGCGATTGACTGTGATGGTTAGCAGCTTTGTTTTAGAAGCATTTAAAATCCACGAGCCATTTCTTACTTTAGTCCACCACGGATTGGAGGTCCTTTTCAAGCTCGGTGGCGAGGTCTGCTTTATCAGTCTCGGCAGATTTTTGATCGAGGCGAGAGTAAACCGTAGTGTCATCAGCGTATATGCCTAATTGGGATCTTATTTCATTGAGGAGATCGTTAATGTAGATAAGGAAAAGTGTAGAACCTAGAATATGGCCTTGAGGGAGATCCGCGTTAGTGTTATAGTATTGGGAGTCTTGTCCGTTCAATACTGCATTAATACAAAAAGATCTAGAAGAGTGACCACTCAAAAAACTTCCATTTCGTGATTTGATAAGAAAAATGAATTAGGTCAAAAATTCGTCCTGAAATATATAAACACTAGCAGTATAGCCCGGCGTTGCTCGGGTGTAATCCATGGTCTTGGAGCTCAGACTCTTTGGACGTTGGCTCGAAAGACTAAAAAGCAATAGTTGTTTCCAGTTAAACCGAAACCGTGGGCTGAAAGAAAAATGAATGGATGTAAGTCAAATTTTGATTTCGTGGTATCGATATCAAATAAGTTTTTTTCGTCGTAAACTGAATTTTGAAGGCTAAATATGACACAAAACCTAGCTAAGAACACTAGCAGACACGTATATTACAACTGTGCAAATTTTCAAGAAAAGCGGTTCAGCCGTTTCGGAGTCTATAGGTAACGGACACACACACACACACACACACACACACACACACACACACACATACACATATACACAGACAAAGTTCCATTTATAAATAAGTTTAGATTCAACTTGTAAAATATATTATTGTGCTAAACCCCTATCAAATGACGTCGAGATACCTAAAGCTAACGCTAACTTAACACAAAATAATCAATTTTCTAAATAGCGCGTAGATGCGGCACAAGACCAAAAGTATTTGGTCCCCAGTGAGGACCGAACTCACAAATAAGTTGCAATAGGTCAAGTTTGCTAGACATTAGATCACGTCGACGTGTTCCCTTAACACTAAATTAATTCCTCCCAGTCATTTATATATATATATATATATATATATATATATATATAACAGATGAATTTTACATAATAAGCAATAAAACTGAATTTGCAAAATAATTTTAAAAGCAAATTTACAAAAATATTTCTTCTGTGTAATTAAAAATGTATATAATAAATCCAATAATGGAGAAATGCAACTGTGACAATAAACTTTACCCACATCTATTGAACTATCGCCCGGTTCACAATCCACCCACGTCTATTGAACAGGTGTAGAGGCTCATCCCTTGTTCCTTGTTTAGGATGTGGTTTCCGGCTTTCTCTTTTCCAATCTTCTCACTTTGTTCTTCTTTTTTTTCTATTGGAGTAGATAGGTCTATCTATCGCCCGGTTCACACTCCACCCATGTCTATTGTACAGGTGAAGAGGCTCATCCCTTGTTCCTTGTTTAGGATGTGGTTTCCGGCTTTCTCTTTTCCAATCTCCTCACTTTGTTTTTCTTTTTTTTTCCAATTGGAGTAGATAGGTCTATCTATCGCTCGGTTCACACTCCACCCACGTCTATTGAACAGGTTAAGAGGCTCATCCCTTGTTCCTTGTTTAGGATGTGGTTTCCGGCTTTCTCTTTTCCAATCTCCTCACTTTGTTTTTTCTTTTTTTTTTTCAATTGGAGTAGATAGGTCTATCTATCGCCCAGTTCACACTCCACCCATGTCTATTGTACAGGTGAAGAGGCTCATCCCTTGTTCCTTGTTTAGGATGTGGTTTCCGGCTTTCTCTTTTCCAATCTCCTCATTTTGTTTTTCTTTTTTTTTTTTAATTGGAGTATATAGATCTATCTATCGCCCGGTTCACACTCCACCCACGTCTATTGAACAGGTTAAGAGGCTCATCCCTTGTTCCTTGTTTAGGATGTGATTTCCGGCTTTCTCTTTTCCAATCTTTTCATTCTTACGTAGCCCCCTGCACATCAGTGGCGTTACCGCTTTGCTCGGGGTGATACGATTAAAAATAATATATATCTGCTAGAATAAATAAGTTTTCTTGCAGCCTCTATTCCGTTGGTTTTATTATAATATGGTATCATTAAGACCATAATGAATGATTCGACGACATAATTATGAAAAAAAGAAATAATAATAAGGCACTATTTAAGAGCGAGCACGCGGCAAGTGTTTTCATAACTGGTAGTAAAGTTTAATAACTAGTAGTAAAGAGAATGAACTGTGCTGACTTTGGGTAGCTATTGTCTCTCCAAAGGACTGAGCGGACGCTGTCACTGTATTCTCACTGTATCTCTCTCTCTCTCTCTATCTATCTATCTATCTATCTATCTATCTATCTGTGTGTGTGTGTGTGTGTGTGTGTGTGTGTGTGTGTGTGTGTGTGTGTGTGTGTGTGTGTGTGTGTGTGTGTGTGTCTCTCTCTCTTTCTGAGCGAGCGTGACAAGATAAATATCTATATAGTGGAGGAAGACATGTTTTCCACCCGGCACCGTCTTTTTTTAAAGTTTGCTTGGAGCTATTCGGGCAGAAGTCTTGCAATTCTGAAAAACGTTGCAAAAAATCAATGATTTTTGCTAAGTTTTTTTTTTTGGGGGGGGGGGGAATAGAATCCATTTAACTATATCTGGATTTCGTTATTTTTTAATCTGTCTGATACCGATGCACAAGACTTGTTTTTAATTATAGTCTTAGATTTAAACAAGAAAAAAGAATAGATATTTAAACCCCTCCAACTCAAAAAAATGATTTACTCGAGAAAAATTTAAAACTTCTTTGAACGAGTTCTATGATCTGAAGTAGTCCAACAGAAAATTGTTAATTTCTTTAACCAATTAATGTCCACATGACCCACGTTAAAGACGATGAGCCTAAATCGATCATAGATTTAACCAAAAACTGTAATTAATACGTGATTTTATGTCTGAATTCCAGGGTTAAGAAGTAATAATTATTTACAATCAAACTAATCTCTTCACCTTTGTCGTTATTGTCACAACGTTTCGGCCGTTGCACACTCCGGTCTTCTTCAAGTATGTGTCGACCTATATGACTTTCAGATATTTTTAAACTGAATTCGTTATTTACCCTACGAGAGTAGATTCTTCTCGTTCTACTTTCTATCTGGAGACACCTCGACAGACACGTGAAGAAGGAACAAATGCCGAAACATGGTGATAAAAACAATAAGGACAAGGACAACCGTCTGACTATAAATAAGGAAAAGAATACGTTTGGGTTTATTAAGTAACTAGCAATATAGCACGGCGTTGCTCGGGTGTAATGAAAGCTTTAAAACTAATCCATGGTCCTGGAGCTCAGACTCTTTGGACGTTGGCACGAAAGAAAGCAATCGTTGTTTCCAGTTAAAGCGAAACTTACCTACTTAGAGCCAAACCCGAAGCAAAAACTAAAATAAAAGGGCTGAAAAAAATACAGACATACAGGCAGATAAACAGGCACATACACACACAAACATCTTGCCTTATATATATATATATATATATATATATATATATATTATCGATTTTCTGCACTATTGTAAGAACTGCAACCTTGAAACTTCTGAATATCGTTTCTTATGTCTTTGTCTATGAGTGTATCAAATTTTATTAAAATCAGACCACTCCTTCTATAACCTGATTTTTTTGATTATCGATATTTATCGGGGGTACCTCGACCCAAAGCCTAGCTAAGAACACTCGCAGGCGCTTATATTACAACTGTGTAAATTTTTAAGAAAATCGGTTCAGCCGTTTCGGAGTCTATAGGTAACGGACACACACACACACACACAGAGACACACACACACACACACACACTGACAAAGTTCCATTTATAATTAAGTTTAGATACCTGATTGTTAACTAATAACTGATTTTTAAGTATTTCTATATCTTATTTTCATAAACTTAAGTTTCATTAAAAGTTTTTCCTTGGATGATAGTATTATTTTCTTTCTATTAAAGATGGTATGATACAAATTCCCTGAAAGATACACGTATGTGCTTTGTGGTGCAGTGGATATCGACTGGGAACGAGAAATCAGAGAGCCGATTTCAAATTCCAGTTGAATTCCTTGCATTCACTTACGCGCAAATACCCTTCGGAAAGGTATTAATCCATCTATTCCTTCCAGTTATGGATTAAATAACAGGACAGATTAGATTCTATAGCCTTGGTGGCAACCAGTCTACCGCAGAAAGCAATGGCAACCTACTGTGGGATAATCTTCTGCCCAGTCAGACATGTCTCTTTGGAGACATGATCGCCCAAGCGTGTTTCACGTATGGCACTTAACTGACTGATGATCATTGCTAAGAAAAAAATATTGAAACAAAAAATCCCCCTTTTTTTATATTCATTTCATTTGAAAGTAAATCATTAATTCCTTTAACGAATCATTCTTTCAACATTATAATTTAGCTTTTACATTCTTTCTTTAATTAGTTATTTAGCATATACGTTACGCCTTATCAATATGTCAACATCGTGAGGAAGGATGGAAAGGGCGTGTCAAAGACCCTGCTTGACTCCAGAAACAATAAAAAAGAAGACATGAACCGAAAAAACCCTCATGCGTTCATGAAATGAAAACGTTGTCAGTTTTTTTTTTTCATTTGTATCCTTTTACTTCGTTAAATAACGACCCCCCCCACCCACCTTCAGTTTTGGAATTGTTGTTTTATTCGGGTTTTTTTTAAGATCTGAGACTAGGGACGCGTAAATTCAATATTCCCGGTGAAAGAAGAAGCGGCAAGCCACCGTTATAATGTATCTTGAATGTCACCAGAATCACTTGAATTGTGAGATAAAAAGGAAGTGGTGACAACAACATCGGAAAATGCGCGAACTAATTAAATGAGTATTCCTTGCATTCACTTACGCACAAATACCGTTGGAAAAGGTATTAATCCGTCTCTTCCCTCCAGTTATGGGTTAAATAATGGAACAGATTGGGTTCTGTAGCTTTGGTCGGCAACCAGTCTACTGCAGAAAGTAATAGCAACCTACTTTGGGATACTCTTCTACCCAGTCAGTCAAGTCTCTTTCGAGACATGATCGCCCAGGTGTGTATCACGTATGGCACTTAACTGACTGACTAAATAGTTGGAAAGACAATTAAAGCTTCTACTGGGCATAAAGTGGGGGATTGGTTTTCTATTGTCATGAAGTAATAAGTTAATCCCCCACTAATTACTACTTATTAATATAATAATATAATTCACCAGTCTACCGCAGAAAGCAATGGCAACTTACTGCGGGATAATCTTCTGCCCAGTCAGTCATATCTCTTTCGAGACATGATCGCCCAAGCGTGTATCACGTATGACACTTAACTGACTGACTGAATAGTTGGAAAGACAGTTAAAGATTCTGCTGGACATAAAGTAGGGGATCGGTTTTCTATTGTCATGAAGTCATAAACTAATCCCCCACTAATTACTACTTATTAATATAATAATATAATTCACCAGTCTACCGCAGAAAGCAATGGCAACCGAGTGCGGGATAATCTTCTGCCCAGTCAGCCATGTCTCTTACAGCGTGTTTCACGTTTGGCACTTAACTAACCGCCTGAATATTTGGAAAAACAATTAAAGCTTCTACTGGGCATAAAGTTGGGGATCAGTTTTATATTGTCATGAAGTAATAAACTGATCCACCACGAATTACTACTTATAAGTATAATATAATTCACCAGTCTACCGCAGAAAGCAATGGCAACCTATTGCGGGATAATCTACTACCCAGTCAGTCAAGTCTCTTTCGAGACATGATCGCCCAGGTGTGTATCACGTATGGCACTTAACTGACTGACTGAGTAGTTGGAAAGACAATTAAAGCTTCTACTGGGCATAAAGTGGGGGATTGGTTTTCTATTGTCATGAAGTAATAAACTAATCCCCCACTAATTACTACTTATTAATATAATAATATAATTCACCAGTCTACCGCAGAAAGCAATGGCAACCTACTGCGGGATAATCTTCTGCCCAGTCAGTCATGTCTCTTTCGAGACGAAGAGACAGCGTTTAATTCAGTTTCTTCTACTACATAACCCTGCCCCTGCTGCTTTTATCCGCAAAATTCTTGTGAATATAAAATGGGGGAGATTGTGTCTGTCCGCCATGCCAGGTTTCTTACTGGAGCGGGAGTATATTGTCGTGTCATCTGCGTAGATGCCTACTTGGGACTTGATCTCATCTGGGAGGTCATTGATGAAAATAAGGAAGAGCATCGAGCCCAGGATAGAGCCCTGGAGGACACCGGCATTCATGCTGTAGGATGAAGAGACAAGCCCTTTCAGAACGACCTTCATTTTTCGGTTGTTTAAAAAAGACTGGATTAGGTCAAGCAGGCGTCTGGTAATGCCGTAACAGAGTGCCAAAACCTGTCAAAAGCCTTGGAGATGTCCAGAGCAACTGCACGAGCCTCGCCTGACTCATCGAGGGTCTGGAGCATGTACTCGTAAAGGTTGTTAGCATATCGGCAGTGGACCTGGCAAAGCGGAAGCCATATTGCTTGTCAGAGAAGATTTTTTGGGCAGTAAGATGTTCAACTATTTCAGCATTGATTATGGCCTCGGACACTTTCCCGAATATCGGTAGAAGACTGATAGGGCGATAGTTGGATGGGCCCGAGGGTTCACCACAATTCTTAAAAACAGGAACAACTGAAGAGAACTTCCAGCATGCAGGAAAGCAGGAAGCAGAAAGGCAGTAGTTAAACAGTTTAGAGAGGACAGGGGAAAGTTCAGGAGCACACCTCTTAAGGACTATCACCGGGATTCCGTCGTCACCGCTCGCCTTATGGGGGTCAAGTTTTGAAATTACTCGGGATACTACCTTCGGGGTGATATGTACGTCGCCCAGTTTGGCCTCAGTTCTAATGGGGAAGTCGGGTGAGCTTAATCCAGATGAGTCAAACGTGGAGTTGGATGAGAATCTGCGGGCAAATCACTCAGCTTTGTCCGCAGATGATGTGAAAATCTCAAATTCATGGATTAAAGGAGGTATAGAGGATTTGCAATTGTTAAGCATCCGTTTGCATATCCGCCAGTAGTCCTTGGAGCCAAACTTGCGGTCAGCTATGCGCTGTCGCATTCTCTCAGCGAACAACCGTTTGGCGTCATTCAGGATTCTCTTGCACTTATTGCAAGCAGACGTGAATAGGCGCCTATTGTGATCAGATGGCTGTCTCCTGAATAGTCGGAAGTAATGGTTCCTGTGGGTAATGGCGGCCGAACAGGCAGGAGAGAACCACGGAGAGGAATGAGGTTTTAGGCAATACTTCCTGATGGGTATGAAGGCATCAATGCCAGCTTTCACCCATGACGAGACCTCAGATGCACAGTCATCAACTGGGAGATCGAACACTTTTCCCCAAGGGACGTCGCAGAGGAAATCGCGAAATGCATCCCAGTCAGCTTTTTGGTAGCGGTAGGAAGTCCTATAGGTAAGAGGCTCCTGAGGGGAGTGAGAGTGAAAAGAAATACTGAGAGAGACAACAGCGTGGTCGGAGTTGCCAAGCGGACAAAGCTGCGAGTTTTGACAGGCGTCAGGGGCAGAGGTAAAACATATATCTAGTAGTGAGGAGTGTCCGGAGGGAGTGCTTGGGAAGCGAGTGGGGAAGTCCACCATTTGCGTAAGGGATTGGGAAATAGCGAAGTTCATGGCGTGGACACCCGCTAGATCAGTAACAGAGTCTTTAATCCACTCAGAGTGATGGGCGTTGAGATCTCCGAATACAAATATGTGAGCGAATGGGTGGCAGGAAATAGCCTTATCAATGTTGTCAGCAATGCTATCTAGAAGGGAGCAGTCAGGAGAGGAGGGAGAACAGTACAGAAAGAATAAGTAACTAACCGAACTGAGGAGAGACAGACGGAGACTAACATACTGGTGAGCAGCAGATTCAAGTGAAATCACCCTAGCTATGGGGAGGTGTTCGCTGACGTAGATCCCCAGCCCATGCATGTGGACAGTAGAATCCTTCCTTAAGAGGGGGAGATAGCCAGAGATGGAGAGGTCAGAGGAGGGAATAGAAGAGTTGAGGTTAGTTTCGCAAAGCGCTAGGATGTCCGGGAACTTTTTATGAAGGAAAGCTTCTACGCTAGGATAGTTAGTACGAATGCCCCGGATATTAGTGAAAGAAAGGTTAAGAGGTTTAGGTGGTTTGATTTTAGCTGGTTTAGGGTATTTTCTGAAAACAATTTCGTTTGTCATATGTTTTGTTTACAGGGAGGAACCTAGAGTAGAGGATACAGGCAGTCATTGTTCGATCTGTGCTGGGAGGGAAACTGGTTCGGGCTGCAACAAGGTGTGGCCTCAGGGTTGCCTACCGAAAGCGCTTGCAGGGACACCTATCCATGCGCGACATGGCACGACAAGAACCCCGATATTATACAACTGTTGATCAGAGCAGCGCTCTTGACGCTACGCAAGAGTTAGGGCTCCTAACTACCAGTCGGAAGCAGCAACCAGGAAACTGCCAACCCGGTACCCTCACAATGATGAGCCGTTGCCATCAACCAGACAGATCACAGGAAAATCACGGAAGCACCAATACTAAGGTCAGAAGTGAAAGAAGAGAAAACCGGAGACCATATCCTAAACAGGGAACAAGGGGCAGGCCTCTACTCCTGTTCAATAGACGTGGGAGGGGTGTGAACCGGGCGATAGTTTGGGCTATCTACTCCAATTTAAAAAAAAAGAAAAAAAGTTAGGGGTGACGAGTTAACTAAGTTTTAACTTAGTTAAAGTCCAAACGGAGCATAAAGTCGAAAATGTAAGAGAAAAAAAAAATAAAAAACAAGCCAAGAAAATTATTACAGACAGAACGGAGGAAGAAGAGAAAGGGAAAAAAAGAACATGGTTTCTATAAATGTATGGAAATTAGCTTGGCCACAAAATGAGGGATCAGTTTATATATTGATTATAATATAGAATTGATCCCCTATTCTATATCCACATTATAATTTAAACAGTTGGCATATATATTCTTATTCTATGTGCCCTGTCCTTTCAGGACGTAGGCGCTCATGGCTTTCCATGTCTCTGTATCCCTGGTGGCTCTTAGCACGCTTTCTCCCGTTACACCAAGCAACCCCCGTTCTGTCATCCACCTGCCCAAGCCCTTCAAATACGTCATCCGCTGCTTTCCTCTGTCTCTTTTTCCATCTATGTGGCCTGTTTGTATCAGATTCTCCAAGCCTTCCTTCCTCATTGCATGTCCCAGGAACTTTAGCTGTTTTTTCGTAATGTTCAGTGTTATTTTCTTTTTCGTTTCCATCCTTTCCAAAACCTCATCATTACTCACATGCTCGATCCATGACCGGGGTCCATGTTGTTTTTTATTGTTGTGTCGAAAGACAACAGTCCATTGCTATGCTAAAGTGTTGAACATGGACTCTTCCACTGACTGTTAAAATAGTCGTAATCGGAAGAGTCAAATATCAGTCGCTTCATCAATCGACAATGTCATCAGTTTTCAACTCGGCATTTATGCTTTTTATGCACTTATTTACACCTGTATTAAAAATAAGTCCAATGTAAGATTGGCAGCTGCTCTCAAAAATATCCTCTAATCAGTTGTTAACTGGTGCAAGAAATGACTAATACATTTATAATAGTGTATGCATATTTGCCATACTGGTTGATTTTCGTTTGTTTTTTGTTTCTTTTTTGTTTTTTGTTTGTTTGTTTTTTTTTTTTGTTGGTTAGTACGAGCGGGTTGTTCTAATGTCACCAATTTCTTCCTTTCGAGATTTTTTGAAAGTCAACTTCCATTCTTCTGTTTTGGGCTGAATTGAGAAGAGTTTATTCCATGGATACTTCTACCAGCATTTTTGCCATTCTTTTTAAATACACTTGTTAACTTTTTAAAATAATATCTTGTTTGGAAATTTTCAGGTTTTATTATGCAAAGACATTCCCAGTGTCATCAGTTTTCAACTCGGCATTTATGCTTTTTATGCACTTATTTACACCTGTTTTAATAATGCTTAGTCCAGTGTAAGATTGGCAGATGCTCTCAAAAATATCCTCCAATCAGTTTTTAACTTGAGCAAGAAATTACTAGCAGATTTGAATGCTTCCAAACCGAAACTGCTTTCCTTTAATCACCATAAAGAACCATTTTTACCTTTGATTAGTATGCCTTATGCTAACCTCTAAGAGAGCTTTCTTGATCTAACGTTTTCCATTGACATGAAGTGGAGGGATCAAACTGAATTATTTGCAAAGTTTGCTGATAAGAAGTTTGGTTGACTGTGTCGTGCCAATTTTTCTCGTTAGAATTTATTTTGCACATTTATAAATCCACCATTCGTTCGTACATTTGATATTGATGCATAAAAAAGTCCTGTTAAATTCCTTGTTCGTCTTTTGCCTGGTCATCGTCTAGTTGACCCCACCACTCCTCAGCCAAAAGATAAAATAATTCTTTTTCTCTACTGGCGTTAGTACACGTGCGTTTGGTTTAGGATCAGCTTTGAAATATTCTTAAAAGTAAGTTTTTAATTTTGCTTTGATTTTATTGTTTTATTTTTTGTGGCTAATTTTAAAATAGTTTCATGGTTATTTGAACGAGTGTTTACCCTTTTGCAAAGAAATTTCTTTGACCGGACTTTTAACTAAGTTAAATCTTAGTTAACTCACCACCGTTACCTTTTTTTTCTTTCTTCTTCTTCAATTGGAGTAGATAATTTAGACTTTCACCCGGTTCACACTCCACCCACGTCTATTGAACAGGTGTAGAGGCTCATCCCTTGTTCTCTGTTTAGGATGTGGTTTCCGGTTTTCTCTTCTAATCTTCACTTTTTTTCCAATTGGAGTAGATAGACTAAACTATCGCCCGGTTCACACTCCACCTACGTCTATTGAACACGTGTAGAGGCTCATCCCTTGTTTCCTGTTTATGATGTGGTTTCCGGTTTTCTCTTCTAATCTTCACTTTTTTTCCAATTGGATTAGATAGACTAAACTATCGCCCGGTTCACACTCTAATCTTTCACTCTTACGTAGCCCCCGGCACATCAGTGGCGTTACCGCCTTGCTTGGGGTGATATAATTAAAAAAACAATCTGGTCTGGTGGTCGTTTTATATATCTCGATCTTCTCGACAAAATCCAAAGAAATGGGTCTATACTGTTATCGGTCCTGTCCTGTCATCTCGGCGGAATATTTTCTCACGTCAACTATTGGCTGAATAGTAGGACAGATTGGGTTCTATAGCCTTGGTTGGCAACCAGTCTACCACTGAATAAATGGCAACCTACTGCGGAAAAATCTTCTGCCTGGTCAGATATGGATTGAAAGAAACATGATCGCGTATGTATCATGGATGGCACTTAACTGACTGACTGGGTTTTTCTTTTTGTTGTTTTTTTCTTTTTTTTTTTTTTCAAAAACGTTAGGTTACATTGTTGATTCTGCAAAACGTTTCTGGTCCAACCATGATTTCGACAATCGGATTATCAAAATTGATGTAATGAATGGGTAAGGAATATGTATACACCTTGGTTCCCTCTCACACTAATGTGATTGTTTATATACCAGCCATAAATATAGACAAAGGCGAGTACGTTAAGAAATCCAGAGGTCTATTGGTCTTCCACTAGAGATCTACCACTAGAGGTCTATTGGTCTACGTCTATTGACTACGCATACGTCTCAGAATACTGCTATACGACGAGTACCGTCCATTAAGTATACGTACTAGATTGTTCTACCCGGTTATATTTGCCTAAACCGCTTAACCACATTGAATGATATATATATATATATCCCTTTCCGGGGTATATAAAAAATGAATGCACAATTTTTTATTTATTTCCAGTGACAATCTTTCATTCTGCACAGAAATCTAAATTATTTAAAGCAATATATATATATATATATATATATATATATATATATATATATATATATAAACCAATATATTGCACATTGGCGTTTTCCGGTTCTCAAACAAATCACTCATTTAGAAATGCTCCAAATAAGGTTTACTTATCAATAACAATAAATAAACAATCATGTAACAACACACTAGCGTTTTGTTATGAAACGTGATAATAGGTTGGTTGGTTGTTTTTGTTTTATGGCATATCAACCTCGGCGGGTCATTTATTGCCAACTAAAATTTTTTTTTCTTTTATTGCTGGTAATACCTTTTTCTTTCAACAATTGTTGTTTTTATATAAGTTTTTGCATCTAGTAATACTTTTTTTCTTTTCGAGTACCAAGATTCATTTGGATTTGTTTTTTTTAATGGGCAAACTCCCCCAAGTACTACGCTGTTATTTAACCCATAAATGGGGGGAAGGGACGGATTAATTCCCCCAAGTACTACGCTGTTATTTAACCCATAAATGGGGGGAAGGGACGGATTAATACCTTTTCCAAGTGTACCAGTGCTTAAGTGAATGCAGGGTATTCAACTGGAATTCGAACTCGGCTCACCGATTCCTCTTTCCGAGCAGATATCCACTGCACTACAACGCACATCCGTCACTATACGCTTACAGCACCTGGTATTACCAAGCGGCCACCCATCTAAGTACTGACCAGGCTCAACGTTGCTTAACTTCGGTGACCGAGCGAGACCCGGTGTATTTAACGGGATATGGCTGTTAGCCGTGATAATAGGAATAAAGTTGTCAATTAAATTTTGAACATGAAAAAACATCTTTAATGTTCTGGACAAAACAAATGCAATTGCAATGGCATCAAATGTGATGAGGATGCCGTGTGAGGAAAAACGTCCATGTCAATTCTTTCAACGCAGCGTGTTGACAAATGTTAGCAGGCATCAGTATGACTTTTCTTCTCTTTATTTATTTCATGCCAAACAAAATGATAATGCCATTAATACGCAAGGGGGTTAGTGTGTATGAAAGAGAATGTGAAGACATTAGAAGCCAGAAACCCAATCCAAGAAATCAACCTTTACTCTTGTTCAATATACAGAGAAGGGGTACAAACCGGGCGATAAGCAAAGCTATCTATTCCTTTTTAGGCTTCCAAATCTTGTCCGTTTTTCCTTCGCTCAACATTACGGTAAAAACTGTATATAGACGTATAATCATCACCAGAAATCGGTAGTTCTTAATGCATTTAATCCTTTTATGTCTCACCAGTTACAGTGCAATCGTCATTTTTTTTCTTTCTTTCTTTAAATTGCAGAATACAATCTTCGAACGAGACGACTGAAGACGTCTACAGTAACACCTCCTGTGGCCAATTCGTGATACAGTCCACCTTTCATATTCCAGCGAATACATAAGAATATTTTTTCTAAGTAATGTTAGCTTTTATTGTTGATACTGCAGGCTGTCATCGAGTCACACCGGATTTTTAACAATTCGGATTATCAAAATTTCACAGACACTTTATAATCTTCAGTGACAATTGTAGGCATAAGAAATTGGGTTGACCAAAATGTTCGGTCTGTTTTTTAAATGAATTTTCGACTTAATAATAAAGTGAACGAACTTTTTGTCCAATATAATAAAAATAATTTCATTTAAAAAGAAAATAACTTGTACGGATATAAATCTACGAAGGTCATTCAATAAATAAGGTGAATTTTTCGGTATAAGGACTTCTACGAGGGTCATTCAATAAATAAGGTAAATTTTTCGGTATATGGACTTCTCCGAGGCTCATTCAGTAAATAAGGTGAATTTTCCGGTATAAGGATTTCAAATACAGATACAAGCTTATTTTTTAAAAGGTTTTCCTTACTTTTTGAAAGGGATTTAATTTTTTTGACGGTTGAAAAAAAAACTTTGAAAGTTTTTGAGATTAACAAAAATGGCCGACCAAAAAGCATGCTCCAGGATTGAACAGATATTTATTGAATGACCCTCGCAGAAGTCCTTATACCGAAATATTCACCTTACTTATTGAATAATCCTCGAAGATGTCTTTATACAGAAAAATTCACCTTATTTATTGAATGACCCACGTAGAAGTCCTTATACCGATAAATTCATCTTATTTATTGAATGACCCTTGTAGAAGTCCTTATACCGAAAAATTCATCTTATTTATTGAATGACCCTCGTAGGCGCCTTTATACCGAAAAATTCACCTTATTTATTGAATGACCCTCGTAGGCGTCCTTATACCGAAAAATTCACCTTATTTATTGAATGACCCTCGTAGATGTCCTTATACCGAAAAATTCACCTTATTTATTGAATGACCCTCGTAGATATCCTTATACCGAAAAATTCACCTTATTTATTGAATTACCCTCGTACATTATTTTAATCAATACTTATAAAAAATATAGACTGAAGCAATGCACAGTAGAATGGGAAATCTAACCAGTGTTTCTCGATTCGCTGATGGTTTCTTGACATTAAATATCGAATCAAGTTCTGTTGCGTTTTTCAGTGTGTGTGTGTGTGTGTGTGTGTGTGTGTGTGTGTGTGTGTGTGTGTGTGTGTGTGCTGATGATGATGATTTTTGCTGTAGAAATGAGGGTTTCTGTGAAATGTTTTAAATCCTCGATGCTTTTTTCTTCAATTAGTTTTACATAACACCAGGGTTAGAATTCTTCCCAGTTCGCCCGCCTAATTTCCGACGAAGAGGATCTTATCGTTGTATTCTTAGTTCGTAAGATTATTGAAAAGTGATTTCTACTGCATGTCTCTGCCAGTACCTTTCAAGAGAAATCTATAAAAATTAATTAACCAGATAGGGATAATTAATTATTGTTTCTAAGGTTTTTGATTTGAGTCTTTATAACCCGATATGGTGCTGTTAAAATCCCCGAGTATCATAAAAGAGACAAGGATTTGTCTTATGATTGCATGAACTTCAGCTTCATTTACAAATTCATTTTGTGAGCAGATGTTTACTGGTCTGTGTAAGGCAACTTTAACAGCACTCGCTTGTAAAATTGTTGTTAAATTTATTTTACTTTGTCGTTCATCATTTCTAACGTGGATGGATGTAGCGCTTGAAGCTGTTTTTATAATATTCTTTTATGGTGAGTTTTCCATTTGTCTAAAGGAATATTTCCTGAAGGCAAACAGCTGCCAGTTTCCAAATCTGTTGGCTTACGGCCATATCACGTTGAATACACCGGTTATCGTTCGATCACCGAAGTTAAGCAACGTTGAGCCTGGTCAGTACTTAGATGGGTGACCGCTTGGGAATACCAGGCGCGGTAAGCGTTTAGTGACGGATGTGCGTTGTGGTGCAGTGGATATTGGCTCGGAAAGAGAAATCGGTGAGCCGAGTTCGAATTCCAGTTGAATACCCTGCATTCACTTAAGCACTGGTACCCTTGCGAAAGTTATTAATCCTTACCTCCATTTATGGGTTAAATAACAGGGCAGGACTTGGGGACCCTACCCTTAAAAAACAAATCCCAATGAATCTTGATACTCGAAAAGAAAAAAGTATTACTAGACACAAGATTTATATAAAAACAACAATAAATTGTTGAAAGAAAAAAGGTATTACCAGCAATTAATAAATAAAATTTAGTTGGCAATAAATGACTCACCAAAGTGTTGATATGCCATAAAAACAAAAGAACCAAACCAAATATGTTATTAACAGAAGCAGCTCGTTTGTGTTTACCTTCATTCCGGGACAGTTCCATTTTATTTTATGATGGATGATTAGACAATTTTTCCGGGATTAAACTTAATAAGTGATGTAGAATAGTATTATTTAATTTTTCCGATTGTGTGGTTTTGAGTTCAGATGTTTTGACCGTTTGTGGGTTCTGGTTTTCCACTTTCATTTCTTCTAGTTTGTTAAATCTTCTCCATCTGGACATTGCTGGAATGGATGTATAATCAATGTGTACTGTAGAAAGAAACGGTTTTAATAAAAACGAAATTCTGCTATTTGAATGAAAGTGACAAAGTTAATAGAGAAAGAAAATTTTAAAGCAAACCGAGAAGTATTATTTTACAATGATATTCACCCTGCACAAGGCTCAAGAGCTCCTCGAGACTGTGGTTGCAAAGTAAGGAAGTTTATGGGGATAGGAGGGCAGATAATGGTTAAACCTAGAATTGAACAAACTAAAATTGTAATGATCGTCGAATTGTCCTATTGGGAAAAGTCCCACAAAGCAGCGATTTGTGGGAAGAAGGTGCTTGTGTGGAGCTTATATCCAACAAAGGGAGTGAGAGTGGTTCGCTATAATGTGCGTGGTAAAGAAATAAACCATGGCATAGTAGCAAGAATAATTTTTTTTTAAAAAAGAGATTTAATTATTTTTTAGAAATTTCCTGATCAATGGAGAAAAAGAGATTCAAACGAAGGACAAAGAAAAAGTAAAATTGTGAAAATGACAAAAAAAACAAAATGAACAAAGAAAGAGTGACATATTTACGAATAATAACAACTGAGGTGAGTCATTTACATAGGAAGTCATCAAGAGTATAAAAAGCTACAACTATTACCCATGAGACATTTGAGTGCTTTCTACTTTCCTTGAGTTAGTAACACTATATTGAAATGACATCGATTATATCTAAAGAACCAAATGAACAATTATCACTTGATACTTATGAAGACTTAAAAGTGTGTCTTAGGAGCCTAGCAGCTAAAGCTAGAACAAAAATGCTTAAAGGTTTAAAATCAGTTAGAAGAGAAAAACAGATAACGGATCTGTTCATGGTAACTGCGGGCTTTTATAAAAGTATCACGCAAGACAATTGAAGAAAATGACATTCGAAGATATAAGTCAGCTAATAGTAAAGTGGATATCGGCTCCGAACGAGAAAATCAGAGAACCGAGTTCGAATTCCAGTTGAATTCAATGCATTCACATACGCGCAAATACACTTGAAAAAGGTATTAATTCATTTTTTTCCTCCAGTTATGGGTTAAATAACAGGATGGATTCGATTCTATATCCTTGACTAGCAACCAGTCTACCGCAGAAAGTAAGGGTAGCCTACTGCAAGAAATTTTCTCCCCAGTCAGTCAAGTCTCTTTCGAGACATGATCGCCCAAGCGTGTATCACGTATGTGACTTAACTGACTGACTTAATTGTTGGAAAGACAATTAAAGCTTCTACTGGGCATAAAGTGGAGGATCTGTTTTCTATTGTCATGAAGTAATAAACAAATCCCCCACTAATTACTACTTATTAATATAATAATATAATTCACCAGTCTACCGCAGAAAGCAATGGCAACCTACTGCAGGATAATCGTCTGCCAAGTCAGTCATGTCTCTTTCGAGACATGATTGCCGAAAGCGTGTATGGCACCTGACTGATAGACTCTGAAGATGAACAGTTGTTGGAAGAACACTCCTATAAAAAAGAAAAAGGTCACGATTTTCCATATCTAGGCAATCTCTTGAAGAATGAGGAAAGAGAGTGAGGATACAATAGCGTCATTTATTGTATCAAAAATACAATTGTAGCACAAGGCGTTTTAGAGCAGGGTGCAAAAACTCAGGTTGGTCAACACTATCTTATACCTATCTAATCCGAGTCACGACAAAGACATCCTTTACAATTTTCTCATCTACCACAAGAACCGATCCATTATAAATCAATCCTTCATATACCAAAATACCTCATACGTTCCGGGTACCTAAAAAGTATCCCCAGATTACATAAAAAATTTGTTTATATACAACAGAAAACAAAAATATATAAAAATATTTCATGAAATGACAAATGGGTGGGGATATGAAACAAAAAAATTCAACCTAAATTATAAAATAAATTCATTAAATATTAGTTGGACCCGACCATCCCACAAAATAAAGAGACCGCTGTATTCTGCCTTTATGAAAAAATCAAGAGGTGCTTTTTCCAAAAGAAGTGGGGAAGAGAAAAATAAAGGCGGATGGGAAAATAAAATTCTGACCCAGACGGTATGAAATACGGGATTTAAAAAAAAAACTGGGTACGATGGGAATCTCAACCTGGATCATAACAAAAGTCGAAGCTGGGAACAGGCTGGAAACAACACTTACTCACATTAACTAGGTACACAGTTTAGTTACTATTTTTGCATAGTTGTGACACAAGGCCAGTTGGGGAGGAGGAAAAAGGCTCAGGATGGTCCACACTCTCTTATATGTAGTTAATCCGATTCACGACCCAGAAAGATTTTACAATTTCGCATTCACCACAAGAACTTATTCATCAACATTCAATCCATCATGTACCAAAATACCTCAAACGTTCCAGGGACCTAAAAAGCCCCAAAATGACCATAAAGATTTTATTATGTACAATACATGCAAAAATATATATAAAAATTCATTATGAAATGACATATGGGGAGAAGTATGATAAATCCCTAACAAAAATTTTAAACTAAAAATACGAACATAATTCATGATGTTAGTTGGACCCAACCATCCCCATAAAACAAAGAGGCCGCTGTAGTCTGCCCTTATGACAAAATCAAGAGGTGCTCTTTTTAAATAGAGTGGGGAGGAGAAAATTAAAGCCGGATGGGAAAATAAAATTTTGACCCAGACGATATAAAATATGGGATTTAAAAAACTGGGGACGATGGGAATCTCGACCTGGGTTATAACAAAAGACGAAGCTAGGAACAGGCCGGAAATAACACTTTATCACATTAACTAGGTACACAATGCCTACCAGAAGTAGCTGAGAAAATAAGAGGATAAAACTTCTTCAGCACAGGGAGATGACTATTTATTTTTGATAATACAAAAAGTGCGACACAAGGCCAAAGGGAGATGGAGAATGGCTGGTCTTCATATGTCTTACATTAACTTAGCTAGCCTCACTCACTGACCCAAGCAGACAATACAATATCCCTTGCACCAAAACATTATTCTTACGTACCATTCTTGCTACAAACACCATAGTGCCTCAATACACTCTGTGAAAATCTAAGTAAACCCATATGTACAATTTGTCTGTGGGGGGGGATAACTTGTAAAATTGATAACCCCAATGGTTTTTATACAATGAATGAACATGTATACAAAAACTAATCAAAATTGATGTTAGTAATAAACCCCCCACAATCCCTAATCGTGATAGAAACATTAGTTAGCTAGGCGAAATTCTAGCGGGGCTCACAGATATCAATCAGTTATACACACAAGCACGCACGCACCCAAAAACAACAACAAATACGAAAATAAACTCACTCGAAATAAAAAAAAATTCCCCGCATCTACCAGGGAACTAACATTTCTAGTCACCTAAAGTGGGGTGGGTTAGGGAATTAAACTAGGGAAAGTGAGGACAAAAAAAATAAAAGGTGGGGGCCAATGACCATACATACTCTAAGTTTAAACAGGGAGATGACTCATTTGCATAGAATATCACTAAGAGTATAAATAACTACAGCTATTACCCATGAGGCAGTTGAATGCTACCACTTCCCATGAATTATTAATACTACACAACAATAACAAAAAATAAAAATATAAAACAAAACGAAAGAAAACACGCCGTGTTCTTTAAAATGAAAGAAAGCAAAACGGGATCCGCACAGAAACATTTCTGCTGTGAAGCTGATTGCTTACTGAGAATATGAGTCAAGGACGTCTATTGGTCAGTTGCTATGAAAGATCACTTTAAAGTCAATCGTTTGTCGTCCATTCTCGACTTAAGAACGCCACACAATTGCATTCGGCCTTTTTCCCCTTGAATGAAGCCTGCATTTGTTCAGTGAAACGAACCTAAAGAGACGAGATTTGAAATCGCTTTGAAAAGAGTCAAACAAGTGGAAACAACACGGCCTTGCAATTTCACATACCACCCTCTCCTGCCGACCGAAAAACAAAACCGGAAGCTAAGATTAGTCAACGCATGCACAAACAGTCACGCGCCCGGAGATCAAACGGCCGGATACTATTTTAAGGGCGTTGTATAGCAGATGAGCGGAAAGAACGGATGAACGATTTTCTTCGAGTTTTCGAGGTTAACCCGAAAAGTTTTCTCGCCAAATAGTGAGCCATGAATCAACAAGAACGCTAAAACGTCGACTCAAGAATTTGTTTTTCATTTAATGAAATAAATAAATTCATATTTGGTTTAAATTAGATTTTCTCATAAACGGCAACAAAAAATTTTTCGTTAGACAGCTCATATCTTTTATTCTACTGTTCAGCCAATACAAGACCCAAGAGCCACTCAAAGTAGTCGGTTACTGAATAGGTTGTTTTATGGATGTAAGAATTGTAGATTTTGAAGATATGCAAGAAAGTTAACGGTTGCCTGTAGATTTGAATAGATTAATGTTGTAATAGTCAGAGAAGCATCCTCTCGGGAGTCTGTTACTAGAAGCATCGGCTGAAGAGAATAGAACTTCCTTCTTACCATGAGTGTGCGAATGGAATAGAGATGGTTTTCTCCCTGTAGATGGTATGGCTGGACTTACTCGCAAAGGTATGAACTGATGGAACTGAGGGATTGAGATTGTCTGAACATTTCGATGGAAATGGCGTTAATTTTTTTTTTTTTTAATCATATCACCCCGGGCAAGGCGGTAAGGCCACTGGTGTGCAGGGGGCTACGTAAGAGTGAAAAGATTGGAAAAGAGAAAGTCGGAAACCACATCCTAAACAAGGAACAAGGGATGAACCTCTACATCTGTTCAATAGACGTGGGTGGAGTGCGAACCGGGCGATACTTCAGTCTATCTACTCCAATTGAAAAAAAAAAGGAAAAGTGAAAAGATTGGAAAAGAGAAAGCCAGAAACCACATCCTAAACAGGGAACAAGGGATGAGCCTCTACACCTGTTCAATAGACGTGGATGGAGTGTGAACCGGGCGATGGTTCAGTCTATCTACTCCAATTAACGATAGACTTGCGACGTTAAGCATGTGAGAAAACTCCCGGAGGTTAGAAAATAGTACATGGCCTACACGACCGCGTAAATGCTTCTGAACTCTGTTGATACTGGAAATCATTTGATCTGATTTTTCTTCTTTTTTTTTTAAGGAAGCAAGTGGCAGGTTGATTCATTGTATTTTCTAACATTGGATGAAGTTCTGCCAGGATTCATTATTGACAGCCACAATCTTAGCAATCTAAACTTATTTATGAATGGAACTTTGTCTGTGTCTGTGTGTCTGTGTGTCTGTGTGTCCATTACCTATAGACTCCGAAACGGTTGAACCGATTTTCTTGAGAATTCACACACTTGTAATCCGTCTCTTCCTTCCAGTTATGGGTTAAATAACAGGACAGATTGGGTTCTATAGCCTTGGCTGGCTACCAGTCTACCGTAGAAAGCAATGGCAACCTACTGCGGGATAATCTTCTGCCCAGTCAGTCATGTCTCTTTCGAGACATGATCGCTCAAGCGTGTTTCACGTATGGCACTTAACTGACTGATTGACTATAAGCGACTGCGAGTGTTCTTAGCTAGGGTTTGTGTCAAGGTATCCCCGATAAATATCGAAAATCGATAATCGAAAAAATCGGGTTATAGTAGGAGTGGTCCGATTTCAATCAAATTTGAGACACTCATAGACAAAGACATAAGAAACGATATTCAAAAGTTTCAAGGTTGCAGTGCTTACAATAGTGCAGAAAATCGATAATATATATATATATATATATATATATATATATATATATATATATAAAAGGCAAGATGTTTGTGTGTGTCTATTTATCTGTCTGTATGTCTGTATTCTTTTTTTTTTTTTTCCAGCCCTTTTATTTTAGTTTTTGCTTTCGGTTTGGCTCTAAGTAGGTACAATTGTAGTTGTTAGTCTCAGCCATCATACCATTTACTCAGAGGACTTATTTAGCCTTCAAAATTCAGTTTATGATGAACAAACTTATTTGATATCGATACCAGGAAATCAAAATTTTACTTACATCCATTCATTTTTCTTTCAGTCCACGGTTTCGCTTTTATTGTTAACAACTATTGCTTTTTAGTCTTTTAGTCTTTTTAGTCTTTTAGTCTTTCGTCCAAAGAGTCTGAGTTTCAGGACCATGGATTTGTTTTAAAGCTTTCATTACACCCGAGCAACGCCGGGCTATACTACTAGTATAAGATACGCAGAGGACACAGTTCTTATCTCAAACACGGAAAGGAAACTACAAAACCTCCTACAGAGTATAGCAAGGAAAGTGAGAAGAAAGGACTAAACATAAACTATAAGAATCTGAATGCATGATCATCAGCAAAAAATGGTGTTCAAAATGCTAATTACAGTTTGGGGATATTAAAATCAAGCAGGTACAGAAATTTAAATACCTGGGAAATGTTCTAACAAAGTACGGAAAGTACAACACTGAGATCCGTATTTGGATGGCCAAGATGCATTCTAAAAAGCTAAGCAGAGTATTAAGAGAAAGGAAACAAAAAAAAAGTACTGGATTGTAATAAGATGTTTGTCCTTCTATGGATGACAGCGAATGCTGGAAAATCTCACAAAGATGAAGGAAATCATTTGATCTGAGTTTTTTTTAAGGTAGCGAGTGACAGGTTGATTCACGTATTTTCTAACATTAGAGGAAGTTCTGCCAGGATTTGTTACTGACGACCACAGTCTTAGCAATCTAAACTTATTTATAAATGAAACTTTGTCTGTGTGTGTGCGTCTGTTTCCTGAAGACTGCGAAACAGCTGAACAGACTTTCTTGAAAATTTACACAGTTGTACTATAAGCGTCTGCGAGTGTTCTTAGCTAGGATTTGTGTCGAAGTACCCCCGATAAATTTCGAAAATCGATAATCGAAAAAATCGGGTTATGGAAGGAGTGGTCCAATTTTAATCAAATTTGATACACTCATAGACAAAGACATAAGAAACGATATTCAGAAGTTTCAAGGTTGCAGTTCTTACAATAGTGCAGAAAATCGATAATATATATATATAAGGCAAGATGTTTGTGTGTGTGTCTATTTATCTGCCTGTATGTCTGTATTTTTTCAGCCCTTTTATTTTAGTTTTTTGCTTCAGGTTTGGCTCTAAGGATAATTGTAGTTCGTAGTCTCAGCTATGATACCATTTACCCAGAGGACTTATTTAGCCTTCAAAATTCAGTTTACGACGAAAAAAACTTATTTGATATCGATACCAGGAAATCAAAATTTAACTTACATCTATTCATTTCTTTTTTCAGTCTACGGTTTCGCTTTAACAGGAAACAACTATTACTTTTTAGTCTTTCGTGCCAACGTCCAAAGATTCTGAGTTTCAGGACCATGGATTAGCTTTAAAGCTTTCATTCCACCCGAGCAACGCCGGGCTATACTGCTAGTTGTTCTTGTTTGGCTCTAAGTAATGTGTTTCTGCAGAAGGACGCAGAGAACACCATAGACCGAACATGTGAACAACAACAAGGTTTTAGAGAGGACGGAAACAAAAACAAAATTTATACTTATCATCATGTGGCAAAAAGAAACCACAGGAAAGTATTTCAACCAGGCAAACACAATCCACACGTCTTGTCTTAATCTCCGAACCGCTTTTCTCACACGAACGACGGCTCCAATAACAACGACGACTCATCCTCAAAATGAGCATACCACGTTTTATCCACTCGGCCTGGCCTACGGCCATATAACGTTGAAGACACCGGTTCTCGCTCGATCACCGAAGTTAAGCAACGTTGAGCCTAGTCAGTACTTAGATAGGTGACCGCTTGGGAATACCAGGTGCTTTAAGCGTTTAGTGACGGATGTGCGTTGTGGTGCAGTGGATATCGACTCGGAAAGAGAAATCGGTGAGCCGAGTTCGAATTCCAGCTGAATACCCTGCATTCACTGGTACCCTTGGAAAAGGTATTAATCCGTCCCTTCCCTCCAGTTATGGGTTAAATAACATGGTAAGACTTGGGGACTCTGACCTTAAAAACAAATCCCAATGAATTTTGATACTCGAAAAGAAAAAAGTATTACTAAACACAAAACTTATATAAAACAGCAATAAATTGTTGAAAGAAAAAAGGTATTACCACCAATAAATAAATCAAATTTAGTTGGCAATAAATGACCCGCCGAGGTTGATGTGCCATAAAAACAAAACAACCAACACCACTCGACCTGGCTACCACTCAGCCAATGAGCGGTCAGCACAGTAAATGGCTACAAGCGACACCAATTCTGTTTACCACGAAGTGTTGTCCGTTTCTCCATCTGACCAACGCCCGCCAATTCGCCTTCGCCACACCCCCTTACAAAACATACACCCGACTCTGGCCCTTTTGGGTCGCCGAGGTAAGTCACCGCTGCAGTCTTTTCCAAATTTCTGGCTGAGTAAATTATATCTTGGTGCTCTTTTTCTCGCAGACAGTCTCGATGCTGCAGAGTCCTGTTGCCAATAAGTACCCTCTTGAACCAGGGCAGCACTGCTTCCTCAAGGCATTTGATGTAGTCCTCAGTGTTGAGTCTGAAGCCTTTTGGGAAGATGAATGAAGGCATAACGTCTCAATCACTAATGATCACTCCAAACATCTTCATAATCACCATTAGATTAATCCAACACTTAACGAGTCCTCTGCGCTATTGACACTCAAACGCTAAAATTTCCACATGGAAGCTTCTGACGCGAAAAAGTAGAGTATGTCTTTGTTGCAAAAAGGGGAAAAAGCTTTTAGAGTTGCTAGGAAACAACCACAGGAAAGTATTCCAAACAGGCAAACCAAATTCACAAGTCTTGTCTTAATTCTCACGCGAACGACGGCTCAAATAACAACACACCCTCAAATGAGCATACCACGTTTTATGCACTGGCTACCACTCAGCCAATGCACGCTCAGCACAGTAAATATAAATGGCTACGAGCGACACCAATTCTGTTAATCTCGAAGTGCTGTCCGATTCTCCAGCTGACCAACGCTCCCCAATTCGCCGTCTCCACACTCACTTACAAAATATATATCCGACTCTGGCCCGTTTGGGTCGCCAAGGTAAGTCACTGCTACACATCACGAAGAGACTGCTGAAGATTTTTGGAACAAGTAATGGGGATGCCCGTTGTGGTGCAGTAGGTCTCGGCCCGAGAATTTGGAGATCCGAGTTCGAATTCCAGTTTATTTCATTACATTCACTTGCGAAAGTTATTAATCTCCCGCCAGATATGGGTTAAATAATAGGACATATTGGGTTCTATAGCCTTGGTTGGCATCCAGTCTACTGCAGATAGTAATGGCAAACTGCTGCGAAAAACATTATCTGCCCAGTCATTCACGTCTCTTTCAAGACATGATCGCTGAAGCGTTTATAACGTATGGCACTGAACTGACTGAATGAGGAAGGATGGCTTGGAGAATTTTATACTCACAGGACAGATAAAGGAGAAGAGAAAGCAACGCGTGACTTGCTTGATGGGCAAAACTTGACATGCAAGAGTATGGTAGAAGATGATTTGGGAAAAATAACGCAAAATTGTTAATCACTACGATGGATAGGGGGATGAAGAGGGTGTCGTGGAGTAGTTTTCGCACTGAAGGTTATAATCGTGCTATGTCGGTTGCTAATCGACTTAACGCACCCAAAATGTTAAGAACTTGGTAATCTTCCACTGTAAGCTGACTCCTCGTTCCGTCAACCACCTGATTAGGCCTGTCAAATATGTTATCCGTTGCTTTCCCTTGTCTCTCTTTCCCTCTATCTGACCTGTTAGTATCAGGTTCTCCAAGCCCTCCTTCCTCATTTCATGTCTCAGAAAATTCAGCTGTCTCTTCCTGATGCTCAGTATTAATTTCCTTTTCATTCCCATCATTTCCAAGACCTCACCATTGCTCACATGCTCGATCCATGATATTAGCAGTATCCTTCTGTAGAACCACATTTCAGTTGTTCCAAGTTATTCCTTCACCTTTGATGATATTGTCTAGCATTCATTGCCATATTGAAGAACTGACATCACATAGCAATCCAGTACTCTCTTTGTTTCTAACGAATTTGTCCTGTTTCTTAATACTTTACACAGCACCTGGAACGGGGACTGAGAGACGTCACAGGAGAAAGCGTGCTAAGAGCCACCAGGGATAGGGAGACGTGGAAGGCCATGATCGCCTACGTCCTGAAAGGACAAGGTACAAAGAAGAAGAAGAAGAAGAAAATCAGTTTGATGTTTCAAATCTGTACAATGACTCGGCCAAAACATGAACATGCGGGTCTTTTTTTTTTTTTTTTTTTTTTGCAAGTCACTTTTTATAATTTTTTTATTTGATTGATTTTTCTGTTCTTTTTTCTTTTTTTGTTTTGTTTTGTTTTTTCAGAAGCACTGTCTGGTCAATAAGTAACATCTAATCATTCCTCTTCGAAAAACAACTTTTCATTTGTGAAAAGCAAATATTTTTCCATATTCCAAAGCACTGACTTTTTTAAATTATTGGTTTCAGCCCAATTTTCACATCCGAGGTGTCAGCGAAAGTAGACAGTCGATTCAAATAACTATTAAGAAATTTATTTTTAAATAAGTCATATATGTGCGTTGTGGTGCAGTGGCTATGGTTTCGGAAAGAGAAATCGGGAAACCTATTTCGAATTCCAGTTAAATTCCTTGCATTCACTTACGCAAATACCCTTGGGAAAGGTATTAATCCGTCTCTCTTGGCTAGCAACAAGTCTACCACAGAAAGCAATGGCAACCTACTGCGCAATAATCTTCTGCCCAATAATCTTCGAGACATGATCGCCCAAGCGTGTATCACGTATGGCACTTAACTGACTGAACATTTTTAATTAAGTCTTGTATCAATGAAATTTTTAAGGCTCATTGTTTGTAGACACCTCACAAATTAAGCTTGCAAACGTAACGTTACGTTGTAATTTTTTATTAACAAAACTAGGATATTAAAATATATTAAAAGGAGAACTCATCATATGAATCAGCGATTTTCAATTCAAAAATATAAAAATAGATTTTAGAATTTGTTCCCCGAAGGCCTTTACCCCGTCAAATCTTTCGAAAACATCCTTAATTCCGTGCAAAATGTATATGCTGAACTCAAATCGATAATTGTTTATTGAAGAAATCTACCTTTTTTCGTGTTATCGACCAAAAAAAAAATCGAACTATATCTCACCCCTTGCCACCGTTGTCATATCTGATTGACCGCTGAATGACTTGAGGCGTAGGATACTTATTTCGGCCTATTTACTTCCTTTGAGCAATTACTCCGCGATTTGTTTGGTTTCAGGAATTCGATTTCCGCGTAGTAATTGCAAAAAGGAAGTAAAGAGCACGAAAAATCGGTAAACTACGCGTGAAGTCATTCTGCAGTGAATAACATTTTTGAAGCGTGGTTACGGGATGAGATAAACAGCGACAAGAAGTTCCATATTTTTTCTGGTCGTTAAAGGTAGATTTCGTCAATAAACAATTATCGATTTAATTCAGCATTTACATTTACATGAAAATAAGGATGTTTTGAAAGGGGTAAAAGCCTTTGGCAAACAAATCAAAAATTTATCGTACTTCTATACATATAGGCCAGTTGAGAGAGCCGTGTTGGAATTCTTGTTTGAACTCGCTACCTTCACATACGAGCAAATACCATTAGAAGAGATAATAATCCATCTCTTCTCTCTCCAGCTATGGGTTAAAAAGCAAGACAGACTGGATTCTATAGTTTTGCTTAGCAATCAGAAATTAATGCCAACCTGTTGCGGGAAAATCTTCTACTCAGCCAGTCATGTCTCAAAAGAGACATGATCGCCCAAGCGTATATCAGACTAATACTTACTGGTACGATGTGCGTTAGGGTCCAGTAGATACCCCTCGGAACGAGAAATCGGAGAGCCGTTTTCGAATTCCATTTGAATTCGTTGCATTTACTTTCGTGCAAATACACTTGGTAAAGGTATTAATTTATCTCTTCTCCCTTCAGTTATGGGTTAAATAGCAGGACAAATTGTGTTCTATAGCCTTGGTTGACAACTTTTCTAGCTCGCCTGAGGCATAAAATGTTTGTGTAGGATTAACCTCTAGAAAAGACAAGTTACAGAATTATCGACGACCCTTCGTAACTGGCAAGGAGTCGTCAATGACCTATGCTCCACTGGAAGCGATTGGATATATATATATATATATATATATATATATATATATATATATCCGCAGACAGATGTTTCACAGTTCATCAGTACGGTTCGACTCCGATTGCTTTTAACCCAGGATTGAAACCCGACCGAATTGGGGTCAGTCGGCGATTCTACCTCTGAGCTATGAGCGCTCGCTAGAAGAAGGCAGACTTTTTAACGTGTATATTATCATTATAAATGCCTAATAGCTGAAAGTGTTCTAATTCATTGCTGAATGAACGATGCGTAAATGCTATAGTAGCTACTGTTTTTCGTGTGTGTGTGTGTGTGTGTGTGTGTGTGTGTGGAGGCAGCAGATCATTTTCTAAGCGTATACTGTTAAATATAAAAGTTAATGAATGCCTATTATGTTTAATCATGAGCCGTTCTAAACATTGTATTTTTGCTATAATTTTAGGTAAAAATAAAGACAAAAATTGTCCAACATTTGGATATTTTTTTATTGTGCTGGTTCTAAGCTTTCGGCTCACATGAGCCATCTTCAGAGAGATTACAAGGACGTTAACATAAAGACATCCACCATCAAAGATGATTTTTCTTGTATTGACATAAAACATTGCTACGATGACAGTCACCGAATAGCAGAGGCAGTTCGTAAATTTGTAATGCGGTTCTATGACGTCACACCACGTAAAAGACCAAAATGTTAACAGAACCATATGTCCAAACGAAATGTAATGTGTTGTGATCAGATTTAAATGTGATTCTATTAAGTGTGGGTTGTTTTGATTAAATGTAGATGGCCTCCAATAATTAAAGGTTCTTTTTTTTCTGTGTATATGAGTGAGTATTATTGCGTTATCGACTAAAATCTGTCTAATATTACCTACATGGCTAAGTTTTTCTAAGAAATGTTGTTTAATTGAACTCTGATCAGAAAGGTGACAGGTATATATATTATTATTATTATTATTATTATTATTATTATTATTATTTTTAATCGTATCACCCCGAGCAAGGCGGTAACGCCACTGATGTGCAGGGGGCTACGTAATAGTGAAAAGATTGGAAAAGAGAAAGCCGGAAACCACATCCTAAACAGGGAACAAGGGCTGAGCCTCTACACCTGTTCAATAGACGTAGGTGGAGTGTGAACCGGGCGATAGATAGATCTATCTACTCCAATTGAAAAAAAACAAAGTGAGAAAATTTGAAAAGAGAAAGCCGAAAACCACATCCTAAACAGGGAAAAAGGGACGAGCCTCTTAACCTGTTCAATAGACGTGGGTGGAATGTAAACCGGGCGATAGATAGATCTGTCTACTCCAATTATATATATATATATACCCTTATGCAAATTAATTCAAACAAAACTAATATAATGATCACGTATACGTCGACGAACTGATGAATCCAATTTGTTTCTTCGCCTTGATGATATGACTGACAGTTGAGAGGCTGACACCAACAATTTCTGCGATCTATCTTTAAGGCCTGCCAGTGTGTTCGTGCAGCGTTACAAATTTCATACGCCTCCTTAGAGTGATGACCATCGCGGGATAACTAATCGAAGGTCGAGAAAATAGTGTCTGGGTGTGATAAACATCTGATGCAATCACGGATGAGGCAATACTTTTTAAGACCAAACAAATTTTATCATACACTCTGATAATAGATTCATATTATTGTACACCACTGCAAATGACCTAATCTGAGGAACAAAACAGAAATTGTTTACACCCTATCATTCCAGTGGGTCTAAAACTGACCGTGCGGTGAAAGAAATGAGATTAAAGTCAGTTAAGTGCCATACGTGATAGACGCTTTGTGCGATCATGTCTCAAAAAAGACATGACTGATTGGGCAGAAGATTATCCCACAGTAGGTTGCCATTGCTTTCTGCAGTACACTCGTGAATTATATTATTATATAAATAAGTAGTACTTGGAGGGGGATTAGTTTATTACTTCATGACAATAGAAAATCGATCCCCCACTTTATGACCAGCAGAAGCTTTAATTGTCTTTCCAACTATTCAGTCAGTCAGTTAAGTGCCATACGTGATACACCCTTCGAAGATCATGTCTTGAAAGAGACATGACTAACTGGGTAGAAGATTTTTTCCGCAGTAGGTTGTCATTACTTTCTGCGGTAGGAAAGAGTACTAGACTATTATGTGATAACCGTCCTTCTATATGGCAGTCATTACTTTCTGCGGTAGACTGGTTGCCAGCCAAGGCTATAGAACCCAATCTGTCCTATTATTTTACCCATAATTGGAAGGAAGAAAAGATTAATACCATTTTCCAATGGTATTTGGGTGTAAGTGAATGCAGGTCATTCAACTGGATTTCGAACTCGGCTCCCCGATTTGATATCCACTGCATCACATCGCACATCAGAGTTTAAAGTGGTTGTTTGAATTAATTTGTACAAGAGTGTATATACATATTGATACTGTAGCGATATGTAAATGATTGCCTAATAAGCATAGTTAAAGCATAGACTATAAAAATGCTCAATCAGTGAGTGCAGAGCACCATTCTTTATATGAGTATCGTGTGCTGCGCGGCGAAGGGCGTTCGATCCTCGGCCAATAATATTCTCTCAAGCCCAGGGCTCATCCGAATAATTACACGAAGTAACATAGAGTCGATATGCTGTGTATATCCATATTTACATGGGTATATCCATTCAGGTCTGTGCATAACTGTTGTGGAGTAGTTTTCGCACTGAAAGTTATAATCGCGCTATGTCGGTTGCTAATCGACTTAACGCACCCAAAATGTTAGGAACTTAGTAATCTTTCACTGTAAGCTGACTCCTTAGTACTCGGCTAACTGCCGACTAATATCAACTGCCTAGTATTTCTACTGAACTCCAATAGAACTCTAAAGAACTCTCTAGAACTTCTAAGAACTCCTATAAACTTCCCAAGAACTTTTCGAGTTAACTTCCTGTTAACTCTTAATAATATAGGAGGGAGAGTCCATTATATGAGGAATAGGTGTGTTTCCCCATAACATTAATATCGGAGGGAGAGTCCATTATCTGAGGAATAGGTGTGTTTCACCATAACAATAACTGAGTTGTGTTTGCTGATAGTGACTGCAGAGAATTTCATTCTCTTCGGTTTTACCACCACAGACCGATATATTCTTCTACCTAAAATTCTGAGATGAAGCATAGGTTTTGATGGGTTCTTCAGCAGTAACTTCTCCAGTTCTCTGAGAGAGACGCGGTAATGAGTAGTGGGAGACAAGCAATCAGTTCACTTGTCAGACTGGTAATTAATGTCGGTGAACATCATCAGCAGCTGGAGGCCAAACATAAATAGCCGTTTAGGTCAGAAAATGCAAGCATTTCAAAGTTTGCCTGAAGAAAAAGCAAATGAAGTACACACACACACACACACACATACTTGGATAAACACAAAGACGCACACTTATCAAGAGCAATTGACAAGAGATTGTTTTTTCTTCCACTTGATGTCAACAGTCGATATTTAGGCACAGAGTTTAATCAGCCCTTTTTCTGGTCTGTCGAAAATGAGAGTTCTACTACTTTTTTAGAAGAGTGTCAAATAAATTGAACATCCCACAGGGGTGCTTACCTGAAAACTATAATCTTAATCTCTTCACGTTAAGGGTTAATCGTTATCTATTTTTCTCATCCTCATAATTATCCCTTACTATCACCTCTTGTATTCATACCACACATCTCATTCATCGCTATCATTTTGACAGTAACACTACCATGAGTGGCTCTCGAGCCTGGTTGAAATTTAATGTAAAACATGCAAATGTCACGATTTTGAATGCTGATTTTCAAATCAGAACGATAGATGGTTTCAATATAGTCGGAATGCTGGCGCAACACAATCAGCCTATAGCTCACTTAACCCTATTTCATTTTCTGCATTAGTATGCTTCATGACGGCTTATTTGGACTTGCAACCCTAAATAGTGAAAGTGCGGAAATGAGATACCGAGTTCGAGTTTCGTCACATTCACATTTGCGTAAATATCCTTTAGAATGATATGAATCCAATTCCTCACCTTTAAATAGTAGGGAAGACGAGATTCTTCTGCCTTGATTGGCAACCAATATAAAACGAGGACCACTCTGAATTCAAAATTATGCAGTTAACGAAATATTGTAAAATGTTCAACGATCATGATCTCAATTGGGGTTGTTTGATCAGTCAACTCGAACTCATGTCACCGTTTCCTGTTGTAGCATCAGCACTTTGATTGAATTTAGTTTGAATTTTATTTAATGGCATATCAACCTCTGTGGGTTATTTAATGCCAAAAAGGTCGGTTTTAAGATTTTCTTTTTTTTTTTTAATGTTCTGTTATAGTGAAAAGGTTGATTTAGTCAGACTTTAATTAATTTTTTTTTGTTTTTATCCTTTCTTTTTTTTTTTTTTTAGTAAACTAAAAATGTCTTCCAGTTTTGTATTTAAAATATTTTGCTGAGAATAATTTTTTCTTTCAAAAATGTATATTTTTCTATAAAAATCTATTTTTATGTATATATTTCTATAAAAGTCTATTTTTATACTTTCATAATGTTTTGACCCCAGTTTGGGGGGGAATTAACTATTTGCCCATAGCTGGGACCCTATCAGGTGCTACCACTCCGGGTCAGGGTGGACCTGGGAAAAACAGCAATTAAGAGGTGGCTCCATGTTCATCACAATTTCCTAATCAGAGGTCTTGCTGCCGGATGCAGTTTACCGTTATGCCCAGGACACAGAACTTAGACAGGAGAGCGCTTAGGAACTCTGGGTTCTATAAGAAACCTTATAAAATCCGATATATATTTCAGCTTTAAATAACCATTAAAAAAATTGATAAACTGTAAAAAAATTAAACGAATCAATTCAAATTATACATACTTAACACTCATATAATTATCATTTTGAACGTCATTTTTTAGTGGGGACTCATATTTTAGTAGGTGGTCCGTTTAGTTATTCAACAATAAATTTATTTTTCACCTACCTGCCTGAATATTCAAGGAATCTTTTTAAAGAAACAGTTTCTCCCTTCGGCAGGAATCGAGTCTGTGTTCCTCAGACACGAAAGTACCACCGTTTAGCACTGCACGCGTTGTTGCTTGGCCACGAAGAAACTGGTTTCGACTGAGCGTCTGTTTTTTCGTGACCAAGTGATAAAGCGCACAAGCCTGCCGAAGATTTTTCGAACATTCAGGCAGGTAGGTGAAAATAAATAGACTGTTTAATAAATAAACGGAACTCCTGATTTATCAATATCGTTACTACAGTATTTGTAGTTAACGATGTTTTTATCTGATCTTTATTGATCAATTGTTTCTTCTTCTTCTTCTTCTTCTTCTTCTTCTTCTTCTTCTTCTTCTTCTTCTTCTTCTATGTGCCCTGTCCCTTCAGTTACACCACCCAAGCCCCGTTCTGCCATCCACTAGCTTAAGCTCATAAATCTAGAATATAAATGTAGAGAAACTAGCATGACCACAAAATGAGGGATCAGTTTATTTATTGATTACAATATAGATTTGATCCCCCATTTTATATATCCGCATTATAATTTCTTATAAAAAGTTGGCATATATATTCTTCTTCTATGTGCCCTGTCCTTTCAGGTCGTAGGCGATTATGGCTTTCCACGTCTCTCTATCCTTGATGGCTCTTAGCACGCTTTCTCCTGTTACCTCACCCAAAGTCCGCTCTACCATCCACTAGTTTACGCTCATAAATCTAGAATATAAATGTACAGAAAGTAGCATGACCAAAAAATGAGGGATCAGTTTATATATTGATTATAATATAGGATTTATCCCCCATTTTATATACACGTTACAATTTCTTAAGCAGTTGGCATCCACATTCTTATTCTATGTGCCCTGTTTTTTTTCGGAACGTATGCGATCATGGCTTTCCACGTCTCCCTATCCCTGGTGGCTATTAGAACGCTTTCTCCTGTTACCCCACCCAAACCCCACTCTGCCATCCACCTGCTCAGGTCCTTCAAATATGTTATTAGCTGCTTTCCCGCGTCTCTTTTTCCTTCTGACTTGTGAGTATCAGATTCTCCAAGCCTTCCTTCCTCATCACATGTCCCAAGAACTTGAGCTGTCTCTTTCTGATGCTCAGCATTAATTTCCGTTTCGTTTCCATCTTTTCCAAAACCTCATCGTTGCTCACATGCTCGATCCATAATAATCTCAGTATCCTTCTGTAGAACCACATTTCAGTTTCTTAAAGTTTTTCATTCATCTTTGATGATATTGTCCAACATTCATTGCCATATAGAAGCTTTAATTGCCTTTCCAACTATTCAGTCAGTCAGTTAAGTGTCATATGTGAGACACGCTTTGGACGATCATGTCTTGAAAGAGACATGACTGACTGGGTAGAAGATTATCCCGCAGTTAGTTGCCATTACTTTCTGTGGTAGACTGGTGAATTATATTATTATATTAATAAGTAGTAATTAGTGGGGGATCTTCATGACAATAGAAAACCACTCCCCCACTTTATGCCCAGTAGAATCTTTAATTGTCTTTCCAACTATTCAGTCAGTCAGTTAAGTGCCATACGTGATATACGCTTTGGACGATCATGTCTTGAAAGAGATATGACTGACTGGGTAGAAGATTTTTTCCGCAGTTGGTTGTCATTACTTTCTGCGATAGGAAAGAGTACTAGACTATTATGTGATAACCGTCCTTCTGTATGGCAGCGTATACTAGATGATCTCTTAAAAACAAAGGAGAGATTTGAAGCAACTGATATGTGGTTTTACAGATGGTTGCTGAGGATACCACGGACCGATCATATGAGCAATTACAACGTTTTTGAGAGGATGCAAACGAAAAGAAAACTTATAGTTAGCATCAGGAAGAGACATCTGAGGTTTCTGGGACACGTAACGAGGAAGGAGGGTTTGGAGAATCTAATACTCACGGGACGGAGAGAGGTAAAGATAGGGAAAAGCAGCATAAGACATACTTGATGGACTTGAGCAAGTGGATGTCGGAACAGGGTTTGGAAGATAAGTTTTACGAGCGACAAGAGATAAAGGGAAGTGGAAATCCATAATCGTCTACGTCCCGAAAGAACACGGCACATAAAGTGGAAGAATTTTCTGTCTCGTGTTTATCTTTTTTAATCGCTAGAATTCGTTGCATCCACTTACGCACTTTCTTTGGAAAGGTATTAATCGTCGTTTTTCCTTCCAACTATGGGTTAAAAAGCAGGTCTTGGTTGGTAATCAATCTACCGAAGAAAGCAATGGCAACCTACTGCGGGAAAATGCATGTATCACGTATGGGACTTACCTGACTACATATAATATTTGAAAGCATAAGTAAAGATTCAACTGGGAATAAAGTGTGGGATCTGTTTTCTATTGTTATGAAGTAATAAACTGATCCCCCTATTATTAGTACAAATTAATATAATCGGAAACGAATACAATTAAAGCTTCTGTTGGACCTAAAAAGGGAGATCTGTTTTCTATTGTTATGAAGTAATAAACTGTTCCCCCCCTAGTATTAGTACAAATTAATATAATCGGAAACGAATACAATTAAAGCTTCTGTTGGACCTAAAAAGGGAGATCTGTTTTCTATTGTTATGAAGTAATAAACTGTTCCCCCCCTAGTATTAGTACAAATTAATATAATCGGAAACGAATACAATTAAAGCTTCTGTTGGACCTAAAAAGGGAGATCTGTTTTCTATTGTTATGAAGTAATAAACTGTTCCCCCCCTAGTATTAGTACAAATTAATATAATCGGAAACGAATACAATTAAAGCTTCTGTTGGACCTAAAAAGGGAGATCTGTTTTCTATTGTTATGAAGTAATAAACTGTTCCCCCCCTAGTATTAGTACAAATTAATATAATCGGAAACGAATACAATTAAAGCTTCTGTTGGACCTAAAAAGGGAGATCTGTTTTCTATTGTTATGAAGTAATAAACTGTTCCCCCCCTAGTATTAGTACAAATTAATATAATCGGAAACGAATACAATTAAAGCTTCTGTTGGACCTAAAAAGGGAGATCTGTTTTCTATTGTTATGAAGTAATAAACTGTTCCCCCCCTAGTATTAGTACAAATTAATATAATCGGAAACGAATACAATTAAAGCTTCTGTTGGACCTAAAAAGGGAGATCTGTTTTCTATTGTTATGAAGTAATAAACTGTTCCCCCCCTAGTATTAGTACAAATTAATATAATCGGAAACGAATACAATTAAAGCTTCTGTTGGACCTAAAAAGGGAGATCTGTTTTCTATTGTTATGAAGTAATAAACTGTTCCCCCCCTAGTATTAGTACAAATTAATATAATCGGAAACGAATACAATTAAAGCTTCTGTTGGACCTAAAAAGGGAGATCTGTTTTCTATTGTTATGAAGTAATAAACTGTTCCCCCCCTAGTATTAGTACAAATTAATATAATCGGAAACGAATACAATTAAAGCTTCTGTTGGACCTAAAAAGGGAGATCTGTTTTCTATTGTTATGAAGTAATAAACTGTTCCCCCCCTAGTATTAGTACAAATTAATATAATCGGAAACGAATACAATTAAAGCTTCTGTTGGACCTAAAAAGGGAGATCTGTTTTCTATTGTTATGAAGTAATAAACTGTTCCCCCCCTAGTATTAGTACAAATTAATATAATCGGAAACGAATACAATTAAAGCTTCTGTTGGACCTAAAATGGGAGATCTGTTTTCTATTGTTATGAAGTAATAAACTGTTCCCCCCCTAGTATTAGTACAAATTAATATAATCGGAAACGAATACAATTAAAGCTTCTGTTGGACCTAAAAAGGGTGATCTGTTTTCTATTGTTATGAAGTAATAAACTGATCCCCCTATTATTAGTACAAATTAATATAATCGGAAACGAATACAATTAAAGCTTCTGTTGGACCTAAAATGGGAGATCTGTTTTCTATTGTTATGAAGTTATAAACTGATACCCCTAGAATTAGTACAAATTAATATAATCGGAAACGAATACAATTAAAGCTTCTGTTGGACCTAAAAAGGGAGATCTGTTTTCTATTGTTATGAAGTAATAAACTGTTCCCCCCCTAGTATTAGTACAAATTAATATAATCGGAAACGAATACAATTAAAGCTTCTGTTGGACCTAAAAAGGGTGATCTGTTTTCTATTGTTATGAAGTAATAAACTGTTCCCCCCCTAGTATTAGTACAAATTAATATAATCGGAAACGAATACAATTAAAGCTTCTGTTTGACCTAAAATGGGTGATCTGTTTTCTATTGTTATGAAGTAATAAACTGATCCCGCAGTAATTACTACTTATTAATATAGCAATGCAATACAATCCATCTCTTCTCCCTACAGGACAGATTGGATTCTATAGCTCTAGTTGGCAACCAGTTTATTGCAGAAAGTAATGGAAACCTTCTGCGAGAAAATCTTCTGTTAGTGTTTTTCGAGACATGATCACCCGAGCCTGTATAACGTATAGCACTTACCTGACAAGATATTTAAATTTTGAGTTCTAATAAGCGAGGAATGACAACCAATTAACTCATTTTACAGTAATTTTCTTACTGTCTTTCTTTAAAGCGTTAATGGTTTTCCAAATCAACCATTCGTCCGTGCATGGAATACTGCTGCCATATATGGTCAGGCGCCCCTGCTGTTCATTTCAGTGTTCTCGACAGGCTCCAAAGGAGAATCAGCAATGTGATAGGTACCGACGTGGCGACTCGACTACAGCCACTTCCCCACCGACGAGATGTGGCCTCCCTTTGTCTGTTCAATAAATACTTTCATGGCTTTTGCTCCAACGAACTTAAGTCACTGGTGCCTCTGCAACAGGTGTTTATTCGTGCAACCAGATTGGCAACTGGGTCCCACCCATTCACAGTTAGATTAACCAAGTGCAGACGACAATTCTACTCCTTCGGCTTCTTTTCTCGCACTTCCTGCCTGTGGAACTCGCTTCCATATTCTTGCTTTCCTGACGGCTAGAACCTCCAGGAATTTAAATACAATGTCAATACCCATCTATTAACCACTTGACTCTAGTTCTTTCACCACCCCGTATATACTTTCCTTTCTCTCCACCTTTGCAACTGTCATCATACCTGTATTCCCATCCTTCTCTTGCTCCTTTCTAACTGGTTCGTCTTCCTTTTCACTCTCTTCTACTTAATCTTTTTACTCTTATGTAGCCCCCTGCACATCAGTGGCATTACCGCCTTGCTCGGGGTGATACGATTAAAAAAAATGGTTGAATGAGAATCAAACACAGATCTTTCATTTAATTTGTGTTGATTATTAAAATTCGGGTAAGATTAGAGTTTTAAACGGCCACCCACGACTTCACCTGTTCTCTTTTGCTGACACTCAACCCATGCAGCCATTAATGCAGCCCCAGCGAAGCACTTGGAACGTTTGCATTGATTCGATGGCCCCGACTGCAGTCCAGTTTTTTTTTACTTTTTTCTCGTTTTCTCTTTCTTCTATTCGTTCATTTTTCTTGTTTTATTTCTGTTATAGTGGAACATCCTGCCATCCCCGAGAATAAAATGCTCTACCTGATAAAAGACGGTAACGAGCGGTACGAAGAAGGAAGACCTTAGGCGAAGGCATTCACTATTCGATAGTCTATTCCGCTCCAACCCGTGACTTGCCTATATGTGTATTATTGTTAATTGTACCTAAGTACAATAAGTCTGTTATACCGTATTCCTGGTGTTGAGTACCATTCTTCAATATCTATTTACACTGTATTCCTTTTCGGGATATATCAATTTCTTAATGCTATGCCTCTTCATGTTGTAAGCAATCATAGCTATCCACAGGTTTCAATTTCATTATTATTATTATATTTTTTATAATTCTTTCGCCCAAAGCAAGGCGGGACCACGACTGGCGCACAGTGAGCTACAGTGGGGAAAAAACAAGAAAAATTAGCAAAAAACAAGGTGCAAAAGATTTCGAAGAAACGATAGAAGAAAGATAGAAAACAAGAAGATAAAAGATTGCAATTAAAGTTTTGAAGATTGTAGGAATCATGGATACGAAAGAGAGTCCCTGAGGCGGGAAGTGCGAGAAAAATAAACTGAAGTAGAAGTAACAGTTACATTTGACTTTTTTGACGGTAAAAGCGTGGGACCTAGTAGTCAATCTAGTAGCATGAGTGAATACATGTAGTTTAGGGCACTATGGAAAGAAGCTCATTAGAGCAGAAGCCTTGAAAATATTTGAAGAAAAGACAGAGGGAAGCCACATCCTGACGTTGAGATAGTAACTGAAGTCGATCTGCTAAATCTGGATTGGTCACGTTGCAGATCTTCCTTTTGATTTTGTCAAAAACCCCGAGGTGAATAGCGGGAGCACCCGACCAGATATGGCAATAGTACTCAATGGACGGGCAAATTGTAGATTTATAATTGTACAAGATGAATTCTGACGAGAAAAACTTTCTAACTCGATATCGTCACTTGACCTTCTTAGTGGTAGATGTAGCTATTGATTCGATGTAGTCGTCCCACTTGAAGTCGGTTGAGAGAATGAGGCCGAGCAGGCGCAGTGTGCTGCTTTCCGGAAGACTAGCGTCTGATAGAAAGCAGGAAAGTTTCTTTGTGGTGTTTAATGGAGAGTAGCGTTGTTTTTATTATTATGTCATTTTTCATCATATTTCGATTTCTGCTTTGGTCTCACTACCAACCAAGTCTGCGGGGAGACCTAAGGCAGGTAGTGGCGTGTTGTTATGGCTCCATTTCATGTTTTTCTATCTTCCCTATCATCTCCAGCATTACATAGATAAAGTTTTCCTTAGTGTGTGGGCTGTACTTAATAAGACAATTTTTTGTATATCTCTTAAGCTGGGGTTTCCAGGGATTCTTTCAATGTGTTGTTTTGTTCCATTTTTTATCATTCCAAGTGCACCTACTATCACTGGCACAACTCTTGTTTTCAATTTCCACATTTTTCCTATTTCAATTTCCAGGTCTTTATATTTTGACAGTTTTTCAAATTCCTTGATTGCTATGTTACAATCCGCTGGACAAGCCATATCAATTAATAGACAAGTTTTCTCCTTCTGGTTTTTAACAATAATGTCTGGCCTGTTTGCTTCAATTTTTCTGTCTGTGTAGATGGTGTAATCCCATAGGATGGTTACATCTTCTATTTCTGTAACCGGTGCTGGGTGATGTTCATACCAGTGTTTGCCTACAGCTTTTCCATAATGTTTGCATATTGCCCAATGTAAATATTGCCCAACTCTATCGTGGCGATTTTTATATTCGTTTGGGGCAAGCACAGAACAGCCTGAGATTAGGTGGTCTATTGTTTCTTGGTGTTTATCACAAAACCTGCATTTTGGATCCATATTATTATTATTATTATTATTATTATTATTATTATTATTATTATTAATGAATTGTCATGACTTCCTGGGAAACATGGTAGATTTGTTTTTCGTTGATTTCTTGAATTTACAATGGTTCTTTTTTCCTAGAGCGATTCCTGTCCCAAAGCTACCGTATCCCAGTCTACTCTGCTTTTTAAACCATTGCTGTCGATGGGGAAGGGAGGGGTTCATGATTTTATCAAAAGCATTAAGGACAAAGATGAACTGAACAAATTAAGATGCAATTTAAACTTGGCTGGCCGATTCCACATTATGCGCTGATAACCGTCACGCAACCCGCACATACCTTTGCTTTCAATATTTCATTTAAGGCTGAATTAAATAAGAATCGTCTGCTAAACACAAGAGATTAGACTCAGAACTAGAATTTCTCAGCCAAAAAAACAAAAAACAAAAAAAACAAAGGTTAACCAAAAGCCGAAAATAATGATAGGGTCAACCTATACACCGAAAATTATTACGGTCGCCCTATACACCGAGAATTATTACGGTCGACCTATACACTGAAAATTATTACGGTCGCCCTATACACCGAGAATTATAACGGTCGACCTATACACCGAAAATTATTACGGTCGACCTATACACCGAAAATTATTACGGTCGCCCTATACACCGAAAATTATTACGGTCGCCCTATACACCGAGAATTATAACGGTCGACCTATACACTGAAAATTATTAAGGTCACCCTATACACCGAGAATAAAACCTGCGTCAATTTATAAGGCGAATATAAAACCTGTATGAGAATAAAATCAAGGCCGAGAATAAAAACGAATCGACATATAAGTCGAAAATAGATCAGAGTCGATCTATAGTTGGAGAATATAACCAAGGGACAAACTATACATCAAAAATACAACCATTGCCCAGCTATAAGAAGAATATAAAATGTGGGTCTATAGAGAGAGAAAACGTTTTGAAATTTGGTTCGAAAACAAGTTGCATTGAAAGCTAAAAACAGTAGTCGAAATATTTCCTATGAAAAATCATGTTTGCCGAAATTATTCTTTTATTTTTTTTTTATCATGAGAAAATATTTTTAAAGACAAAAGACTGAATAAACAGTTGAAAATGGTTATTCGATGAAGACAGTTGCATACACCATATAATACAAAAAATCAGTATAATTGAATCTCTTGCTCTGTTAGGCTGTTAGATTGCTACCACTCCTCCTTCTTCAACACGTTTCCCCTTCTTTTTTCTTCCTCTTGTCCTCTCCTCCTCTTCTTCTCTTGCCTTCTATCTCTTATCTTCTCTTTCTTTCTTCCTCCCCTTCTTCTTCCCTAGAAACACTCATATTCTTACCTGAGTTTGAGAAGCAGGGTTTTTTTTCTTTCTTCCGCTAATAGAAATGAAAGAAAAAGCACGGTGTTATAAATGAAGAAAAAAACAAAACTAAGCTACAAAAATAAAACGGTCAGAAGACAAACAATGGGGGAAATATTAGAAACATAATTCTTAAGTGGCAACTAAATGCTTTAAAAAGAAGCGGGTGTCATGTTCTGGTGTGAAAAGGACTTCTGTTGAATGTAATACCCATCCATTTAACAACATTCATCATGTGAATAGATGTAAAATGACGTTTGTTTTTATCTTTCAATGGGACACTACTGAGCTTAATCTGAAAAATCACACCATCTTTCACTTGCCGTATGCGTTGATGTTTTTATTTCTACCTCGCCTGCTTTTTTTGTCGTCCTTTAAACAGAATGGACGACGTTATTCCACTTCTCAATGGGAATGACTTTCCGAGAGAACATTTCACTCGCAATTGAGGAAAAGTCGCACACGTTTCGATCAAAAGTAATTTGAAAGATCAGTCACCGAAAAAATTTCTTGCTTGTATACTTCGGCTTGCTTACAAGTGCTTTTTTAATTCATTTTTTTTAATATTTTTTTTTTTTTTTACGTTGAGGGTTGTTCTGTTAAAGCCCTGGAGAAAATCAAAATAAATAGTTACAATGTAAGAGGCTTACTTTAGGTAGATGTGTGGGGAGGATAGCAGTTAGCCCTAAACTTGAACAGATTAAGACTGTTTTCTTTTTCTATGTGCCTTGTCCCTTCAGGACATAGGCGATCATGGCTTTCCACATCTCCCTATCCCTGGTGGCTCTTAGCACGCTTTCTCCTGTTACCCCACCCAAACTCCGCTCTGCCACCCACTAGCTTACGCTCATAAATCTAGAACATAAATGTATAGAAACTAGCATGGCTGCAAAATGAGGGATCAGTTTATATATGGATTATAATATCGAATATATCCCCCGTTTTATACCCACATTAAAATTTCTTATAAAAAGTTGGCATATATATTCTTCTTCTATGTTCCTTGTCCCTTCAGAACGTAAGCGATCATGGCTTTCCACGTCTCCCTATCCCTGGTGGCTCTCAGAAATGTTTTCCCGTTACATCGCGCAATCCTCGTTCTGCCATCCACCCACACAGGCCAGTTACACGCTGTTTTCCTCTGTCTCTCCTTCTCTCTATCTGGCCTGTTAGTATCAGGTTCTCCAAGCCCTCCTTCCTCATTGCATGTCCTAAGAACGTCAGCTGTCTCTTCCTGATGCTCAGTATTAACTTTCTTTTTGTTCCCATCCATTCCAAAACCTCACCATTACTCACATGCTCGATCCATGAAATCCTCAGCATCCTTTTAAGAGTGTCAGTCAGTTAAGTGCCATATGTGATACACGTTTGGGCGATCATGTCTCCAAAGAGATATGACTGACTGAGCAGATTATCCCGCTGTAGTTGCCATTACTTTCTGCGGTAGACTGGTTGCCAGCAAAGGCTATAGAACCCTATCTGTCCTGTTATTTAACCCATAACTGGAGGGAAGATACGGATTAATACCTTTCCCAAGGGTATTTGTGCGTAAATAAATGCAATGAATTAAACTGGAATTCAAACTCGGCTCTCGATATCCACTGCACCACAAACCTGCCCCAAAAAGTTATGGGTTCAATATCTGGGGAACAAAAACTTGGCGAATTGACTTAAGCTGATTCTGCGACATCCGAAAGAGGCATAACACAAGAAACTAAAACAATAACAAAATAAACGGTTCAGTTCGAAATTCCTATCATCTGAGGAAGGCCAGAGCGTTCAATGGCCGAAACGTCGTGAATATAATAACAAGGATGTGGGCAACAGTTTGAACAATGTAAATAGTGTAAATAATTACTATACCTCATCTCGGAAATATAGACAATTAAAGGAGAGTAGAAATTTCCTCAACTCTCTTATTTTGTTGACATGATGAGAAGTTGTAAAGAACTGGAAAGAGACAGTTGAAATTGAAGAATGCTGGGGGAGCCTAAAATCGCCGAAACGTCGTGAAAATGGGAAGAAAGATGAGGACGGCAGTATGAACAGTGTAAATAGTGTAACTATCTTCCAGTTATTTGCTTACCTGTAAAAGTTTTTTTTTTTTTCAAAAATTTAAACTGCGCATCAATCGTCACATTCTGTCTCCCTGAATTGTCCTTTCTCTTCACTAACGTTTTCTTATTTTCTTTCACTCTCAGTAATCCTTTGTGACTTAGTGGCTTTATCGCCTTGCTTAGGGAGAAATGATTAAAAAACAGAGCGAAAGAAAGAAACACCGAGTAATTTACCTCATTATTTAGTATAAATGTGGACTGTATTACCTTGACCGTGAAAAATATGATTGACGAAGCTATATTCCAGCTGTGGATGATGTCGATGGAATATAACAACAAAGGTGGAAATGCAATAGCCGACAAAGATCTAATTGACATCAAAGGCAGAAAACACAGGCGACAAAAATATGATCTACAAATCTATATTCCCGCTGTGGATGGTGGCGGCGGATTGTAACAACAAAGATTTAAAAGGCAATAGCCAACAAAGATATGATTGACGCCAATTAAGCAACAGCCTAAAGAGGCAAGAGTTTGTGGGACTTTTGGGTCATATATTTCTGGGGGTTCTAGCCGAAAACAGACAAGAGAAGAAGTCAGAACACACACAGAGAGAGAGAGAGAGAGAGAGAGAGAGAGAGAGAGAGAGAAAATAGAGAACTCTTGCTGGTTACGATTCACCGACAGCTCCTGCGCGTGTGTGATTCTCTCTGTCTACCCTCCTACTCCACACACTCTTCACTGACGAAGAACAAAAATATACGCTTATATTTTTATATATAAGTGTCCATGTTCTTCGTTGTTTATCAAAACGATTGTTGTTTTCCAACAGCAACGATATTATATAACAAATGGATTGTATTGTGGCGGATAGGAAATCAAGAATTAAAGTCAACATTCTTCACTTTTACAAAAATTCATAATGACGTGTAAAATCCTGGTTTTTCCTAAATAGAAAAAGGATTGGCCATGTGCTTAAGAAAAAAATCGAAACTGGATTTCGCAAGTAGATGTTAAACTTATATTCTGACCAATGGAAGCAGTTTGCAAGATCAAAAAGGACTTAGCGATCCAGTGTGAAAACTCTAAATACTATAAAAGGCTCCGCTCAGCATCAGTCAGTTAGTCACATGGAAGTAGGAGAGACGACAAGCTAAAATGTAATAAGGTAGACATTTCAAGTCGACCCGGACATAAGTTCGCATCGCATATTGTCCTCTTCCTCCTACTTTCTCGTGTGCTGATTCCTTTTACTTCTTCTTCTTCATTCAAAGACATTCCTACCAAAGAAACGCTAATACATACATACGTACATACACATAAACTCTTTCCAACAAATTACTACTATGAACATTTCTACAACTCTTGATACCCTTAACTCATTACTTGTTTCTCATTGAACATTAACTGCTACTACCTATTCTTGTTATTCTTTTCTTTTAATAAATTTATATTTTAACATACAACTGTATATTTTTATTCTTACACTCTTCCACAAATATACATATTCTTCCCTGCCGACAATCTACCTTCTGATGAAAACATTCTGATAATTCTGGATAAAGCTGTAGGGAGTTCGGTTATGTATGGCACAAGGCCGAATTAATAAACATTAACCATCTCTCTATAGCTACAGTATAATTGAGACTAGGACAGATGGTGAAGAGATAAAATTTACTATGAGCTACAAAGGAAAGAAAGTGGGAGAGGGAGCCATGATTGTTCATGTCCATAGAAGAATTTCCGATCCTTCGGGTGAGATCAAATTTTACGATCTGTTCTTTCCCTCCCCCTCTTCGAGTAATTCACTGAAAGCTTTGAGAGATACCTGTTCCTGGAGATCCCAAACCTGTGGGAGCACCTCACTCATTATATTAAAAAGGAGGATCGAAGAAAGAGCGTGATAGGGGTCACGATGATCGAGCAGTTTTTTGGACTGGCCGATGGTAACTCCCTATTAAAAATCGATACTGTGTCACATTTTGCTACAGTGATGAGTCTTGCAATTATACCAGGCGTTTGGATCAAACGGTAGTATCAGTAAATTTTAATGCTTCTAAAACGAAGCTACTCTCAATTAACCATCATCGACAATCTCACCTACCTCCCATTAGCATGGACCAGGCTTGCCTCCCAGAGAGTAAAACACTACGCCTCCTTGGTCTCACACTTTCAGCGTACCTCAAATGGAATGACTATATCGAATCCATTGCTAAATCCGCTGCTATGAAAGTCGGTTCTCTGTGTAGGGCCCGGAAGTTTTTTCCGTCTAAATCTACCATGCACATTTATAAATCTACCATCCGCCCGTGCATTGAATACTGCTGCCATATCTGGTCGGGTGCCCCTGCTGTTCTCCTCTGGCTTCTCGATAAGGTTCAGAGGAGGGTCTGTAATGTGATAGATACCGACTTGTCAGACCGCCTGCAGTCTCTCTCCCACCGGTGCGACGTGGCTTCTCAGTGTCTCTTCTATAAATACTTCCACGGCTTCTGCTCCGATGAACTTAGATCACTAGTGCCGCCTAAATACGAATTTGAACGAGATACTAGATTAGAAACTAGATCCCACCCTTTTACAGTGAAACCGATAAAATGCAGCCGTAACTTCTACTCCAACAGTTTCTTTCCTCGCACTTCCCGACTGTGGAATTCTCTTCCAAATGATTGCTTCCCCGACGGCTACAATCCCCAAGGGTTTAAATGTAAGGTCAATAGACACCTCCTAACACACTAACTTTCTTCCATTCTATCAAACACTCTTCCCATCTGCCCAACCCTCATCCTCGCTATCCTTACTCATCTGTCACCTTCCTCCTGACATTCCCTATGTCTAACCACTCCTTTTCTTTACCTTCCCCTATGTAGCCCCATGCGCAATAGTGGCAGTGGAATGCCTTGCTTGGGGTGAGATGATTAAAAAAAAAAAAATTCTCATGAAGAAATTTGTTAACCATTGGCGTTTATAAGGGTTTGAAATTTTGACGGCCGTTGTATTTCCGCTTTTAGCGACTCTTTCATTTTCTAATGAACTGAAGCAATCTTATGCTGCTGACTTGGACAACGAGGCTTGAACTCAAGTGTGAAATTTGTAGCAATGTCATGTAATGACCTCTCACACACGCCGAGTAGGTTTAGGTGTCTGATCTGGAAATGACCTCAGAGAATGACTTTGCGATAAATCAAGATCGGACCTGGAAATGACCCGAACGTCATTCAATAACACCTAACGGATGGCCTGGTTTCTTGGATGCAGACCTATATAAACTTGAAACCTCTGTACACAAACCAAGAAAGTAAGCAGGAGACGACCAAAAATAGAGAAGATACGCATCACCGATATACCACATCTCTTTAGAATATATGAATAATGGTTCTCCGCAACTTCCAATCGCTTGTGGCTTTTATCAATATTTATCTTTGTAAGCATCCTGATCCCTGTTCCAACATCCATTTCGAGAAGCTCGTCAGTTAAATTGGTCACTGCCTCCCCCAATCTCTATTGCTTTTAATTTTTCCAACGAGGATTAACATTTTCGAGCACCACCTGCTTCACTGTTTGTCAATGACATTAGCATTGTATATTCTTCATTCTCAGTAAAAGTGCCCTTTTAATTGCCATTTTATCCGAGTCTTCCTTACTGCATACTCCATGGTATTTACCATTGCGATTTTCTCTAATAATTCTTAGCTGCCTTGGAATTTTTTTCATTTATAATATATTACCTTGTAATTGACAGGTATATTCGGACGTGGATGAGGTCAACAAAGAACAAAAGTGGTTGGCAGATATATTCAGCTGTCGATGGTGCGATAAGCCCGAAAAAGCAAATATGCGCAGGAAATTAGAGGCTATATAAAGTCTAGGATTTTTGTTTGACCAAACAGAGAACTCGCGTTGACTTCCGACTCTCGACAGCCTCTTCGTGTGTGCAACTCTCTCCGGATGCGCTTCTACTCCACACAAGTGTCACCGACGAAGAATAAAAATATAAGATTATTTTTATATATTAAAGAACGGAATCCTAGTTCGGTATTTCTGCTCAACTTTTTCAGTCTGTCTTACCTAACTGGTATGTTGATTTTCGCATTTTATTTTAATTTTTTCTTTTATTTTAAATTTTTATTTTAATTTTAATTTTTGTCTGTTTAATTTTTGTCTTTCATTTGTCTGAATTTTTTTAACAGGGGTAGTATTCTGCTATTGTAAATAATTTTCGCGTTTAAATCTCGTTTCGACTTATACTAAGTTAAAACTATTTTGTTTTTTTTTTTGTTTTTTTTTTTCATTATTGGTGTAGGTAGTACCCACCATCACCTAGTTTTACACTCTACCCCCTTCTTTTGAACAGGTGTAGAGGTGATCGCCTTGTTTCTTGTTTAGGAAGGGTTACATTTTCCTTCGACTTCGGTTGTGGTTTCCCATCTTCTCACTTTCTTTTTTTTTTTGTTTATTTTCTTTTCAATTGGAGTAGATAAACTGAACTATCGCCCGGTTCACACTCCACCCACGTCTGTTGAACAGGTGTGGGGGTTCGTCACTTGTTCCCTGCTTAGGATATCGTTTCCGGGTTTCTCTTTTCCAATCTTTTCACTTTACTCTTTTGTTAATTTTTTTCCAATTTGAGTGGATAGACTAAACTATCGCCCAGTTCACACTCCACCCACGTCTATTGAACAGCTGTAGAGGCTCATCCCTTGTTCCCTGTTTAGGATGTGTTTTCCGGTATTCTCTTTTCCAATCTTTTCACTTTTTTTTCTTTTTTCTTTTTTTTTTTCTCAATTGGAGTAGATAGACTGAACTATCGCCCGGTTCACACTCCACCCACGTCTATTGAATAGGTGTAGAGGCTCATCCCTTGTTCCCTGTTTAGGATGTGGTTTCCGGCTTTCTCTTTTCCAATCTTTTCACTTTTTTTCTTTTTTTCTTTTTTTTTTTTCTCAATTGGAGTAGATAGACTGAACTATCGCCCGGTTCACACTCCACCCACGTCTATTGAACAGGTGTAGAGACTCATCCCTTGTTCCCTGTTTAGGATGTGGTTTCCGGCTTTCTCTTTTCCAATCTATTCACTCTTATGTAGCCCCCTGTACACCATTGGGGGGATGTGATTAAAATATATACATATATATATACGCGTTCCTCGTTGTTTCTCCAGATAAAGCTGCTATATACGACATATTAACATTTTCTCTAACACTTCCTTGCTGACTACTCCATGGAATTTTTCATTGTCAATTTTTAAAATCTTCCGTATTTTCATTATTCTATTATAGAACTGCAGTGAACAAAACAAGTTCTAGATTTAAAAATTCAAATGCTAAGCACTGACTCATTGATTTTGCTAGGAATAAACTAATTTAGTCAAATTTACAAAACCTTTGATTAGCACACACAAAACTCTCGAAATTTCACACCTCGATACGAAATGTTTTTCGGCTAATAAGAAACTAGGAAACATCTAAAAACAAAATAGAAAGGGAGTAAATTCCCAAACGACTTGTTCGAAGCCTCACAAACGAAATAAAAGACGGAGCAAGCTCGACCGTCGCTAGAGCGAAATGAGACGAGTGTAATTAACACGTCCTTTGACAAACGTCAAGCGATTGTTATTATTGTCTCTATTTTTCTCTCTCACCTCTCACCTCCTTCCTTTTTACCACTCACCCTGAGCGATAACTTCAAAGACAATCCTACCCAACAATAAACGCTCATACATGCATACGTTCCTGCCTACGTACATATAAACTCCCTCTTTCAAGGACTACTACGAACTCTTGATGCCCTTAACTTCTTAATACTGTTTCTCATTAAACATTAACTTCTATCAACTCATGTTATTCTTTTCTATTAATAAATTTCTATTTTAAACATACAAAAAGTATTTTTCCATTAATCCACCTGCTGATAATCTTATAATTCTGGATAAAACCTGTAAGTTGTAGGAAGTTTGGTTATGTTCCGCACAAGGCCAATTAAACAAAAACATTAATCATCTCCCTTTAGCTTCACTGGTGACTCCCAACGTCCAAAGAACACGCAGCCTACTTCTACACTGGTGACTCCCAACGTCCAAAGAACACGCAGCCTACTTCTACACTGGTGACTCCCAACGTCCAAAGAACACGCAGCCTACTTCTACACTGGTGACTCCCAACGTCCAAAGAACACGCAGCCTACTTCTACACTGGTGACTCCCAACGTCCAAAGAACACGCAGCCTACTTCTACACTGGTGACTCCCAACGTCCAAAGAACACGCAGCCTACTTCTACACTGGTGACTCCCAACGTCCAAAGAACACGCAGCCTACTTCTACACTGGTGACTCCCAACGTCCAAAGAACACGCAGCCTACTTCTACACTGGTGAACTCCCAACGTCCAAAGAACCAAAGAACACGCAGCCTACTTCTACACTGGTGACTCCCAACGTCCAAAGAACACGCAGACCTAACGTTCCTACTACCGGTGACTCCCAACGTCCAAAGAACACGCAGCCTACTTCTACACTGGTGACTCCCAACGTCCAAAGAACACGCAGCCTACTTCTACACTGGTGACTCCCAACGTCCAAAGAACACGCAGCCTACTTCTACACTGGTGACTCCCAACGTCCAAAGAACACGCAGCCTACTTCTACACTGGTGACTCCCAACGTCCAAAGAACACGCAGCCTACTTCTACACTGGTGACTCCCAACGTCCAAAGAACACGCATCCTACTTCTACACTGGTGACTCCCAACGTCCAAAGAACACGCAGCCTACTTCTACACTGGTGACTCCCAACGTCCAAAGAACACGCAGCCTACTTCTACACTGGTGACTCCCAACGTCCAAAGAACACGCAGCCTACTTCTACACTGGTGACTCCCAACGTCCAAAGAACACGCAGCCTACTTCTACACTGGTGACTCCCAACGTCCAAAGAACACGCAGCCTACTTCTACACTGGTGACTCCCAACGTCCAAAGAACACGCAGCCTACTTCTACACTGGTGACTCCCAACGTCCAAAGAACACGCAGCCTACTTCTACACTGGTGACTCCCAACGTCCAAAGAACACGCAGCCTACTTCTACACTGGTGACTCCCAACGTCCAAAGAACACGCAGCCTACTTCTACACTGGTGACTCCCAACGTCCAAAGAACACGCAGCCTACTTCTACACTGGTGACTCCCAACGTCCAAAGAACACGCACCTCACTTATACAGAACCACATTTATACGGCCTCTTGTTTTCTTGATGAGATTGGCAATCGGTGCTACTCGATGAACACGATTAGAAAAGGTTTAATTTAGTACTGAAGTAAGCTAACTGGGAACAGAAAGATTGTGTTGCACTAATATTGTCGGAAATTTACAGATGTAACGGGTCTCCTGATTGGCTGATTTAACCCGAACCTCGTTTTGAACTTTAGGCGGGCTTTACCAGAGGTTTTTGTTTTTTTTCTGATGGTTTTGTTCTCTCCTTTTTTCAGCTAGCACGAACAGTATCGGACGTATTTGTGCCGCTCCGGATTTTTGTTGCAGCAGGGCCTAAATTGGCGCCCACTTGTCTCGCTATATCGAGACCATCTTACCAATTCTTTGTAATCTTTTAGGCTAATGCCACAACTTTGTAACAGAGAAAATCTCTTGTTACCCTTCTTACCTTAAAAAGGATACCCTATGGGCAAAGCCTTGCCTTCCTAGAGAAAAATTCTCTAAGCACTATCATCTTATACCAAGATAAGAAACTGTGAAAGAAGCTGACCCAGAAGAAAGTTCCTGTACGTCGCGGATCGCAGTTCCTTGTGTCTTTTTCATCCCACTCCTAGACGGAGGATACTATACCAAGCTAAGCAGAGAAAAGAGACTATACCAAGCTACTCTGTAGCCGCAAAATTCAGCATATTTTTGCAAGACAAATAAATTGTTTTTTCTATACCAGGTATGTCTTGTTATGTTTGATAATTTCCTTTCACTGCTTAAGCGCTAAGCTATGTGAATATATTTCTCACAATATTTCCACTTATATGATCTTTTCTCCCTTGAAAATCTGCATTAAAAATTATGGCTTCTAGATAGGCTAAAACATGGTGTGTACTACCAGAAATTTCAAATGTAAGGGATATGACACCTGACAAACAAAAATTTAAATGGACACAATAAATTTACACTACTTACATGCAGTGCTTTAATCTTTTTTGCTCTTATGACTTTTCAACTGTTGTGCCCTTCTTCAGTGACCTGTGTAACGTTAAGAGAATGCAGAACTGAACCCTTTATTTAATCTAAGAGGATAAACTCTTCCACTGTCTAAGGATATATTATCTAACTCATTTTTATTGCTAAATTATTGTTTGCCCAATTTCTACTGAATTAAAGGGCACACTGCCCGGGCCAGGGATTGAACTCATAATTACCGTTACCGAATTCAGAAACCAACGCTTTAATCTCCAAAGCTGTTGTAGGCCAGTATGTTAGAGAGATACTCCAGAAGATTTAAGCCGTTCTTCCTAAAATTCAAAAGAAATAAGCCTTGAATTGAAACAAAAAGACTGTTTCAATGAAAGCAAACAAAAAACATCTACAATCTAACATCCAAATAAATGAGGGAAAATAATCAAGTGATTTATTTTGTATATATTGATCACATGCAATCTTGCAAGCCTTGGGTGTTTTCGGAAAACAATTCTACTCGGAAATCCATCACTTTATTGAATCGAAACTATAGCTTATAAAAACAATTTTAATTGTTTTATACGGTTTCGATGTGGTGACACGGACTCAAAAACTTTCAGCTCAAATTGAAACAGTCTCCATCCATATAATACTTATCATCACAGATCTCAAACTGATAAAAAGGTGAAAATAATCACTCCTCGAAAGGTGACAAATTTGCTTTCACTCTTCGATATCAGTCAGTTAAGTGCTATACGTGATACACGCTTGGTCAATCATGTCTCGAAAGAGACATGACTGGCTGGGCATAAGATTATCCCGCAGTAGGTTACCACTGCTTTCTGTGGTAGACTGGTTGCCAATCAAGGCTATAAAACCCAATCTGTCCTATTATTTGACTCATAGCTAGAGGGGGAAGAGATGTATTATATTATTAAGTAGTAATTAGTGGGGGATCAGTTTACTACTTCATAACAATATAAAACCGATCCCCCACTTTATGCTCAGTAGAATCCTTAATCATGATTCCAAATATTATATTCAGTCAGTCAGTTAAGTGCCATACGTGATACACGCTTTGGGCGACCATATCTCGAAAGGGACATGACTGACTGGGCAGAAGATTATCCCGCAGTAGGTTATCATTGCTTTCTGCGGTAGACTGGTGAATTATATAAAATCTAATCTGTCTTGTTATTTAACCCATAGCTAGAGGGAGATGAAACGGATTTATAACTTTCCCAACGTGTATTTGCGCATAAGTGAATGCAACGAATTCAACGAGAATTCGGACTCAGTTTTCTGATTTCTCCTTCCGAGCCAATATCCGCTGCACTATAGCAAACTATTGAAACTATTTCGGCACATTAAAAGGAGTATTGCAGAGTTTGATCCATTGTGTCTTGAGAGTATTGAGTCTGGAAAAATCGAGTAGAGGAAAGGTCGGGGGATAACATCATTTCGTGGCCACCAACTCATGAAAGACGGGCAATAAAGAAGCTGCTGATCGTAATAAATGGCAAGAAATAACTTATGTTCCTTCGCAGTCTACCCCAGGCGAAAACCATGATTAATGATGATCAGCCAATCAGTATAACGTCTTCTTTTTTTTTTTAATCATTTCACCCCGGGCAAGGCGTAAATGCCACTGATGTGCAGGGGGCTACATAACTGAAAGAAAATTAATTAGAAGAGAGAGAAGAGGAGTACAAACCAATCAGAAAGGAGCAATAGAAAGATAAAAATGCAGGTGTAATGACAGTTTCAAGGGGGGAGAGAAAGGGAAGGATATACAGGGTGGGGGAAGGACTAGAGTCCAGTGGTTAGTAGATGAGTATTGACATTGCATTTAAATTTCTGGAGGTTGTAACCGTCAGGAAAGCAAGAATATGGGAGAGAGTTCCACAGGCGGGAAGTGCGAGAGAAGAAGCTTAAGGAGTAGAATTGTCGTCTGCATTTGGTTAACCTGACTGTGATTGGGTGGGACCCAGTTGCCATTCTGGTTGCACGAGTAAACACCTGTTGAGGAGACACCAGTGACTTAAGTTCGTCCGAGCAGAAGCAATGAAAGTACTTATAGAACAGACAAAAGGAGGTCACATTTCGTCGGTGGGGAAGTGGCTGTAGTCGAGCCGCTAAGTCAGCACCTATCACGTTACTAACTCTCCTTTGGAGCCTGTCGAGAACACTGAGGTGAGCGGCAGGGGCGCCTGACCATAAATGGCAGCAGTACTCCATACAGGATCGAATGGTAGACTTGTATATATGCAGGATAGATTCAGGCGGAAAGAACATCCTGGATCGACACAGTGACCCAACCTTCTTAGCAGTAGATTTAGCTATGGATTCGATGCAGCGGTTCCACTTGAGATCAGAAGAGAGGGTAAGGCCGAGGAGGCGCAGTGTATTGCACTCAGGGAGAATCGTTTGGTCCATGCTTATGTGAGGAAGGAGAGGTTGCCTGTGATGGTTGACAGACAACAGCTTGGTCTTGGACGCATTGAAGTTGACAAGCCACTTCTTGCCCCAATTCACCTCAGAGTGTAGATCCCGTTCAAGGTCAGCAGCGAGATTATGTCTGTCCGCCATGTCAGGTTTCTTACTTGTGCGGGAGTATATTGTGGTGTCATCTGCGTAGATGCCTACGTGGGACTTGATCTCATCTGGGAGGTCGTTGATGAAAATAAGGAAGAGCGTCGGGCCCAGGATAGAGCCCTGGGGGACACCGGCATTCATGCTGTAGGATGAAGAGGCATGCCCATTCAATACGACCTTCATTTTGCGGTTGTTTAAAAAGGACTGGATTAGGTCAAGCAGGCATCCGGTAATGCCGTAACCCCATAGCTTGCAAAGGAGGCCAGAGTGACAGACCCTGTCAAAAGCCTTGGAGATGTCCAGAGCAACTGCACGAGCCTCGCCTGACTCATCGAGGGTCAGGAGCATGTACTCCGTAAATGTTGCTAGCATATCGGCAGTGGACCTGGCAAAGTGGAAGCCATATTGCTTGTCAGAGAAGAGTCTGTGGGCAGTAAGATGTTGAACTATTTCAGCATTGATTATGGCCTCGAACACTTTCCCGAATATCGGTAGAAGATTGATAGGGCGATAGTTGGATGGGTCTGAGGGTTCACCACAATTCTTAAAAATAGGAACATTTCTTTCGTTATTTCCTTCTTTCATTCTTTCTTCTTTTCGTTCTGTTATTTCTTTTGGTCATTCTTTATTTCTTCGTTCAAACTTTCTTTCGTTTTTTATTTCTGTTTTTTCATACATTCTTTCGTCCTTACCTTGTTTCTTTTGTTCGCTCTTTCTTTCATTCATTCATTCTTTATTCTTTCTTTCGTGATTTCTTTCTTTTATTCATTCATTCTTGTGTTCGTTCTTTTTTTCTTTCAGTCGTTTTTCTTTTTTGTTCATTCTTTCTTCATTCCGTCCTTTCTTTTAATGTTTATTTCTTTCATTCATTCCTTATTTCGTTCATTCATTCATTCATTCTTTATTTATTTATTTATTTATTTATTTATTTCTCGCGTTTCCTTTTTATAATTTATGTCTATACTCATATTTGTTCTTTCTCTTGGGAAGGAGCCACGATTTTTCTCCTTATCTTTTTTTCCAACGTCTGCGTTGTGAAGCAGTGGATATCGACTCGGAACGACAAATCGGGGTGCCGAGTTCGAATTCCAGTTGAATTCCTTTCATTAACTTACGCACAAATACCTGTGGGAAGGGTATTAATCCATCTCTTTTCTCCAGTTATGGGTTAAATAATAGGACAGATCGGGTTCTATAGCCTTGGCTGGCAACCAGTCTACCGCAGAAAGCAATGGCAACCTACTGCGGGATAATCTTCTGCCCATTCTGTCATGTCTCAAAAGATACATGATCGCCCAAAGCGTGTATCACGTATGGCACTTCACTGACTGACTGAATAGTTGGAAAGACAATTAAAGCTTCTCCTGGGAAAAAGTGGGGGATCTGTTTTCTATTTTCATGAAGTAATAAACTAACCCCCCACTAATTACTACTTATTAATATAATAATATAATTCACCAGTCTACCGCAGAAAGCAATGGCAGCCTACTGAGGGATAATCTTCAGCCCAAACGTGTATCCTGTATTGCACTTAACTGACATATGTATGGCATATTCTATTCTTTAATTTTTAATGATTACTTCTGTCAATACATTGAGTTCCTGCTTAAAAGTGAATGTTAGCAAAATTAACTCGCAAGCTATTCACAATTAAAGCCAATTAAAAGTGCTTACCTATTATGACCTTACGCCAAACTGAGATAATTTCACCAACAATGATTATCTATCTAAACTTATTTACAAATGGAACTTTGTCTCTCTGTGTGTGTGTGTGTGTGTGTGTGTGTGTGTGTGTGTGTGTGTGTGTGTGTGTGTGTTCGTTACCTATAGACTCCTAAATGGCCGAACCGATTTTTGTGAAAATTGACACAGTTGTACAATAAATATCGAAAATCGATAATCGAAAAAATCGGGTTATAGAAGTAGTAGTCCGATTTTAATCAAATTTGATACACTCATAGACAAAGACATAAGAAACGATATTCAGAAGTTTCAAGGTTGCAGTTCTTACAATAGTGCAGAAAATCGATAATATATATACATATATATATATATATATATATATATATATATATATATATATATATATAAGTAAGATGTTTGTGTTTGTGTCTGTTTATCTGCCTGTGTGTCTGTATGTTTTTCAGCCTTTTATTTTAGTTTTTGCTTAGGGCTTGGCTCTAAATAGGTATAATTGTAGTTCTTAGTCTCAGCCATGATACCATTTACTCAGAGGACTTATTTAGCCTTCAAAATTCAGTTTACGACAAAAAAAGCTTATTTGATATCGATACCAGGAAATCAAAATTTGACTTACATTCATTCATTTTTCTTTCAGTCTACGGTTTCGCTTTAACTGGAAACAACTATTGATTTTTACTCTTTCGTGCCAACGTCCAAAGAGTCCGAGCTCCAGGACCAAGGATTAGTTTTAAAGATTTCATTACACCCGAGCAACGCCGGGCTATACTGCTAGTTCATTTTTATTTTTTAATTTCTTTCTCTAAATTCATTAAGTTTATAACTATTGTGTTTTCATATTTTTTATTTGTATTTTTTTTCGAATTCTTAATATTTTTCTTCCTTTCCTAATGTTTATTTATATTATTGTATTATATACTTTCTCTTTTTTTATTTCGATCAAGTAGGCAAATATTTCCATGGCGAAAGACCCGTTCCAGAAGCTGAGTAAGACACAGGAAACTTTCACTAGATACAAAGAAGAGAGTACTGGATTGATATGGGATGTCGGTTCTTTAATATGGCAGTGAATGTTGGACAATATCTTCGAAGATGAAGGAAAAACTTGAAGCAACTGAAATGTGGTTCTACAGAAGCATGCTAGATATAAATTGGGGGATCAGTTCCATATTACAATCACTATACAAATTGACCCCTCATTTTGTGGTCACATCAGTTTCTATACATTTATATTCCTGAGACCCAAAAGCACAAGGATACATTCCAGAAGCTGAGTAGAGTATTAAGACACAGAAAACTTTCACTAGAAACAAAGAAGAGAGTATTGGATTGCTATGTGATGTCAGTTCTTCAATATGGCAGCGAATGTTGGACAATATCAACAGAGATGAAGGAAAAACTAGAAGCAGCTGTTATGTGGTTCTACAGAAGGATGCTGCGAATATCATGGATCGAGCATGTAAAAATGATGAGGTTTTGGAAATGATGGAAACGAAAAGGAAATTAATATTGAGCATCAGGAAGAGACAACTAAAGTTCCTGGGACATGCAATGAGGAAGGAGGGCTTGGAGAACCTGATACTGACAGGCCAGACAGAGAGAAAAAGAGACAGAGGAAAGCAACGGATAACATATTTAAAAAGCCTGAGCAGGTGGATGGCAGAACGGGGGCTGAGAGACGTTACAGGAGAAAGCGTGCTAAGAGCCACCAAGGATAGGGAGACGTGGAAGACCATGATCGCCTACGTCCTGAAGGGACAAGGTACATAAAAGAAGAAAAAAGAAGGCAAATATTTGGAATATTGCACACTTAAACTGTCCATTTTGATCGTGATAATTACAACACTTCATCTCAAGAATTATATATATATATATATATATATATATATATATATATAGAGAGAGAGAGAGAGAGAGAGAGAGAGAGATCCTGAAGAAGGCTGGGGCTATAACAATTAAAACATCGGGACAATAAAGATGAGGACAACAGTATGAACATTGCAAAAAGTGTAAAAAGTTACAATACTTCATCTCTGAAATATAGACAGATCTTGAAGCAGATCAGAGCGTAGAACGGCCGAAACGTCGTGAATATGGCACTAAAGATGAGGAGACTAGACCGAACAATGTAAATACTGTAAATACAGCCAGAAAACTCTCTCACTCATTCAGTTAAATGCCATACACTTGGGCGATCATGTCTCTAAAGAATGACTGGGCAGAAGTAACGGTGACCTTCCGCAGTAGGTTGTCATTACTTTTTGCGGTAGACTGGTTTCCAACCCAGCTTATAAAATTCAATCAGCCGTGTTATTTAACCCATAGTTTAATGGAGAAGTGTCGGATTCATAATTTTTTCAAGGGTATTTTGCGCTTAAGTGAATGCAACGAATTCAAATTGGAATTCGAAATCTGCTCTCCAATTACTCGTTCTGAGTTGACATCCACTGCCCTACAACGCACATCCGCAAAAAAATCTGTCGTCGACCTATACACAGTTCATACCGAAATATAGATTAATGATTTATTTTTATGCCGAGAGGGGGCGCTATCACCATTATTTTTTTTTGTTTTTTCTTCTTCTTTTTTTCGCTTTTCCTTCTTCTTCTTCCTTCCACGCATTCCCGTTCTCATTGAACATTTATTTCCTGTTTTCTTTTTTTCAGATATTTTCTTTTACACTTTGGAAAAGTTAAAGAATGCAAAACTAAATCGATTTGCTAAACGCAAATGAGAGTAAAAGTGAAGTTCACGATTTGAAAATGGAGCCACCTGGTTGAACGACGATAAAGATTGCTCGATAAACGATCTCATGAGAAATTTGTGAAATCGGAACGAGAATGAAAATCTAACATTATCATTAAAATGATAGCAAAACGTATAATTAAGGAATATTAAAATGAAAATGTCGATATGAAGATATCAACATGGAGATGGCACGAGAGTTAATAATGAAGATAAGAATAAAATTCAGATAATAATTACTATCACTTCTCGTGAGGAACTCCACAGTTTAGCTATTTTAATTTTCAGATGAATCATGATTCTTAAGTTAATAATTGAATAAGTTCTTTGCGAGATCCACGACTATTAAAATACCTCTGGAAATTCCCCTGTTGCTTCCTCTTAATATTTGAGCTTAATAACTTCAGGTGTGTTTCTACAGAAGGATGCTACGGATATCGTGGACTGAGCATACAAGCAACGACGAAGTGTTAGAAAGAATGGCAACAAAAAGGAAATTGATGCTGAGCATCAGGAAGAGACAACTGAAGTTCCTGGGACACGCAATGAGGAAGGAGAACCTGGAGAACCTGATACTGACTGGACAGATAGAAAGAAAAAGAGACAGAGGAAGGCAGCGGATAACATATTTGCAGGGTCTGATCAGGTGGATGACGGAACGGGGGTTGCCAGGAGCAACAGGAGCAAACATACTAAGAGCCACAAGGGATAGGGAGACGTGGAGATCCATGATCGCCTACGTCCTGAAGGGACAGGGCACATAGAAGAAGAAGAAGAAGAACTTCAGCAATCTATTCAACTTGTACAGCAAGGCTATTCTAAGGACCCAAGAATTTAAGCCTGTATTCCTCATCGGAGGCCACAATTTTAACAACCTAAGGTACGCAGTTGATACAGCACTGATAGCAAACACAGAAAGGAAACTACAAGACCTCCTACAGAAGGTAGCTGAAGAGAGTGACAAGAAAGGACTACAAATAAACTGCAAAAAAAACGAATGCATGACTATTAGTAAAAAGAGCACCCCAATATGCCACATACAGGTGGGGGATACTAAAATCAAGCAGGTAGAAAAATTTAAATACCTGGGAAGTGTTATAACAAAAGACAGAATGTGCGACACAGAGATCCGAAGGCGAATTGGCATGGCGAAAGAAGCATTCCAGAAGTTGAGTAAAGTATTAAGAAACAGGACAATTTCGCAAGAAACAAAGAAAAGCGTACTGGATTTCTATGCGATGTCGGTTCTTCAATATGGCAGTGAATGTTGGACAATATCATCAAAGATGAAGGATAAATTGAAACAACGGAAACGTGGTTCTACAGAAGGATGCTGCGAATATCAGGGATCGAGCATGTGAGCAATGATGAGGTTTTGGAAATGATGGAAATGAAAAGGAAATTAATACTGAGCATCAGGAAGAGACAGCTGAAGTTCCTGGGACATGCAATGAGAAAGGAGGGCTTGGAGAATCTGATACTAAAGGCCAGATAGAGGGAAAACGAGAGAGGGGAAAACAACGGATAACATATTTGAAGAACATAATCAGGTGGATGATGGAACGAGTGTTGCAAGGTGTTACAGGAGAAAGCGTGCTAAGAGCCACCAGAGATAGGGTGACGTGGAAAGCCATGATCGCCTATGTCCTGAAAGGACAGGGCACATAGAAGAAGAAGAACGTCAGCAAAATTTTGCAATAACAATAAGTCTGAATGCTGGTTATTATTTTTAGTAAATTTTTATTTTGGTAAAAAACTAAAAAGTTTTAAGATTGACAAGTTTTTATTTTATTTTATTGAATCAAACTTTAAAAATATAAGACAGTTATCTGTCTATATTTCTGAGATGAAGTATTGATACTATTTACATTGTTCGGACTGTTGTCCTCATCTTCGTTGCCACATTCATCTTCAATATTTGTCTATATTTCTGAGATGAGCTATTGTAGCTATTTACATTGTTCGGACTGTTGTCCTCATCTTTGTTGCTACATTCATCTTCAATATTTGTCTATATTTCTGAGATGAGGTATTATAACTATTTACAGTATTTACATTGTTAGGACTAGTCTCCTCATCTTTAGTGCCATATTCACGACGTTTCGACCGTTCTACGCTCTGATCTGCTTCAAGATCTGTCTATATTTCAGAGATGAAGTATTGTAACTTTTTACACTTTTTGCAATGTTCATACTGTTGTCCTCATCTTTATTGTCCCGATGTTTCAATTGTTATAGCCCAGTCTTCTTCAGGATCTATATATATATATATATATATATATATATATATATATATATATATATATGTATATATATATATTTCTTGAGATGAAGTGTTGTAATTATCACGATCAAAATGGGATCGTCAATTATTTATGAGGTTTTGGAAGAGCATACCGTAAGTGCTGTCTAACTAAAGAAAGAAAGAACAGATAGAATTATAAAATGATAATCTATCAGCCAGATAAAAGGTGGGACAAATTGAGCTGGATCAGGGGTGAGAATCGCATGACTATTCCTCGATGAGACGAAAGAAAAACACGAATCTGCAACCCTATTTTCAGATGGCTGGTATTGATTTTAAGTGATTTTCAAGATGAGACGAGATTGTTTTTGTCGGGTAAAGTAACCGAGGTGATAAAAAGTGAAAAATACAGGATTCACTGACTGCCGAATTGCTTTTGTTGGAAAAAGTAATCAAATTTATCAGAGCCAGTTAGTCAAAATATTTGTCAGTGGGTTTTGACGACATATGACCCTAGGTCAAAATACTGCCTTGAGAATTTCCTGTTTACTGATTACCAGGACAGATGTTAGAAACAGGCAGACAATAACAGAGAGTGGGTTTTTTCTCCCCTTCTCTTAGTAGTCGAAAAGTTTGAACGATATTATTTACATGTTAAGTTAGTAAGTCATATATAGAGAGGGGGAAATAAAACCACGTACCTAACTTCAAACCCACTCCTAGTTTTGAGTCTTTTATAAAAACTGGGATGGAAAACGGAATTAGTCAGCTCGGGTCACGTGTTTGGGATGAGAAGGTAAACAGAAATTGGTTAAGGCTTGATGCTAGTAAGGCGTACCAACGATGAATTGAAGCAGACAAGCTGAAATAACCTGCCACAAGAGAAATATTGCAAGAGGCAGTCAGTTCAAATTCAACCAGCTGCCAAGTTGAATAAACCATCGTCCCGTGAAAATACTAGAACACGAATATTATCATGCTACTTAAATACCAGCCAACTGATATTTTTTGTGTCACTTAATTTTGACTTGCTTGTAATCTTGTATTTATTCGACATATATAAATATATATAAATCTATACCGTGTCGTCGCGGTTATAAATCTGGTTTTCATTATATACCAATCCCTTGCGTGTCTGGGCCATCCTCGTCAAGTGAAAACAAGTAATTCTGCTTTGGCTAATCCAAAATCAACAAAACAACGTGGGCGGAATAGACTGAAGGACAGGAAGCTTCGATGGACTCAGCCAGGGGTCGTGTTATAGATCGATAAATCGCGGAGTCGGATATTTCTAACCAAACAGAAAAGGTTACGGCCCAAATGCAACATGTGAAAAGGAAAGGAGGTATCAATGACTGCGTTTAAATGACAAAAAGATAATTAATTTTCAAACATGTAAGATTCCAAGATGAAATAAATGAAAAACAGAAAAAAAGAAAAATTGGAAAAGCACGGAGATTGTAAGGAGCAAACAGGAAGTATTGCAGATAAAAAAAAAACATGAATATTGTTACATAGAGAACATCTAGAGACTGAAACCTTGTAAATCACAAAAAAAACATGCGAAGACTTTAACTCTTTAGACGTAGGAAAATGCGATATAGACTTGGGAAAATGTGAGACAGAAATCCAAAAGCGCATGGGAATAGAAAAAAATGTCTTCATGAATATAATCAAAGTATTAAGACCATGAAGATATGAAGATATTTGAAGCAACAGATTGATTTATTGATTCTTTTTTACAGCTTATCAACCCTATCCAGGTTATTTAAAATCAAAATTTTCTTTTAGATTGTTAGATCTTTTTTTAAATACTAATGATTTAATAATGCAAATCTTACTAATTAACCCATAGTTGGGGGAGGACAGGTTGATTCATGCCTTTCCCAAACGTATTTGCGCATAAGAGAATATAACAAACCAAACGAGAATTAGAACTCGACTCTATGAATAGCAATTCCGAGCAGTTTTCCATTGCACCACTCGCACATCCAATTTTAGAGCACCTGGTATTCACAAGCGGACACCAATCGAAGTACTGACCAAGCTCGACCTTGCTTAACTCCGGTACTCGTACGAGAAGCTGTATTTCAACGTGATATGGCAGCATATATATATATATAACAAACGTCTGTTATAATTTAAAATTAACAAAGAAATGCCGAATAGGCAGGGACATTTTTTCATTTGTGGCGTCCGACGTGTCTAGATGCCGATCTCATTCAGCTCCCTACTATTTGAGACCACAAAGATATGGTTCTACGACGAAGCCTAAGAATATCATAAACCGAACATGTCATTATCATCTCACCCCTTTTACACCCAAGGGTGTGTAGGGCAGTAACTTTTTGTTACTGTTTCCGTAACAAACTGTTTTTTATGGGGCGGGGTTGTTAGCCCTGTGCCCAACCCCCAAATCTGGACTATTCTTGGTCCTTACATTTACAGCACCTGGTTTCCCAAACGGTCACCCATATAAATACTGATCAGGATCGATATTTCTTAACTTCGGTGATCAGACGAGAACCGGTGGATTCAACACGATATAGCCGTAAACAACCGAACATGTGAATCAGTAAAATATCAATAACAAAGGAACGTATACTTACAATCAGAAAGAGAGAAGTTAAATTTAGAAATTACGTGTTCGTACACATAATGAAGAAATAAAGTCAGACAGAATTTGTTTCTTAGCACAAATGAAGGCGAGTAAAACGCTGGAGAAGCATTGCATGACGTACTTCACCAACTTTTGTGAATGGTTGGCAAAACAGAAAAGAGCGACTGTAAAGATTCATAAAATCTTTAGATGAACAAAAAATCTCATTGAAGAGTTCCATTTCAAGGAAAAAAGACGGAAAGTGTGACACAGAGATCCGAAGGTGAATTGGCATGGTGAAAGAAGCATTCCAGAAGTTGAGTAAAGTATTAAGAAACAGGACAATTTCGCTAGAAACAAAGAAAAAATGTACTGGATTTCTATGTGATGTCAGTTCTTCAATATGGCAGTGAATGCTGGACAATATCATCAAAGATGAAGGAAAAACTTGAAGCAACTGAAATGTGGTTCTACAGAAGGGTGCTGCGAATATCATAGATCGAGCATGTGAGCAATGATGAGGTTTTGGAAATGATGGAAATGAAAAGGAAATTAATACTGAGCATCAGGAAGAGACAGCTGAAGTTTCTGGGACATGCAATGAGGAAGGAGGGCTTGGAGAACCTGATACTAACAGGCCAAATACAAGGAAAAAGAGACAGGGGAAAGCAACGGATAACATATTTGAAGGACCTAATCAGGTGGATAACAGAGCGAGGGTTGCATGGCGTAACAGGAGAAGGCGTGCTCAGAGCCACCAGGGATAGGGAAATGTGTATTAGCCATGATCGCCTACGTCCTGAAGGGACAGGTCACATAGAAGAAGAAGACTTAGCAAAATTTTAAAAAAGCTAAAGCCAGATTAGCTACTCTTTTCTTTCTTAACCCTCTAGGGCCATTCGTATCATATTTGATACAGTATGAAAACAAGCCTTGAAAGAAATATTTTCCTGAAAAATTTTTTAAGAGAAATATTTTATAAATTTCAAATGAAAGCAGTACTGACTGCTCAGTCAATGAATACCAAATGTTTCCTTATAGGGAAATACTGTATCAAATATGATACGAATGGCCCTAGTGGGTTAATAGATAGATAGATAGATAGATAGATAGATAGATAGATAGATAGATAGATAAACAGACTGAGATTATCCCTCTAGGGCCATTGGTATCATATTTGATACAGTATGAAAACAAGCCTTGAAAGAAATATTTTCCTGAAAAATTTTTTAAGAGAAATATTTTATAAATTTCCAATGAAAGCAGTACTGACTGCTCAGTCAATGAATACCAAATGTTTCCTTATAGGGAAATACCAAATGTTTCCTTATAGGGAAATACTGTATCAAATATGATACGAATGGCCCTAGAGGGTTAATTTTCATACCTTTCTTGTGTTTTTTTTTTTTTTTTTTTTTTTTTTTTTTTTTTTTTTTTTTTTTTTTTGTTTTTTTTGCTTTCTGTTCATCCTAACAAACGTGCGTGACTTTAGTTAACACAGCATATTTTCGAAAAAGAATTTGGGATTTTATAATTTCGAAATCGATAAAAATCTCAGATCGTTATGTATCTGGACGCACTTGTAAATTGTCAATTCTTTGTCATTTAGAATCAATTAAGCATTACATTAACTAATTTTCTTTGATATTCATATTCAAATTCTAATTAGTATCTTTGGGTTCCATTACAAATGACACAGGTTGATTTGAGCATTTTAAAAATGCGACAGCCTGATTTAGTTCTCAAGATGCAGTCCTTTGAGAATGCAGATAAAGTGAATGAATTAGAATCTATAAAACACGTATAATTAGATATTATTCAGTCAAAAGAAAACCATACATGCATTTCTTTCATTCAAAGATGAATTTGATTTTTTGGTTTTATTTGTTTTTTCTTTTATGCATTTTTCATATTGATTTGTTTTTGGGTTCATTTTTACGTTTAAATGCAAAATAATTCAATTATATTTTGGCCTGAAATATATTATGCACTTGTGAGCCGACTATTAAGTAGGCGGCTCTAAGAAGTTTTCAGAAATGAAGTGATCGTATCAAAACTGTCTCCTGATTAAGTAGTTTCAGTCAGTTAAGTGCCATACGTGATAAAACGCTTGGACGATCATGTCTCGGAAGAGACATGACTGACTGGACAGAAGATTATCCCACAGTAGGTTTCCATTACTTTCTCTGGTAGACTGGTAAATTATATTATTATATTAATAAGTAGTAATTAGTGGGAGATTAGTTTATTACTCATGATAATACAAAACCGATCCCCCACTTTATGCCCAAAGTAGAAGATTTATTTGTCTGTCCATCTATTCAGGTAGTCAGTTAAGTGCCATATGTGAAACACGTTTTGGGCGATCATGTCTCGAAAGAGACATGACTGACTGGGTAGAAGCTTATCCCGCAGTTAGTTGCGATTACTTTCTGTGGTAGACTGGTAAATTATATTATTATATTAATAAGTAGTACTTAGTGGGGGATTAGTTTATTACTTCATTATAATAGTAAACCGATCCCCCATTTTATGCCCAGTAGAAGTTTTAATTGCCTATCCATCTATTCAGTCAGTCAGTTAAGTGCCATACGTGATTCACGCTTTATGCGATCATGTCTCCCGTGAGATATGACTGACTGGGCAGAAGATTATCCCACAGTAGGTTGCCAAGGCGATGGAACCCAATATATAGTGCTATTTAACCAATATAAATTATGCATATCCATGTTATAATATACGTATATATATATATATATATATATATATATATATGTGTGTGGATGACTAATATATATATATATATATATATATATATATATATATATATATATATATTAGTCATCCACATATAAGCCTGTTTTGCTGTATCACATCCCATCAGTGTGGCTAGACACATCGACTTGCTTCTGGCCAGGATCGAAACTCGACCGATTTGGTGTCAGTCGGAGTATATATTGTTATGTCGGAAGAAAGTGTCGATACCAACACGTGTGCTCTAACGCAGATCCGCAGGCAACAAATGTATATCTGGAATGGATTATGCTACTGGGATCACGTGACCATAAAACAGAAGTCTGGGTGCGTTACGGTGTTTCCGGTATTCTGGCTATTCTGTATATTCACTATTCACTATTCCGTATTCCGGTGTTCTACAGTATTTCAGAAGAAATAATGTATATTATTGAAAGAATCCGTTAGTACGTTGAATCCCCGCGAAGATACCGGAATATTTCTTTAGATTAACGTTACGAAACCCACGTTATAGACGTGGCTACAAAATAACGTTCACGCTAACGTTGCAATATATATATATATATATATATGTGTGTGTGTGTGTGTGTGTGTGTGTGTGTGTGTGTGTGTGTGTGTGTGCAGGGTATCCATAAAGTTCGTATGCACTTTAAGAAATTTATAACTTTATTTGTATCTGCGATAGAAATAATTTGTAAAAAGGATTAGAAAGAAGTAAATCTATATTTTTAAGGTTTTATTGAAATTTTATTTAAGTTTTCACATGTCCTCCATCATTAGCAATACAAGGGTTAATACGATTTTGCAGTTCACGGAAAACATTTGCCAACTGATTTACAGTAATGCCTGAAATCACATTAGTTATTTTAACTTTCAAATCTTCTAATGAACCATGTTTGGTTGCATACGCAATTGTTTTCACATGTCCCCCCCCAAAAAAATCTAATGGATACAGTTTACTTTTCCCTCAGTTGAAGCCATGGATAAAATTGATTCTGAAAAAAAGAAAATATTGTTTTACTTATCTAAAACTTGTCGCAAATTTTGTGTCAAAGAATTATTCAATAACTATATGCTACACTTGAAATGAGGTAAATTTTTTACAGATTATTTCGATCACAAAAAAGTTATAATATTTTTAATATTTAAAAGTGCACACGAATTTTATGGACAGCCTGTTTATATATATATATATATATATATATGTCATCCACATAGAAGCCCGTTTCGCTGTATCACAGCTCATCAGTGTGGCTAGACGCATCCACTTGCTTCTGGCCAGGATCGAAACTCGACCGATTTGGTGTCAGTCGGAGTCATTACTCCCTAAGTCATCGACGCATGGAGTCAGAGAAGGGAAATTCTAACGTGTTGCATATAAGCAGTGTATACACACGCCAGTCACCGAAAGAACTCAATTCATTTCTGAAGAGTCACGCATATAGCAGAAGTGGAAACTGTTTTTAAAATTTTCTTCTCAAGAGAGCTCAATCGTAATGAGAGCATAATATATATATATATATATATATATATATATATATATATATATATATTAGAAATTATGTTTTAGAACATGTACATAATTTTTTCTATATATGTCCTCTTCTCTACAATCATATGTTTCTTTCAATTGAAACAAACATATGATTGTAGGGAAGAGGACATATATAGAAAAAATTATGTACATGTTCTAAAACATAATTTATAATAAATATTCACTGCTCTATACATCATATATCGAGAACTGTTTTAAATTAATGTTTTGACCGGGAAAAATTTTTTTTCTTTTCTCTCCTCGTTCTATACTCACTCGGATATATATATATATATATATATATATATATATATATATATATATACACACACATATATATATATATACACACACACACATCTATATATATATATACACACACACATATACACAGAAATCTCTCTCTCTCTCTCTCTCTCTCTCTCTCTCTCTCTCTCTCTCTCTCTCTCTAAATATATATATATATATATATAAGGTGTTCTATCCTTGGACATATGTTGTTCCTAATTTCCGACGATACAATCATTTATTCCTGTCTCAGTAGTAAGTATGATCAGTTCGGTTCGGTTGAATTAGCAGCCGATATAAAAAAAATTACCTAAAATCTGTTGTTAACTGAGGCAAGAAATGGCTTTTGAAATTTAATGACTCCAAAATAAAATTTCACTCTGTTAATCACCTGAGAGAACCTCTTTTTATTCTCCTTCAGCATGGCTGATGCTAGCCTCCAGGAGAATGACTTTTTGCGGCTTCTCGGACTAAAGTTTTCCGCTGACATGAAGTGGAAACATTATATTGAGTCAGTTGCTAGGTCTGCTGCTGGAAAAGTTAGTTCCTTGCATTGTGCTAAACAATTCTTTCTCGCCAGAACCTATGTTACATACACTACCGCCATAATTATTAGGCCACCCCAGTTTTTTAAAAGAAATTATGTATTTCATACTATTTTAGTAATTATTGCCAAATGGATAATTCTAAATGAAAATAGAATGGTTCTTTTGTTATTATTACTTTGCAAAATTTTACAAGGCAAATAGCGACAATTTACCCATCGCACACTGTAGATTATGGCCGGTAGTGTATATATATATATATATATATATATATATATATATATATATATATACACTACCGGCCATAATTATTAGGCCACCCCAGTTTTTTAAAAGAAATGATGCATTTCATACGATTTTAAGTAGATAATTCTAAATGAAAATGGAATGGTTCTTTTGTTATTATTACTTTGCAAAATTTTACAAGGCAGCCAGGAAGCCTTTCCTACGGCCAACCAATGAGAAGAGACTAGCATGGGGAAGAGAGCACAAAAACTGGACACCAGAACAGTTCATTTGATGCACATGTTATTGTGCAGTATTAACAAAAGAACCATTCTATTTTCATTTACAGTTATTTACTTGGCAGTAAATAATAAAAATAGTATTAAAGACATCTCTTTTTTTAACTGGGGTTGCCTAATAATTATGGCCGGTAGTGTATTTAAAAGTCTATCATTCGTGTACGCTTTGAATATTACTACCACATCTGGTGTGGGATTTCTTTCCTGCATTTAGAGCTTCTTGATAAAATAGAAAAAAGAAACTGCAATCTTATTGATCCTGACCTGGTATCTCGGTCTCAGTCTCTTTCACACCTCCATAATGTAGCGTCTCTTGCTTTTCTATAAATACTTTAACTGTTCTGATGGACTTTGCCTCATGGTTCGTAGACTTTGTTAATTTAAGCGCATTAGTAGATTGGTCACATCAATTTACAGTTGAATAGGATAGATGTAACCGTAAGTTCTATGTTAACAGTTTCTTCTCTCACACTTCTCGCTTGCGGAACTCTCTCCCGGCTTGTTACTTTCCTGCCAACTTTGATCTTCAAAATTGTAAATGCAATATCAATTGTTATCTATTGTCTTCTTGATTCCTCTTCTTTTATTGTTCTCACTCCTTAAACAGCGCAGACTCCGCTAGCTAAGCCATGTCCACCGCATGCCAGACGGTCGCATTCCAAAAGACCTTCTGCATGGAGAGCTGGCCCCTGAAAGAAGACCCACTGGGTGGCCACAACTGCGGTATCGTGACATCATAAAACGCGATATGAAAGATGTGGGCATCAACAAGGAGTCATGGGAGAGCGTAGCAGCCAACCGGTTCAAATGGAGAAGAACCCTGGTCTAACAACTTAAATCAAGGGAGAAGCAACTGACACAAGTCGCCATGGAGAGGCTGGTTCGCAGAAAGTAAAATGACAGCTCCGACAGACCAGAAACAAAACATAAATGCAGCCTCTGCAACAAAGACTATCACTCACGTTTCTACAGTCACAAACGCCGATGCTCCAGTCAAGCAGACAACTAGGATGCTACCCATGGCCAACTCTGAACGATGGAGGCCTACTACTCCTTAATAATGTTTCTTTTTTCTTATACTTTCAAGTGCAAACAATTCTGCGATAAACGAAACCAAATCCTTGAAAAAGAGGTATCAGCAGAATGGCATAAAGATAATGAAATGTTTAATGGCATTTGCTTGAACCGTAGGAAGGTGTGTTATCTCTAATCAATGGTTATTCATCAAGCCACGTAAGATATTATTGGGGAGTAACCCCTATTTACACATTCTGTGGACTCTTCAATGGTATACAAATAATCCTGCTTACAGAGAACGGGTTGTTGTTAGAGTTGCTGAAACTCTTCAACTATAACACTGTCAGCTCTCTGCCTTCGGGTAGAGGGCGCTCTCTGCTTCCGAGCAGAAAGCAATAACCCAGTCGTTGTTCCACCGAAGGGTAGAAGCATGACTGGGCAAAAATAGACAGACATTTTTTGGCCGGGCCATATAGCCCGGAAATCCCAGTCAAAACTGACCATGTGTCACATGTTGCCCTTACTGGGAGGGACAACTAAATATAGTTGTTAGAGTTGGTGCTTGTCAGAGCAGTTGAACCGTCGCTCGTTGGTCAGCAAGAATATAGACTTATTACCTGGACTTATTTCTTTGTATATATTTTACTCTTACTAACAAGTATTCCTGAATCTACTAACCGTGTACAGATTGTATAACTTTTGTTCAATATACTTACATCTTTCCTCTCCTATCTGTTTTTGGGTTATTTTATATTGTGTGGTTTTCTAAATACGAATTCACAACAGATATTATTACTGAATGGAAGAATTACAGAAACACACTCAGTAGATCAAGAGTTTTTCACAAAGATTAGGAAACTGGAGCAAGAAGTAACCTATAAGTAGATAGGAATTAGCTAGGTGATGGAATGCCGCATACCCAAATGAAAGAGAAAGTAACAAAAGAAAATTACAGGCGCATGTGTCTGCTATTAAATACCAAGTTGAATAAAATAAAAAACAGAATATAAGCCCTAAACACCTTGCCTGTCCCCTTTACGCCATACAGTTTCAACATCTTAAACTGGGCCATAGCTAATATTAAGCGAATGAACGCCAAAACAAAAAGGCTTGCTATCACATGCATGATCCAAAACCGATGTTCATCGTCTGTAAGTGCCGAGACCCCCAGGAGGCAGAGGATTAGTTCAACAAGAACGGTTATGCAGACTACAACAAAGATACCTGAAAACTACTGAAGACTGTTTGATAATCTGTGTCAAAAACATAAAAGAATTAAGAAGCTTCATTTAGTAATAAAAGAAGCCAAAAAATTTGAATAAGAATTACATGTGGGTAAAGAAATGCAAGTAAGACTGAAAATACTTACTGTTACTTCAAAAACCTTAAAAACGAAAGCAAAGACAAATGCAAGATACAGAAATTATGGTAAGATAAGCCTCTCCACGGCCAATATTCCGTTCGTACCTAACAACATGTAGACAAATCCCGTACCCATCAGTAGTAACGTGCTGCAGGTTTAAAAGCTAAAACTGAATGTTTTGTTCTTGCTGCACATGACCAATGCTTGCTAACTAGAAATTACCAAGAACAGATAACTGAAAAATTGATTTAGAGTTTGTGCTGAATATTCAGAAATAATTGATTATATTGCATCAGGTTGCAAGGTATTGGCACCAACTGAATATAAAACCCGCGATGATAATGTGGGCTAATATCTGTAACTTTTACGGAAAAAACTGCAAGAAATTGGTAGGAATACCACCCAGACACAGTTGAAAAAGACAGGACTTATAACAATTTCGTGTGACTTTGAAATACACACATACAGAACAATAGACACTAATCGCTCAGACAACAAGATCAAAGACCTTAAAAAACAAAATGTGTCTTATTATTGACATGGCAGTCCTTGCTGTCTGTAATGTATCCTCAAAATAATTATAGAACTAATAATAATTATAATAATAGTAATAGTAATAAGCAATAATAATAATAAATAATTTATATCTAATAAATATATAATAATAATAATAAATATGATAACGATAAAAATTAATATATGATAATAATATTTATGATTAATAATATATAATAATAATCAATATAATAATGATGATAATTAATATATAATAATAATAATATATATGATTAATAATATATAATAATAATAAATATGATGATGATAATAATATATAATAATAATATATATGCTTAATAATATATAATAATAATAATTATGATAATGATAATAATTAATATATAATAATAATAATATGTACGATTAATAAGATATAATAATAATAAATATGGTAATGATAATAATTAATTAATATAATAATAATAATAATATATATGATTAATAATATATAATAATAATAAATATGATAATGATAATAATAAATATATAATAATAATATATATGATTAATAATATATAATAATAATATATATGATTAATAATATATAATAATAATAAATATGATAATGACAATAATTAATATATAATAATAATATTTATGATTAATAATATATAATAATAATAAATATGATAATGAATAATAATTAATATTTAATAATATTTATGATTAATAATATATAATAATAATAAATATGATAATGATAATAATTAATATATAATAATATTTATGATTAATAATATATAATAATAATAAATATGATAATGATAATAATTAATATATAATAATATTTATGATTAATAATATATAATAATAATAAATATGATAATGATAATAATTAATATATAATAATATTTATGATTAATAATATATAATAATAATAAATATGATAATGATAATAATTAATATATAATAATAATATTTATGATTAATAATATATAATAATAATAATAATAAATATCATAATGATAATAATAAATATATAATAATATATATGATTAATAATATATAATAATAATATATAATAATAATAAATATGATAATGATAATAATAAATATATAATAATAATATATATGATTAATAATATATAATAATATATATGATTAATAATATATAATAATAATAAATATGATAATGACAATAATTAATTAATATAATAATAATAATAATATATATGATTAATAAGATATAATAATAATAAATATGATAATGATAATAATTAATCTATAATAATAATATTTATGATTAATAAGATATAATAATAATAAATATGATAATGATAATAATAAATATATAATAATAATATATATGATCAATAATATATAATAATAATATATATGATTAATAATATATAATAATAATAAATATGATAATGATAATAATTAATATATAATAATAATATTTATGATTAATAATATATAGAAATAATAAACATAATTATGATAATAATTAATATATAATAATAATAATATATATGATTAATAATATATAATAATAATAAATATGATAATGATAATAATTAATATATAATAATAATATTTATGATTAATAAGATATAATAATAAGAAATATGATTATGATAATAATTAATATATAATAATAATAATATATATGATTAATAATATATAATAATAATAAATATGATAATGATAATAATTAATATATAATAATAATAATATATATGATTAATAATATCTGATAATAATAAATATGATAATGATAATAATTAATATATAATAATAATATTTATGATTAATTATATATATTAATAATAAATATAATTATGTTATTAATTAATATATAATAATAATATGATTAATAATATATAATAATAATAAATATGATAATGATAATAATTTATATATAATAATAATATATATGATTAATAATATATAATAATAATAATAAATATGATAATGACAATAATTAATATATAATAATAATATATATGATTAATAATATATAATAATAATAAATATGATAATAGTAATAATTACTATATATATTAATAATAATTAATATATAGTAAAAATAATATATAATAATAATATATATAATTATTTATATAAAATATATAATTAGATAAAATATTTTATAGAATGTATTAAAATATTAAATATATAATATAAATATATATAATGTGTATAATTATTAATAATATATAATGATTAAAATCATTAATAATTATTAATAGTATATAATAATAATAAATATGATATTAATAATAATCTTTTAAAGAAATGCTCGGTCATGTCCACGTCAATGGTGTAACGGTTAGCATGGTAACCTTCCAAACTGTCGATCCGGGTTCGACTCAGTGCTCAACCCAAATTGTTCGTTATAGTTCCGCAGAAAGGTATGGTTTGCGGTTTTTTTCATTTAAGACTTCCTATGACTGCAAACTTTTACATCGTCTTCAAATTTTCGGAAAAGTTGCGCTACACGATGTCCTTTTCGCTAAAAATGTGTTACGTGTTAGTCTCATTGATCATGTTCAGCGTAATTTCAAATTTCTGGATGCAGTGAACATTTATTACGTCCTGAGAGAAATAAGGAAATAGCTTGCTTTGCTATTACGTGTCGTCAGATTGTATTTGCATGGATTACTTTGGAATTGAGCGCTTGATGATTTTCTTAAAATACTAAAAAAAGAGTATACATTCTTCGTGCATTTTTTTATTTTATTTTTTTTTTTCAATTGGAGTAGATATCGCCCGGTTCACACCCCACCCACGTCTATTGAACAGGTGAAGAGGCTTATCCCTTGTATCCTGTTCAGGTTGTGGTTTCCGGTTTTTCTCTTCTCCAATCTTTTCACTCTTTATTCTTTTTTCTTTTTTATTTTTTTCAATTGGAGTAGATAGTCTAAACTATCGCCCGGTTCACACTCCACCCACGTCTATTGAACAGGTTAAGAGGCTTATCTCTTGTATCCTGTTCAGGTTGTGGTTTCCGGTTTTTCTCTTCTCCAATCTTTTCACTCTTTTTTTATTTTTTTATTTATTTTTTTTTTTCAATTAGAGTAGATAGTCTAAACTATCGCCCGGTTCACACTCCACCCACGTCTATTGAACAGGTAGGGAGCCTTATCCCTTGTTTCCTGTTCAGGTTGTGGTTTCCGGTTTTTCTCTTCTCCAATCTTTTCACTCTTTTTTTATTTTATTTTATTTTTTTTTCAATTGGAGTAGATAGTCTAAACTATCGCCCGGTTCACACTCCACCCAGGGGAAGAGGCTCATCCCTTGTTTCCTGTTTAGGTTATGGTTTCCGGTTTCGCTCTTTTCCAATTTTTTTATTCTTATGTAGCCCCCTGCGCATCAGTGGCGTTTTCGCCTTGCTTGGGGTGAGATGATTAAGAAATAAAAAAAAAATATGAATAATTACAAAGGGAAAATAACGCATTTGTCGCTCATGCAACATGACAGGTTTAATTCGCGAGGTTGATATTCGAGGAAAGATAGGAAAATTCCAAACAGGCTTGGAATTTGCTTTCACCGGAGAATATTCTAGACTTGCTGTCACTTGGTCTTCTGTGAAAAGAAATTTTTAAAAAATGGATACCATTCTAAGATTCAATGAATACTATTATTTATTAAGATAACATTGGGCAAATAAATTTGAATCTAATTTATGTTATCGTTAATTCTGTTGAATTACACTGTGACTGACGGAAAACATGAATATAAAAATCCTTACCTCCCATTAACTTCATAGATCAGGAAAAGTTCGACATGAATTTAAATTTACAAAGTAACACACCCAACGTGGCGTTCGAAACCAATAATCACGAGATTAAGAGTCTCGTGTCCTATCAACTGATTTAGCCGAGCAGCGGCCATATATCGAATATTTATACTAAACTGATTACCACATGGGTTATCATCGCCCTCTTTTCAGCACGAAAGTACATCGGTCACGTGACGAAGAGCGGCACTTGTGTGGTCGGCATGGTAGACTGACCTAATTGTACGCGCTTCTAAATAAAACGGATTAAAAGCACATGATCCCAAAATGAAGCATCAAAAGTACCAGACGAGATAGACACGATCCTCTTGAAAATCTTACAGATAAATACTTCCAGATTTTTTCATTGTTTACTTTATTTACGTCTCCTAAATGTTGTCTGTGTGAGACAAAATATCACAACGAAATACACATTTATATATCGTATCTTGTACACCAAATCAGTGTGTAAAAACAAAAAACTTTTCCGGCGCGATGCCTCTTGGCCATTTATTTCGTTCAGATATTGTCGTCCTTCATTCAACTGGTAAATGGTGAAAAACATGGTATTTATTCTTTATTTCGAAGCCCCCGCTTTCATAAAAACGTCTGCAAGTTACGTGTAAGTTTCTGTGTGATGTGTGACAGCGTTGATATGAAGCTAATCATGTTCGATATTCCAAAAGACGACACGGGTTTCGGTTTTGATCCACCTATTATATTCATTGCAAATTTCACAAAGCAAAACATGACACATATCTTTTGCTTGGAATAGTGACAAGATTTCCACCAGAAGTTTATCGCATTTGAAGATAAAATTACTAGTTTCGCTGTATTTTTAATAATTTATAGAAGTGTCCTGTAAAAGTTATAATTTCTGAATTCCACAAACGGTTAAATTCAATTTTGTTAAGCAACTTCTTTTGAAGTATTGTGACGAGGGACCGGATGTTTGCCCTCAGACGTCCAGAAAGCAAATGACCAAAACTGGTCTTTGCGCACCCGGCTCCACGCATATATTCCGGCAGAAAAAACAAAAATTAATAAATATCAAATTCCTTTTCGCAAGCCTACGCGAATTTTGTTCATCGTCCAATGGGAAGCCCAGAATTAAATACGAGTGTGAATTCCCAAATGACCTGTTGGGGCCCACAAAAACGAAATAAAAAGCCGACACAAAAAGCATCGCCAGTTGACAAAGTACGAGCATAAGTAGCACGTCCCTTGACCTCGTCAAGCGATCACACCATGCTCGCCTTTTTCTTCGCTGTACTCTGAGCTACTTACCCGACCAACGGAGCGGCGACATCAAAGACATTCCTAACTGACAAACGCTCGCACATACAAACGCACAAACTGTCTTGTCAGCATTTATTGCTATGAACATTTTAACGTCCGTCGAACCCATCCTAAAGACATTACTTTATTTGTAAAAAAAACCTTAATTGATATCTGTGTATATATAAATGTTGTTTCTATATTAAATTTGATTTTCTTGTTTATACCCCCCTTATAGTGGGCTATCTACTAACGAGGCCAATTTCAGTTAATTTGCTTCAACACACAACTACGTTTCACTAGGACGGATAACCCACTATAGTATTTACGCTATCTTTGGCGTCGGTGGTGTGACGGTTAACCTGGTTGCCTTCTGAGCAGTTTATCCGAGTTCGACATCTAGCCGACGCAGATTGTTTGTCATTTTTCCTCAGAAAAATATGCTTCAAGTTATGTCGTCATTTGAGACTACCTATTAGTGCTCACTTTTACATCGTCTTCAGATTTTCGGAAAATTTACGTTTCACTATGTCTGTTCGCTGAAAATCTATTATATGTAAGTCACATTGATCATGTTCAGCGTAATTTCGAATTTCTGGCTGTAGTGAACATTTATTACGTCCTAACGGAAATTGCTTGTCTGGCTATAAAGTATTGTCAACTTGTATTTGTATAGATTACATTGCAATTGAGAGCTTGATGATTTTCTTAAAGTACTAAAAATATCTGTTGCTTGAAATAATGACAATTATTTCCACAAGAATTTCATCGCATTTGAAGCTAGAATAACTAGTTTCGTTGAATTTTTAATAGTTTATCGAAGCGTAAAGTTATAATTTCTGATTTCCACAAAAGTTATAATTTCTGATTTCCATAATTTCAATTTTTTTTTAAAAGTTTCTTTTAAAGTACTATCAGAATTCGTCGGCGTCGGCATCAATCGATGGCAGGGGTACATAATTGCTCAAGACTCTTATTTTTTTTTAATTTCAACATTTCTACAGTTAATTTTTCAAAAATAAAAATTATGTTTCTGAAATAGACCTCTCTTTTTGTAACAACTTAATAAATGAAATACTCTAAAACCTCGTTATTCGACGCTGGTGATTTTTTTATTGTCATTATTGTTACTATTATTAATTCTTTTTATAAACCATATTTAATCCACCAACAAAAATTATCATTACTTATTTATTCAATGCGATTATTGTGACAGATAGAGATCTGCAAATTTTAATATCTCACTCCAGCCAATAATAGGCAAAGATCAATTCATTTTACAATGTAAAATCAGTTATGAGCGTTTGCTATTGATACAGCTAAATCCAGATTTAGCAAGACGTGGGAAAAGCAATGACGTACAACGTTGCTTTTTCACCAGAGTCGTGAATAATTCTTAGCGCTCTAATCACATTTCCATACAGGTTTGAATCTCGCTTAAGCTACTTCGTCACTCTCTAATTCAATAAGACTTGCCCGTAAAGCAATGTCTATATCAGTAGTATTAACTTCAAAAGTAATGATCATCTAAACTGGTATAATGAACGTTCTGGACAGGATAATTGTGTCAAATGGTAAGATAAAATTAACCTGTCTCACAGCGGTCAAAACCCAGCTCACGTTCAACTCCCAGAAGGTGTACAATCCAACACTTTGCGAATTCTGCTTCGCAATGATAGGAAGAGGTGACATCAATGGATCAAAAAGCGACGTCGCTACGAACGCTTGGCCGCCACAAGTCCATATGGATGTGGTAACTTTTCTAACACCTCTCGGCTGAACTGAGCTCTCTGCTAGGAAAGAATCAATAAGCCACGCTTTCACAGTTCATATTCATACTAAAAATCGAGTTAGAGCGAACTTTTGCATTTTACTCCACGCGAGGTTTCCGTCCTCCTTTATGCTCACGTTGGGATACCGACGTTACTGTTTGACAGATGTACCACCCCAGTAAAACTCCACGTCCGACACGTTCTCTGACTAAGGGTCATGCACGGGCTCAGATGCGTGGCAAGAGGCCCGCCGAGCGACCCGTCCCCTTTTTCACCAGCTAAGCGAGAGAAAAACATAAGTGGCAGTATTTCAGGTTCGATGACACAGAAAGACGCCGGTCAACAGCTGAGGAAAGAAAGAACCGAAAAGAAAAGCACGCAAGTCGCAGAAGAAGTGAAGGCTTCCGGCGGTAAATAGTAACAGACGCCGACTTAGGAAAACGGGAGAAAATCACTTGTACTTCGCCGAACCGATCTACAGAGATTGTAATTGTTCGTGATTAATCGACGAGTAAAGTTTGAACTTCGGTAATTGTTATGGTGAAACACACCTATTCCTCAGATAATAGACTCTCCATCGTATATTAGTAAGAGTTAACAGGAAGTTAACTCGAGAAGTTCTTGCGAAGTTCAAAGGTATTCTTAGAAGTTCTAGAGAATTCTTTAGATTTCTATTGACGTTCAGTTGAATTACTAAGCAGTTGATATTAGTCAGCAGTTAGCTGAATACTAAGGAGTCAGCTTTTCAGTTGAAGGTTACCAAGTTCATAACATTTAGGGTGCGTTAAGTCGATTAGAAACCCGCATAGCACGATTATAACCTTCAGTGCGACAACTACTCCGCAACAGTAATTCTACGCTACATAGGTGCTGATTTGTTTTTGTTTTTTTTGAGGGGGGGAGGGGTTGATTTTTTATAATCATTTCACCCCAAGCAAGGCAGTTTTATTGCCAGTGTTGCGCAGGGGGTTACATAGGAGAAAGTTATGAGAAAGAGGGTTAGGTTATACGAAATGTCAGAAGGAGGGTAATAGACGGATGAGAATCCCGGTGTAATGGGGGTAGAGTGGGTTGAAAAAAGAACTTCCGAGAAGAGATGCGAGTTAGTGAGATAGGAAGTGTCTATTGACCTTACATTTAAATTCATGGAGATTGTAGCTGTCGAGGAAGCAAGTATACGGAAGGGAATTCCACGGGCGGGAAGTGCGAGAAAAAGGATGCGAGTTAGTGAGATAGGAGATGTCTATTGACCTTACATTTAAATTCCTGGAGATTGTAGCTGTCGGGGAAGCAAGTATACGGAAAGGAATTCCACGGGCGGGAAGTGCGAGAAAAAGGATGCGAGTTAGTGAGATAGATGTCTATTGACCTTACATTTAAATTTTTGGAGATTGTAGCTGTCAGGGAAGCAAGTATACGGAAGGGAATTCCACGGGCGGGAAGTGCGAGAAAAAGGATGCGAGTTAGTGAGATAGATGTCTATTGACCTTACATTTAAATTTTTGGAGATTGTAGCTGTCAGGGAAGCAAGTATACGGAAGGGAATTCCACGGGCGGGAAGTGCGAGAAAAAGGATGCGAGTTAGTGAGATAGGAGATGTCTATTGACCTTACATTTAAATTCCTGGAGATTGTAGCTGTCGGGGAAGCAATTATACGGAAGGGAATTCCACGGGCGGGAAGTGCGAGAGAAAGGATGCGAGTTAGTGAGATAGGAGATGTCTATTGACCTTATATTTAAATTCCTGGAGATTGTAGTTGTCGGGGAAGCAATTATACGGAAGGGAATTCCACGGGCGTGAAGTGCGAGAGAAAGGATGCGAGTTAGTGAAATAGGAGATGTCTATTGACCTTACATTTAAATTCCTGGAGATTGTAGCTGTCAGGGAAGCAAGTATACGGAAGGGAATTCCACGGGCGGGAAGTGCGAGAGAAAGGATGCGAGTTAGTGAGATAGGAGATGTCTATTGACCTTACATTTAAATTCCTGGAGATTGTAGCTGTCAGGGAAGCAAGTATACGGAAGGGAATTCCACGGGCGGGAAGTGCGAGAAAAAGGATGCGAGTTAGTGAGATAGGAGATGTCTATTGACCTTACATTTAAATTCCTGGAGATTGTAGCTGTCGGGGAAGCAAGTATACGGAAGGGAATTCCACGGGCGGGAAGTGCGAGAGAAAGGATGCGAGTTAGTGAGATAGGAGATGTCTATTGACCTTACATTTAAATTCCTGGAGATTGTAGTTGTCGGGGAAGCAATTATACGGAAGGGAATTCCACTGGCGTGAAGTGCGAGAGAAAGGATGCGAGTTAGTGAGATAGGAGATGTCTATTGACCTTACATTTAAATTCCTGGAGATTGTAGCTGTCGAGGAAGCAAGTATACGGAAGGGAATTCCACGGGCGGGAAGTGCGAGAGAAAGGATGCGAGTTAGTGAGATAGGAGATGTCTATTCACTTTACATTTAAATTCCTGGAGATTGTAGCTGTCGGGGACGCAAGTATACGGAAGGGAATTCCACGGGTGGGAGATGCGAGAAAAGAAGCTGTTAGAGTAGAAATTGCGGTTACATTTTGTCGGTTTCACTGTAAAAGGGTGGGAAGTAGTTGCTAATCTTGTTGCTCGAGTAAATTCATATATAGGGGGCACCAGTGATCTAAGTTCATGGGTTGCAGAGGCCGTGAAAGTATTTGTAGAAGAGGCACAGGGAAGCCACGAGCTGACAAATCGGTATCCATCACATTTTGTTGGTAATTTTTTTATACAAAAATTTATTGCTGACATTTTTAGCATAAAAATATATTTTTATACTTTCATAGAGTTTTGTTTTGTTTGAAGTTCACTGTTTGCACATAGTTAAGACCCGAACAAGTGCTACCACCCCGAGTCAGGGTTGCTCTGGGAACAACTGCAATCAAGAGGTGGCTTTACGTTCTTCAAAACCTCTTAACTCCCAATCATAGGTCTTGCTGCTAGATATCGTCAGTCAGTTAAGTGCCATACGTGATACACGCTTGGGCGATCATGTCTCGAAAAAGATATGACTGACTGGGCAGAAGATTATCCCGCAGTAGGTTGCCATTGCTTTCTGCGGTAGACTGGTGAATTATATTATTATATTAATAAGTAGTAATTAATGGGGGATTAGCTTATTACTTCATGACAATAGAAAACCGATCCCCCACTTTATGCCAAATAGAAGATTTATTTGTCTTTCCAACTATTCAGTTAGTCACTTAAGTGCCATACGTGATACACGCTTTGGGCGATCATGTCTCGAAAGAGACATGACTGACTGGGCAGAAGGTTATCCCGCAGTAGGTTGCCATTGCTTTCTGCGGTAGACTGGTGAATTATATTATTATATTAATAAGTAGTAATTAATGGGGGATTAGCTTATTACTTCATGACAATAGAAAACCGATCCCCCACTTTATGCCAAATAGAAGATTTATTTGTCTTTCCAACTATTCAGTTAGTCACTTAAATGCCATACGTGATACACGCTTTGGGCGATCACGACTGGGCAGAAGATTATCCCGCAGTAGGTTGCCATTGCTTTATGTGGTAGACTGGTTGCCAATCAAAGCTACAGGACCCAATCCGTCCTGTTATTTGACCCATAGCTAGAGGGAAGAGACGGATTAATGCCTTTGTATTTGTGCGTATATGATTGCAACGAATTCACCTGCATTCAGAGTTGTCCCTTTAGGCCAGATATCGTAACCAGCCTAAAGAGGCAACTTTGAATTCAAAACCCTCGCAGCGCCCATACTATGCAAATATAGAGATGATTATTGGATTAATAATTAATTAATTGTGACAACAGAGGTTGGTAGGTAGCTGAACCGAGCATACGTATTTCATGCTTTTCTCTTTTCAAGTTTTCAACGTTCACAGTAAGTTCATTATCGAGCTGTTCACTGTTAATCCGAACCATATATTGACGTCCAATGTTCCTGATTAAATCTACCTAGAATAGCAATAACTACATTACAAGATATTAGATCACAGGTTCAACTTGGAGGTGCTTTTTATATTAGTTTTTCAAATATGCCTGATAAGTAAAATATATTACGTCTCACTAAAAGCGATAGTTATCCAAGTTGCTTGTAAAAGAGAAAGACCTCAAATGAAAGGAAATGCAAACGAATATATTTCGACAGTAATTACTACAAGGAGAAACCTCAAGGAATTTAAATAAAAATGAAATGAACAAAATGGATCTATTTCGAATGGGTGCACGTGTTTTGGATACGAGTTATTTTTAATGGGTACACGTTTTTTTGTATACGTCATTTTTTATGAGTACGCGTGTTTGAGGACATGTCACTTTTATTGGTACACGTTTTTCGATACACGTTATGTTTAATGAATACATGCGTTTTGGTACAAGTCATTTTTACTTAGTACACGTATTTGGGTACACGTCATTTTTAATGGGTACACGTGTTTCATTACACGTTATATTTAATGAATACACGTATATGGGTACACGTCATTTTTAATAGTTACACATGTTTCGATACACGTTATTTTTAATGAATGCACGTGTATTGGTTCAGGTCATTTTTAATTAGTGCCCGTATTTGGGTACACGTCATTTTTAATGGGTACACGTGTTTTGGTACAACTCATTTTTAATGAGTACACCTATTTGGGTACACGTCATTTTTAATAAGTACACGTGCTTCGGTACACCTTATTTTTTATGAACATACGTGTTTCGCTACACGTCATTTTTAATTATTATGCGTTTTTGGGTACACGTCATTTTTAATGGGTACGCGTGTTTCGTTACATTTTTTTAATGAATACACGTGTTTCGCTACACGTCAATTTTAATTATTACACGTATTTAGGTACACATCATTTTTAATGCGTACACGTGTTTCGGTACACGTTTTTTATGAATACACGTGTTTTGGTACAACTCATTTTTAATTAGTACATGTATCTGGGTATACGTCATCTTTAATGAGTACACGTGTTTTGGTAAACGTAATTTTTAAATGGGTACACGTGTTTGGGTAAGTGTAATTTTTTAAAAGTGTACACGAGTTTGGGTATACTTTATTTTTAGTGTGTACACGTGTTTCGCTCCGCGTCATTTTAATGGGTGCATGCGTTTGAGTTACAATTCTTGTTTCTTTTTCTTTCACTGTTTAAAATAATTTTTAAAAGCAGGATTAGACTTAAACACGTGTATCTTATTTGAAAAAAGCGTCTACCCAAACACGTGTACCCATTAAAATAACGTATACCTTAAAACGTTTACCCATTAAAAACGATACATCTCCCTAAATGCGATGATGTCACGAAAGAGACATCACTGACTGGCCAGAAAATTTTCCCGTCGTGGGGAGCTGTCCGAGAATGGGTAAGATAAGGATGGAGATACAGGTGTGATGATTGTTGCAAGGGGGTAGGTTGAGTAAGGAAAAGAGCAAGATACACGGGGTGATGTAGAAAATACGAGGGAAGGACTGGAGTCAAGTGGATAAGAAATGGGAATTGTTATTGCATTTAAATTCCTGGAGCTTGTAGCTATCAGGAAAGCAAGTATACGGAAGGTGAGACGTGCGAGAAAAGAAGCTGCTGGTGTGACCTTTATCAACAGTATTTGTGCGTAAGTGAATGCAACTGAAATTCAAATTCGTTTCTCTAATTTCTTGTTCCGAGCCGATATTCACTGCACCACAAACGCACACGTTGTACAAAAAGTGAATTTTGGCTTTAAAAATGTTCAGTAAGTATGTATGTGTTGTCGAGTATTTTTCGCATTGAAGGTTATAATCGTGCTATGTCGGTTGCTAATCGATTTAACGCACCCAAAAAGTTAGGAACTTTGTAATCTTCCACTGAAAGCTGACTCCTTAGTATTCGGCTAACTGCCGACTAATATCAACTGTCTAGTAGTTCTACTGAACTCCAATAGAACTCTAAAGAACTTCTATGAACTTCCCAAGAACTTCATTATTTATTGTACTAAAGTACAAATGTGGCACAAGGCCTAATACGGGGATGGGGAAGGCTGGTCTTCAACTGTCCCAATTCAACCCAGCCATTCACTTTCGTCGACCCCGACACGCCTACAACAACCCTTCACCACAAAACCACACTTCCACCCACCATTCCCACCACGTCCACCATAACACCTCAGGTTCTCTACGTAGTCCTACTCAACTCCCATATGTACAACCCTCAGTGGAGGGCATGGGCAGAAAATAACAACATTTAAAATTCCCCAATGATTTTATACAATGAAAGTAATATATGTACAAGAAACTAAACAAAATCATATTAGTAATAAAAGCCCCCCACTATTCTAATATTGTGACAGCAAAATCACTTCCCCGGACGAAATATAATGCGTGGCTTTAGAAATATAATAATATCACTTATCCGATCAGCAATTACTCACACAATCACTCACACATTTAAACATCATAACAAAAACGAAAAGCACACTTGAAAAATAACGAAAGTCGCCACGCATCCACCGGGGAACTAACATTGTTGAACACCTAAGGAGGGAAGGGAAGGGGGGTTAAACTAAAGAAAAATAGGGGAGAAAAAAAAAAAAAAAAAAAAAAAAGAAAAGGGGGCCAATGAGCAATCATAACCTAGCTAAGTTAACATTGAAGCCAAAAAACAGAAAATCAAACTTTACCTACACTAACCTAACAGGGACGGGGTGCACATGTTCTGCCCAGCACACCCAATATCCTGATGCCTAACCAGCATCAAACAACCACTCCAGGTCAGCACCTTTCACTCGACAGAATCGCGCAAGACTCACCCACCTTTTGCCAAATTCAGATGGAGTGAGTCGTTTCCTTTCCGTCCTGATCTTGACTTTAAGCTGATGCTTAAAGAACAAGATCAGTTGGGAAGAGGTAAACTTCTCATCACCATAGAATTCCTTCTGTCGCGTCGTCCAAATCACGATTCGCATAACACCTAGTAAGCAAAAGAGCACATAGTGCTCAGCCCTAGATAACGGAGGTACGACGTTGCTACAAACAGAACTAGCCTCAAGGACAAAGAACTTTCCACGCAGCATACGAACCATGAGGTCTTCAAGAAACTTACACAACGGAGCAACAACACTGCAGTGGAAGAAGGCATGATCGACGGTTTCCGTCGTCAGCCCACAACGCACGCAGGTTGATTTTGGTGTTAGGCCCGCTGCATGAAGCCTCTTGCCTACCCAGAGAGCCTTTCGAATCATCAGCCAGGTGAGTGATGCCTCATCGTTAGTGAGACATTTCAACCCAGGCGCCCAAGGCCATATGGAGCGAGCCTCCTGCTTCGTAAGCCCGAGCTCGCCAATCAGTTCATCTTGAACGGCCCCCCTAACTAAAACCCGATATAATGCCCTAAGAGACAACGATTGGGCGTTGGAGAGGCCATCCGTAGCCCTCAAGAGAAACTGGAGAGCCAAACGACATTCTTTATAGAAGGAGCACTCGCCACGAGGAGTACGGCCGGCCTCCTCCTCCGACAAATGCACACTTCTCAGGGATGGAAAGTTTTTATGGACGTCCTCTTGAACGAGGGCGCCGTTCTCATCCTCCAGCATACACATTCGATCCAGGAATCTAATGCGAAGCGTGTGTTGACGAATCTCAACGCTAGGCATGCCCAGACCGCCCTCAGATGGATGCAGGCAACAGATCTCGCGACGTACCTTGGGAGACTTGCCTTCTCCCCAAAGGAAGGAGAACAAGAACTGAATTAAACCCAAACGAATGGCACACGGGAGAGGAAGTACCGAGAGTCGGTAAAGGAGAATCGGGTAGATGTGCGAGGCACATACTTCCGCCCTCCCCTTTAAGGAGAGCTTCCTCCGAGTCCACAGACGAACTGCGCCCTCGGCCTTCTCTCGAACCTCCGACCAATTCATTTCCAACTGGAGATCAGGACCGAAAAAGACGCCGAGAATCTTGATCGGCCCGTCCGTCCAGAGGAAAGGTCCGGGAAGAGAAACTCCCTTCCACGCACCCAATCGCAAGCCAACAGACTTATCGCGATTGATCTTGGCCCCTGTCACCGTCTCATAGCATCTGATTTCTTTGCTGACTTCGTCAATCTCGGCTTTGCTCGACACAAAAACCGAAACGTCGTCAGCATAGGCGGAGTACCTGGCCGAGGTGGTAGCACCAGGTACGGAAATTCCGCGAAGGACCGGATTCGCCTTTAACTTGCGAAGGAATGGCTCCAACGCAAGAACGTACAGCAAAGGCGAAAGTGGACAACCTTGACGAATGGAGCGAGATAAAGTGAAGGGCTTCGATCTTACCCCATTCACTTCCACCAGCGCACCGGGGGACTCATACAGCAGTCGGATCCAGGAGCGAAAGTACGGCCCGAAACCGGCGGCGGAAAGGACAGACTCCAAGAAACGATGGTCAACCCTATCGAAAGCCTTGGACTGATCCAAATTGATCAGCGCGGCTTCGGTGTCGGTTTTCTCGATGATCAGGCGTACCAAATGAAGGTTGTCCTGAATAGTCCTGCCCTTCACAGCACAAGTCTGCTCGGGGCCAATCAGACTAGAGAGGACAGCCTGCAAACGGCCGGCCAAGATCTTGGCAAAAATCTTTAAGTCAGTATTTAACATCGTTAAAGGCCGATAATTATCTATGCCACCCCCACCGCTCTTGCTCTTGCGAAGCAACTTGATTACACCCCTGGTGAAGCGACGAGGTATAGACCCCTGCTTCATCCAGTTGTTATAAACAAGAGCCAGCAGAGGAACAAGAACGGACGACTGCCTCAAGTACAGTTCGTAGGGAAGACCATCCAAACCTGGAGTTTTGTCCCGGCCAACCAATTTCAGCGCATCCCAGATTTCCGACTCTGTTATGGGCCCCTCGCACCTAGCCGCTTCAGCCGCCGAGAGGCGGGGAAAGTCAGCCAAATAGGTGTCGAACTGAGCAGAGCTCAGACCGGGCTCCCTGGTGAAAAGATCCTGGAAGTAATCCCGAAAAGCTCCACATATACCCACGTCTGTAGTCACGGTACGACCATCCGGCAATGTGATGTCCTTGATATGCCGATTGGCTGCTTGCCTAGCTTCCTCTGCACGCAATTCTGCGGCCATATTCGTTGCCTCAGAAGACATTCTTTTTAACCTAGCCCTAACTACCAGAGCTTGATCCTTCTTGATAGCCAAGGAGGCCAGCTCGGCCCTAGCTAAGGCTACGTCCCCACTATTACGGGATTTAACTGCCCGATCAACTTTTTTCTCTAACGTCGATTGCGCCGCTAAATTAGCTAAGTTGAGCCGACGGCTATAGTCGGCAGCAAACGACCTAATTTTGGATTTAAGTGTATCCCACCACTTATTCCCAACCACAGCCCCCGTCAGTTCCCGCTTTAGTGTTAGTAAAAGCTGGTGCTGGAAATCTTGGCTATCAAATAATGACGCGTTCAATTTCCAGTAGCCAGCCAACTTAACCTTAGGCTTATCTAAGTTTACACGAACCCGGACGAGCCTATGATCCGTGTAAACTATGGAATGGAAACTTGGACAACCTAAGAGCCCTACGTCGACTCTCCTAACTAGGACTCGGTCGAGGTAGCTTGCGCGAACCTTCGAATCCGAGCTGCCCCTATTAGTCCAAGTCCACACTACCTCCCGGGGGTGTTCATTTCGGTATTTATCGACAAGATCATTCCTGTCGATAAATTCCCGAAATGGTTTCACATCCGGGTTGTTAGTACCCGATCTTTCTCCTATACGATCCTTCTCAGGGTCAAGGACGGCATTCCAATCCCCCGCTAAAATTACCCGCCTCGATGTTCCAAAGAACGACTCGAGCTGCCGAAACAAAGCAGGACGCTCCGCATGGACATTGGGCGCATAAACCCCAATGAGGCGAAAAGACTTCTCCTTTATGGTAATATCCAGCACACAAATCCTGCCCGCTGGATCCGCGAAGACAAGCGTACACGCCGCACCCAAAGACTTGCTCACTAGCCAGGTAACACCTCTAGAACGACCATCAAAACATGCTGAATAGAGATCGTAATCCCTAGACAATATGCCCTCATAGTCGCCAGCTAAAAACCGGGTTTCCTGCAGACAACAAACATCCACCCCGAGGCGCTGGAGGTCATGAAGGAGTCTCACCCTCCGAGACTCTGACCTCAGCCCCCGGGCATTCACGCTTGCTAACCAGAGAGCCATTATGATCCTTAATTAGGGTTGGGGTCCTGGACAGAACATGGTCGGGGAAAGGATGCCGACAGCCTCTCCCATTGACCCATGGCCCATCTCATTCTTGATGGTGCCGTCAGAGGAGACGCCGCCAACATCCCAGGGAAAGGTTAGTTTTAGCGCCCTATAGAGGGAGGGGTGAACTAAAACCGGGACCCGTCCAGAACAGAATTTTTCAAGGTTAGTGAGTTTCTCTGATTTTGTTGTGATGATGGGTGGAATCATAGGAATTGCTTTGGCAGCCTCCTCTACCATGCCCCAAGTCTGCCGCGCCCCTGACCCAGTGCGAATGACTGTTAATAGCCTCTGAGCTTTGGGGAAATTTCTTGGTAGTTCGATATCTTTCTCACTACACTTTTTCATCGACAAAAGAGCCTTCAGCTGCTTTATTCTATTCCCGAAATTCTTGGCTCTTTCAGCCTGGGCCGGGGAGATGCGGCAGATGTCCTCCCCTTGCCTGTATGGCAGCTTTGTTGGTTTTTTCTTTTGGGCCTCCATATCTTCTGAGGAAAGACTTCTTTGTCTTTTGGATGGAGGGGGCATCTGTTTCGGGGGAGAGGGACAGGGAGAGAGGCATGGAGAAACACGAAAATAGTTGATGATTGGGCTGGGGTCTCGACTACGAGGGGACGGTTTACGGGGAGTGGGTTGAGAGGAATGAATTTTTTTGCCCGATTTTTTCTTTTGAGGGGAGGACGGGGCAGAGGCCGAGGGGCGAGGTGGACGTTGAGCCAGTTGATTCTTCAACTCCTCTGATGGGCGAAAAGGCCGTTTTTCCAGTTGTTTCTTTAGCTCTTTTATCTTCTGCGTCTTTTCATACCCTGGGTCGAATGCTTTCTTTTTTTAGCTCTTCAAGTTTCGGAGCCGACCAGGCCGAGGCATCGCCCTTCTTGCTGGTGGAGGGAGTGGGGCTGTTTGTGCCTTTCGTCTTAGGGGTATCTGGGGACCGAGGTTCCGCTGCTTGGCGCTTCCCCCTGGCCCTGCCAACAACCAGCCACTCCCCCTTTTCCTTCTCCAAGGCTGCACTAGCAGTTGGCGAAGGTTTTTCGGGGGTGAGGGAACTTTTTTGTTCCCAACCGGGGTAACTGCCGCACCGGTCCTGGGTATTGGCATGCCCACTACGGGCGAGACGGATGTAACAGGAGCGGCCAGAGGGGGATTTTGGTCGATTGGAGCCTGGCTTCCAGAGGCCTTCTTCTCTGGGCAGGAGGAGGAGAGGTGACCAGTCTCTCCACACCTCCAGCATTTTGGTTTGCGGCCGGACACCATCACCGGCAAGCTCAGGCCCCCTACGTCAAGACAGTTGGGGATGGTCTTGAAGGTCTCCTGGTCGATCATCATATCGAAAGACCATCCCCCGTTCAGGTCATCGCAGGAGGCATCTAAAATTTGGCCAAACTGCGAAAAGTAGGCAGCCAGATGCTCCCCGATGACCTGAGGAGGAACCTCATACACTGCTACCTTGGTCCTTTGTTTGCCATCATACATAATTCTAAAAATTAGCTCTTTTGTTGATATGTCTTCAATCGCCAATTTTAGGCACTCCTCTGGCGTAGGTAGCAGTATGTCCCACAAGAAGAAGCGCGCACCTTTAATTATTCTTAAGGGCTTATACCCCTTTGACTGCAGTGTTTTCAACACTGTGTCTTTCGTGCTGCGACAAATTTTGCGCGTACGCTTGTCCACCACGAAGACTGACACTATTCTTTTTTCAATCTTCTTTAATTCTTGGGGATCCTCCAAGAGCCCACCTTCTACGACAAGGTGTGCGTAGCTCTTAGCTCTCTCCAAGAACTCCGTCAGATTGATCTTGACTTTCGGAGGGGACTTCCAGCCACAGGGCGATTCCCCGGCCTCAGCATCTTTCATTGTCTCGTCTTGCGTCTTTTGAGGTTTTTCTTTGTTATTCGCCTCCTTTTGGCCATTCTCGGCCATTGGTGTCTCTTTCATTATTTCTTTTTCCTTTTCATCTTTCCCAGGAAGTGGGGGAAAATCCTCATCAGTTTTATCAGGAGGCCCCTTCCAGGGGGGGTCAAAACTTAGTTTTTTCTTTATTGACCGACTATTGTCGGCCATTTTAAGGTTTTAGCACGCCAACAAAAAATTTTTGTTTTTGTCCACCACACTTAAATTAAACGTATGGGAAAGGGTGGGAAATGGGAGTAACTTGGGGAAAACAAATAAAAATAAAAAAAACTATCACAAAATAGAAACAAAGAGGACAAAAATTTCTCAAACAACGAACCCCGAAGGATTTAAAATTTCCCAATAAAATGGCCAGTAACGGCAAACAATTCACACGCCTGGCAAAAAACTAGCCTTTAGCGGCCAAAAATTAAACTTTTACCAAACTAAGAACTAGTCTTAGCCGACAAAAAGTTTAGCCTCTTGAGAGGTTAAAAAATAAACGAAAAATAAATATATACAAAAATAAACTTTACCAGTTACGATAAACTAATTACACAAAGAAATTTAAAGAAAATAAAACAAACAGAAACACGGAGAGTTGCCTAAACGGCTACTCCCGACAAAGAAAATAGGGGGAGGGGCTAAAATTAAATTTAAGTGGTTTAACTAAACTTTACAAAATAAAAGAATTCAAAATAAATTTAAACAACGATTAAACTTTACAAATGTACAATTAAATTAAATACACAAAGAAAACAAATACAAACAAATACAAACAAACAAAAAGAAAGCGAAAAGTCTCCTAACGGCGACTTCCGCAAAAGAAAAACTGGGGAGGGGCTGAAAAAAAAAGAAAAGTTACAGTGGAAGAAAAATAAAAATCAGCTAATTCTTCAGCTTCTGGTCAAAAGGGACAGTTAAAAAAATATAAATAAGGCACTTAAGGCCAAACAGATACTGAAAAAAAATAAAAATAAAAATAAACTCAAAACGGCCGACCTAAATAAAAACAAATATGGCCGTCAAAAATACGAAAATAAAAACAAAAAAGCTAGAAGAATAAAAAAGAAAAGAACAAAGTAAATAAACGAAAAAGAAAATAAATAAAAATAAACTTAGCTCAACAAAAAGGTCTTTTTTGTAAAATAAAAAGTCCAAATGAGTGAATCAGTTTTTTTTTTAAACAAAAAGTGTCTGACGCTCGCCAAAACAAGGTCGGAGAAAATGACAACAAACGTCAAAAACTTCCCAAGAACTTCATTATTTATTGTACAGAAGTACAAATGCGGCACAAGGCCTAATACGGGGATGGGGGAAGGCTGGTCATCAACTGTCCTATATTTAACTTAGCTATTCACTTTCGTTGACCCTGACACGCTTACAATAACCTTTCACCATAAAACCACATTTTTACTTACCATTCTTACCACGTCCACCATAATACCTCAGGTTCTCTATGTAGTCCTACTTAACTCCCATCTGTACAATGTTCAGTGGAGGGCATGGGCAGAAATAACAACATTTAAAATTCCCCAATGATTTTATACAATGAAAGTAAGATATGTACAAGAAACTAAACAAAATCATATTAGTAATAAAAGCCCCCCACTACTCTAATATTGTGACAGCAAAATCACTTCCCCGGACGAAACATAATGCGTGGCTTTAGAAATATAATAATATCACTTATCCGATCAGCAATCACTCACACAATCACTCACAGATTTAAACATCATAACAAAAAACGAAAAACACACTTGAAAAATAACGAAAGTCGCCACGCATCCACCGGGGAACTAACATTGTTGAACACCTAAGGTGGGAAGGGAAGGGGGGTTAAAATAAAGAAAAATAGGGGACGAAAAAGAAAAGGGGGCCAATGAGCAATCATAACCTAGCTAAGTTAACATTGAAGCCAAAAAACAGAAAAATCAAACTTTCCCTACACTAACCTAACAGGGACGGGGTGCACATGTTCTGCCCAGCACACCCAATATCCTGATGCCTAACCGGCATCAAACAACCACTCCAGGTCAGCACCTTTCACTCGACAGAATCGCGCAAGATTCACCCACCTTTTGCCAAATTCAGATGGAGTGAGTCGTTTCCTTTCCGTCCTGATCTTGACTTTAAGCTGATGCTTAAAGAACAAGATCAGTTGGGAAGAGGTAAACTTCTCATCACCATAGAATTCCTTCTGTCGCGTCGTCCAAATCACGACTCGCATGACACCTAGTAAGCAAAAGAGCACATAGTGCTCAGCCCTAGATAACGGAGGCACGACATTGCTACAAACAGAACTAGCCTCAAGGACAAAGAACTTTCCACGCAGCATACGAACCATGAGGTCTTCAAGAAACTTACACAACGGGGCAACAACACTGCAGTGGAAGAAGGCATGATCGACGGTTTCCGTCGTCAGCCCACAACGCACGCAGGTTGATTTCGGAGTTAGGCCCGCTGCATGAAGCCTCTTGCCTACCCAGAGAGCCTTTCGTATCATCAGCCAGGTGAGTGATGCCTCATCGTTAGTGAGACATTTCAACCCAGGCGCCCAAGGCCATATGGAGCGAGCCTCCTGCTTCGTAAGCCCGAGCTCGCCAATCAGTTCATCTTGAACGGCCCCCCCTAACTAAAACCCGATATAATGCCCTAAGAGACAACGATTGGGCGTTGGAGAGGCCATCCGTAGCCCGCAAGAGAAACTGGAGAGCCAAACGACATTCTTTATAGAAGGAGCACTCGCCACGAGGAGTACGGCCGGCCTCCTCCTCCGACAAATGCACACTTCTCAGGGATGGAAAGTTTTTATGGACGTCCTCTTGAACGAGGGCGCCGTTCTCATCCTCCAGCATACACATTCGATCCAGGAATCTAATGCGAAGCGTGTGTTGACGAATCTCAACGCTAGGCATGCCCAGACCGCCCTCAGATGGATGCAGGCAACAGATCTCGCGACGTACCTTGGGAGACTTGCCTTCTCCCCAAAGGAAGGAGAACAAGAGCTGAATTAAGCCCAAACGAATGGCACACGGGACAGGAAGTACCGAGAGTCGGTAAAGGAGAATCGGGTAGATGTGCGAAGCACATACTTCCGCCCTCCCCTTTAAGGAGAGCCTCCTCCGAGTCCACAGACGAACTGCGCCCTCGGCCTTCTCTCGAACCTCCGACCAATTCATTTCCAACTGGAGATCAGGACCGAAAAAGACGCCGAGAATCTTGATCGGCCCGTCCGTCCAGAGGAAAGGTCCGGGAAGAGAAACTCCCTTCCACGCACCCAATCGCAAGCCAACAGACTTATCGCGATTGATCTTGGCCCCTGTCACCGTCTCATAGCATCTGATTTCTTTGCTGACTTCGTCAATCTCGGCTTTGCTCGACACAAAAACCGAAACGTCGTCAGCATAGGCGGAGTACCTGGCCGAGGTGGTAGCACCAGGTACGGAAATTCCGCGAAGGACCGGATTCGCCTTTAACTTGCGAAGGAATGGCTCCAACGCAAGAACGTACAGCAAAGGCGAAAGTGGACAACCTTGACGAATGGAGCGAGATAAAGTGAAGGGCTTCGATCTTACCCCATTCACTTCCACCAGCGCACCGGGGGACTCATACAGCAGTCGGATCCAGGAGCGAAAGTACGGCCCGAAACCGGCGGCGGAAAGGACAGACTCCAAGAAACGATGGTCAACCCTATCGAATGCCTTGGACTGATCCAAATTGATCAGCGCGGCTTCGGTGTCGGTTTTCTCGATGATCAGGCGTACCAAATGAAGGTTGTCCTGAATAGTCCTGCCCTTCACAGCACAAGTCTGCTCGGGGCCAATCAGACTAGAGAGGACAGCCTGCAAACGGCCGGCCAAGATCTTGGCAAAAATCTTTAAGTCAGTATTTAACATCGTTAAAGGCCGATAATTATCTATGCCACCCCCACCGCTCTTGCTCTTGCGAAGCAACTTGATTACACCCCTGGTGAAGCGACGCGGTATAGACCCCTGCTTCATCCAGTTGTTATAAACAAGAGCCAGCAGAGGAACAAGAACGGACGACTGCCTCAAGTACAGTTCGTAGGGAAGACCATCCAAACCTGGAGTTTTGTCCCGGCCAACCAATTTCAGCGCATCCCAGATTTCCGACTCTGTTATGGGCCCCTCGCACCTAGCCGCTTCAGCCGCCGAGAGGCGGGGAAAGTCAGCCAAATAGGTGTCGAACTGAGCAGAGCTCAGACCGGGCTCCCTGGTGAAAAGATCCTGGAAGTAATCCCGAAAAGCTCCACATATACCCACGTCTGTAGTCACGGTACGACCATCCGGCAATGTGATGTCCTTGATATGCCGATTGGCTGCTTGCCTAGCTTCCTCTGCACGCAATTCTGCGGCCATATTCGTTGCCTCAGAAGACATTCTTTTTAACCTAGCCCTAACTACCAGAGCTTGATCCTTCTTGATAGCCAAGGAGGCCAGCTCGGCCCTAGCTAAGGCTACGTCCCCACTATTACGGGATTTAACTGCCCGATCAACTTTTTTCTCTAACGTCGATTGCGCCGCTAAATTAGCTAAGTTGAGCCGACGGCTATAGTCGGCAGCAAACGACCTAATTTTGGATTTAAGTGTATCCCACCACTTATTCCCAACCACAGCCCCCGTCAGTTCCCGCTTTAGTGTTAGTAAAAGCTGGTGCTGGAAATCTTGGCTATCAAATAATGACGCGTTCAATTTCCAGTAGCCAGCCAACTTAACCTTAGGCTTATCTAAGTTTACACGAACCCGGACGAGCCTATGATCCGTGTAAACTATGGAATGGAAACTTGGACAACCTAAGAGCCCTACGTCGACTCTCCTAACTAGGACTCGGTCGAGGTAGCTTGCGCGTACCTTCGAATCCGAGCTGCCCCTATTAGTCCAAGTCCACACTACCTCCCGGGGGTGTTCATTCCGGTATTTATCGACAAGATCATTCCTGTCGATAAATTCCCGAAATGGTTTCACATCCGGGTTGTTAGTACCCGATCTTTCTCCTATACGATCCTTCTCAGGGTCAAGGACGGCATTCCAATCCCCCGCTAAAATTACCCGCCTCGATGTTCCAAAGAACGACTCGAGCTGCCGAAACAAAGCAGGACGCTCCGCATGGACATTGGGCGCATAAACCCCAATGAGGCGAAAAGACTTCTCCTTTATGGTAATATCCAGCACACAAATCCTGCCCGCTGGATCCGCGAAGACAAGCGTACACGCCGCACCCAAAGACTTGCTCACTAGCCAGGAAACACCTCTAGACCGACCATCAAAACATGCTGAATAGAGATCGTAATCCCTAGACAGTATGCCCTCATAGTCGCCAGCAAAAAACCGGGTCTCCTGCAAACAACAAACATCCACCCCGAGGCGCTGGAGATCATGAAGGAGTCTCACCCTCCGAGACTCAGACCTCAGCCCCCGGGCATTCATACTTGCTAACCAGAGAGCCATTATCAGTCCGATTAGGGTTGAGGAACTGTTCCGAACATGTCCGGTGACAGGACACCGACAGCCCGTCCCATTGAGCCGAGACCCATTTCACTTTTGATAGTGCCATCATAGGACAGGCCGCCAATGTCCAGGGGAAACGTTAGTTTCAAAGCTCTGTAAAGGGAGGGGTGAACATAAACCGGGGTCCTCCCAGAACAAAACTGCTGCAAATTTGCATTGTCCTCATCATGGAAATAAGAAAGGGGAGGGTTCGTAGCAAACGAATCATTCGCCTCCCCTAACATAGTCCATATTTGTCTAGTACCAGCGCCAGACCGCACGACCGTCAAGATCCTCTTGGCGTTTGGGAAATTGCGCGGATCCTCGACATCTTTGTCGTGTACTTTTTTAAAAGAAATTAAAGTTTTTAAGCGCTTTGAATGGCTCAGCGCCTTTTGAGCTGTTTCTGCAGAAACTCGGCAAACTTCCTCACCGAGATTGAAAGGAGGTTTCATTTTCTTTCTTTTTTCCTCACCAGACGCTACTTCAGGGCTTCTTTGTCTTTTAGACTTGTGAGGAGAGAGAGAAGGATTAGGTGTTGGGGTGGGAGTGGGTGAGACATCGGGAGAAGCAGGAGTGGAAGGGATACGAGAAGGGACTGGGGAATGCTTTTTGAAGGTGGTCATTTTCGACGGGGAAGTGGTCAGAGACTTTGTCATGGGAGGGGGGGCCATGGTTTTTTTCCGGGAGGGAGAAGACGGGGCGGAGACGGAAGAGTGGGGAGATGCTAAATTTGTTGATTTCTTCTTCTCTAGGTCTTTCTTTAACTTTCGCAGCTGGACGATTTTTTCCCAATTCGGTTCCGCTTTTTTTTGAATCTCACTCAAAGGCCTGTCTAAATGCACCGCCGGGACGTCGCCTTTAGAGCTGCCAGAGGGAGTGGGACTGTCGGTGTCATCCCTAGGAGTTTCAGGGGACTGAGGCACCGCTGCTCGGATCTTCCCTTTGCCTCTAGCAACGACATGCCATACTCCCTCATCCTTGTCCTTGACCACACTTGCGGCAGGCTTCGGAATTTGGGAGGATGGGGGCCGAGACCCACCCGGTGTTTGTGAGACACCAGGCCGTGCCACTGCTAGGCCCATTACAGGCGTTGCGGAACTACGGTTGTCAGGCTTAGGGGTATTTTGGTCGACGGCGGCCGGATCACCAGAGGCCTTCTTCTCTGGGCAGGAAGAGGACAGGTGACCAGTCTGCCCGCACTTCCAGCAAGTTGGTTTTCGGCCGGTCACTATGACCGGCATTTTCCGGCCGCAATAATCCAAGCAGTTGGGGATGGAGTCGAAGGCTTCTTTATCGCTCAGTATGTCGAATGTCCATCCCCCGTTCAGGTTGTCAGAAGAGGCTGCGAGTATCTGGCCATATTTTTTAAAATAAGAGGCCAGGTGTTCGCCGACAACCTGAGGAGGCACCTCATATACTGCTACGTTGGTCCTCCTACGGCCTTCATATTCTGTTCTCAGGATTAGGTCATCAGTTATCAATTCTCTACTTACTGCATCCATGCAATCCTCCGGTGTGGGCAGCAGTACGTCCCAATTGAAAAAGGCTGGTCCTTTTATTATTCTTTGGGGCCTAACCCCTAGGGACACCAGTGATCGGATCACTGTGTCTTTCGTGGAGCGACAAATTTTGCGCGAACGCTTGTCCACCACGAAGACCGACACCATTCTCTTTTCAAACTTTTGTAATTCCTGGGGGTTTTCCAAAAGTCCGTCATCTTTCAAAAGATGGTCGAAACCTTTAGATCTCTCCAGAAACTCCGCTATGTTTATAATGCAACTAGGTGGGGACTTCCAGCAATCGGGCGACACCCCGGCCTCAGCATCTTTGTTTTTGTCTCTGGTACTTTTCGCCTTGTCATTTGCCGTAGACTTTTGGCCATTCTCGGCCACCTTATTCTTGGTCTCATAATTTTGCTTTTTTGAATCCTTTAGAGGGGGATAGGACTCTTCATTTTTGTCAGGCGGGCCCTTCCCGGGCGGGTCGAAAATCAGTTTTTTTCTAGCTGACCGACTTGAGTCGGCCATTTTTATTTTTACTGGCCGTGATCGATATAATTATTATTTTTTCCTCCGTAAATGATAGGGGAATGGAGAGGGGTAGGGAAAAAACGGGAAAAATGTGGGGGGGGGGGGTAAATAAATATGTTACACAAATTAACCACCTCACAAGAAAATTGCACGAACAACAATAAATAAAATTAGCCTATAACGGCAAAAATTAGAAATAACAAAACGGCTTAGAACAACTTGCTTTTAACAGTGAAATTCAACTCTTAAAATATAAGAGCAGAAATTAGGCAAAAAAAAAAAAAAAAAAAAAAAAAAAAAAAATCGCCTCTTGAGAGGTTAAAAATAAAAATAAAAATAAACTTTACAAACTACGATAAACTAAATACACAAAGAAATTTAAAGAAAATAAAACAAACAGAAAAACGGAGAGTTGCCTAAACGGCTACTCCCGACAAAGAAAATAGGGGGAGGGGCTAAAATTAAATTTAAGCGGTTTAACTAAACTTTTACAAAATAAATGAATTAACGAAAATAAATTTAAACAACGATTAAATTTTACAAATGTACAATTAAATTAAATGTACAAGGAAAACAAATACAAACAAATACAAACAAACAAAAAGAAAACGAAAAGTCTCCTAACGGCGACTTCCGCAAAAGAAAAACTGGGGAGGGGCTGAAAAAAAGAAAAGTTAAATTGGAAGAAAAATAAAAATCAGCTAATTCTTCAGTTTCTGGTCAAATAGGGACAGTTAAAAAAATATAAATATGGCACTTAAGGCCAAACAGATACTGAAAAAAAAAGAAAAAGAAAAATAAACTCAAAACGGCCGACCTAAATAAAAACAAATATGGCCGCCAAAAATACGAAAATAAAAACAAAAAAGCTAGAAGAATAAAAAAAAAGAAAAGAACAAAGTAAATAAACGAAAAAGAAAATAAATAAAAATAAACTTAGCTCAACAAAAAGGTCTTTTTTGTCAAATAAAAAGTCCAAATAAGTGAATCACAGTATTTTTTTAGACAAAAAGTTCGACGCTCGCCAAAACAAGGTCGGAGAAAATGACAACAAACGTCAAAAACTTCCCAAGAACTTCATTATTTATTGTACAGAAGTACAAATGCGGCACAAGGCCTAATACGGGGATGGGGGAAGGCTGGTCATCAACTGTCCTATATTTAACTTAGCTATTCACTTTCGTTGACCCTGACACGCTAACAATAACCTTTCACCATAAAACCACATTTTTACTTACCATTCTTACCACGTCCACCATAATACCTCAGGTTCTCTATGTAGTCCTACTTAACTCCCATATGTACAATGTTCAGTGGAGGGCATGGGCAGAAATAACAACATTTAAAATTCCCCAATGATTTTATACAATGAAAGTAAGATATGTACAAGAAACTAAACAAAATCATATTAGTAATAAAAGCCCCCCACTACTCTAATATTGTGACAGCAAAATCACTTCCCCGGACGAAACATAATGCGTGGCTTTATAAATATAATACCATATGTCCGATCAGCAATCACTCACACAATCACTCACAGATTTAAACATCATAACAAAAAACGAAAAACACACTTGAAAAATAACGAAAGTCGCCACGCATCCACCGGGGAACTAACATTGTTGAACACCTAAGGTGGGAAGGGAAGGGGGGTTAAACTAAAGAAAAATAGGGGACGAAAAAGAAAAGGGGGCCAATGAGCAATCATAACCTAGCTAAGTTAACATTGAAGCCAAAAACAGAAAAATCAAACTTTCCCTACACTAACCTAACAGGGACGGGGTGCACATGTTCTGCCCAGCACACCCAATATCCTGATGCCTAACCGGCATCAAACAACCACTCCAGGTCAGCACCTTTCACTCGACAGAATCGCGCAAGACTCACCCACCTTTTGCCAAATTCAGATGGAGTGAGTCGTTTCCTTTCCGTCCTGATCTTGACTTTAAGCTGATGCTTAAAGAACAAGATCAGTTGGGAAGAGGTAAACTTCTCATCACCATAGAATTCCTTCTGTCGCGTCGTCCAAATCACGACTCGCATGACACCTAGTAAGCAAAAGAGCACATAGTGCTCAGCCCTAGATAACGGAGGCACGACATTGCTACAAACAGAACTAGCCTCAAGGACAAAGAACTTTCCACGCAGCATACGAACCATGAGGTCTTCAAGAAACTTACACAACGGGGCAACAACACTGCAGTGGAAGAAGGCATGATCGACGGTTTCCGTCGTCAGCCCACAACGCACGCAGGTTGATTTCGGAGTTAGGCCCGCTGCATGAAGCCTCTTGCCTACCCAGAGAGCCTTTCGTATCATCAGCCAGGTGAGTGATGCCTCATCGTTAGTGAGACATTTCAACCCAGGCGCCCAAGGCCATATGGAGCGAGCCTCCTGCTTCGTAAGCCCGAGCTCGCCAATCAGTTCATCTTGAACGGCCCCCCTAACTAAAACCCGATATAATGCCCTAAGAGACAACGATTGGGCGTTGGAGAGGCCATCCGTAGCCCGCAAGAGAAACTGGAGAGCCAAACGACATTCTTTATAGAAGGAGCACTCGCCACGAGGAGTACGGCCGGCCTCCTCCTCCGACAAATGCACACTTCTCAGGGATGGAAAGTTTTTATGGACGTCCTCTTGAACGAGGGCGCCGTTCTCATCCTCCAGCATACACATTCGATCCAGGAATCTAATGCGAAGCGTGTGTTGACGAATCTCAACGCTAGGCATGCCCAGACCGCCCTCAGATGGATGCAGGCAACAGATCTCGCGACGTACCTTGGGAGACTTGCCTTCTCCCCAAAGGAAGGAGAACAAGAGCTGAATTAAACCCAAACGAATGGCACACGGGACAGGAAGTACCGAGAGTCGGTAAAGGAGAATCGGGTAGATGTGCGAAGCACATACTTCCGCCCTCCCCTTTAAGGAGAGCCTCATCCGAGTCCACAGACGAACTGCGCCCTCGGCCTTCTCTCGAACCTCCGACCAATTCATTTCCAACTGGAGATCAGGACCGAAAAAGACGCCGAGAATCTTGATCGGCCCGTCCGTCCAGAGGAAAGGTCCGGGAAGAGAAACTCCCTTCCACGCACCCAATCGCAAGCCAACAGACTTATCGCGATTGATCTTGGCCCCTGTCACCGTCTCATAACATCTGATTTCTTTGCTGACTTCGTCAATCTCGGCTTTGCTCGACACAAAAACCGAAACGTCGTCAGCATAGGCGGAGTACCTGGCCGAGGTGGTAGCACCAGGTACGGAAATTCCGCGAAGGACCGGATTCGCCTTTAACTTGCGAAGGAATGGCTCCAACGCAAGAACGTACAGCAAAGGCGAAAGTGGACAACCTTGACGAATGGAGCGAGATAAAGTGAAGGGCTTCGATCTTACCCCATTCACTTCCACCAGCGCACCGGGGGACTCATACAGCAGTCGGATCCAGGAGCGAAAGTACGGCCCGAAACCGGCGGCGGAAAGGACAGACTCCAAGAAACGATGGTCAACCCTATCGAATGCCTTGGACTGATCCAAATTGATCAGCGCGGCTTCGGTGTCGGTTTTCTCGATGATCAGGCGTACCAAATGAAGGTTGTCCTGAATAGTCCTGCCCTTCACAGCACAAGTCTGCTCGGGGCCAATCAGACTAGAGAGGACAGCCTGCAAACGGCCGGCCAAGATCTTGGCAAAAATCTTTAAGTCAGTATTTAACATCGTTAAAGGCCGATAATTATCTATGCCACCCCCACCGCTCTTGCTCTTGCGAAGCAACTTGATTACACCCCTGGTGAAGCGACGAGGTATAGACCCCTGCTTCATCCAGTTGTTATAAACAAGAGCCAGCAGAGGAACAAGAACGGACGACTGCCTCAAGTACAGTTCGTAGGGAAGACCATCCAAACCTGGAGTTTTGTCCCGGCCAACCAATTTCAGCGCATCCCAGATTTCCGACTCTGTTATGGGCCCCTCGCACCTAGCCGCTTCAGCCGCCTCGAGGCGGGGAAAGTCAGCCAAATAGGTGTCGAACTGAGCAGAGCTCAGACCGGGCTCCCTGGTGAAAAGATCCTGGAAGTAATCCCGAAAAGCTCCACATATACCCACGTCTGTAGTCACGGTACGACCATCCGGCAATGTGATGTCCTTGATATGCCGATTGGCTGCTTGCCTAGCTTCCTCTGCACGCAATTCTGCGGCCATATTCGTTGCCTCAGAAGACATTCTTTTTAACCTAGCCCTAACTACCAGAGCTTGATCCTTCTTGATAGCCAAGGAGGCCAGCTCGGCCCTAGCTAAGGCTACGTCCCCACTATTACGGGATTTAACTGCCCGATCAACTTTTTCTCTAACGTCGATTGCGCCGCTAAATTAGCTAAGTTGAGCCGACGGCTATAGTCGGCAGCAAACGACCTAATTTTGGATTTAAGTGTATCCCACCACTTATTCCCAACCACAGCCCCCGTCAGTTCCCGCTTTAGTGTTAGTAAAAGCTGGTGCTGGAAATCTTGGCTATCAAATAATGACGCGTTCAATTTCCAGTAGCCAGCCAACTTAACCTTAGGCTTATCTAAGTTTACACGAACCCGGACGAGCCTATGATCCGTGTAAACTATGGAATGGAAACTTGGACAACCTAAGAGCCCTACGTCGACTCTCCTAACTAGGACTCGGTCGAGGTAGCTTGCGCGTACCTTCGAATCCGAGCTGCCCCTATTAGTCCAAGTCCACACTACCTCCCGGGGGTGTTCATTTCGGTATTTATCGACAAGATCATTCCTGTCGATAAATTCCCGAAATGGTTTCACATCCGGGTTGTTAGTACCCGATCTTTCTCCTATACGATCCTTCTCAGGGTCAAGGACGGCATTCCAATCCCCCGCTAAAATTACCCGCCTCGATGTTCCAAAGAACGACTCGAGCTGCCGAAACAAAGCAGGACGCTCCGCATGGACATTGGGCGCATAAACCCCAATGAGGCGAAAAGACTTCTCCTTTATGGTAATATCCAGCACACAAATCCTGCCCGCTGGATCCGCGAAGACAAGCGTACACGCCGCACCCAAAGACTTGCTCACTAGCCAGGAAACACCTCTAGACCGACCATCAAAACATGCTGAATAGAGATCGTAATCCCTAGACAGTATGCCCTCATAGTCGCCAGCAAAAAACCGGGTCTCCTGCAAACAACAAACATCCACCCCGAGGCGCTGGAGATCATGAAGGAGTCTCACCCTCCGAGACTCAGACCTCAGCCCCCGGGCATTCATACTTGCTAACCAGAGAGCCATTATCAGTCCGATTAGGGTTGAGGAACTGTTCCGAACATGTCCGGTGACAGGACACCGACAGCCCGTCCCATTGAGCCGAGACCCATTTCACTTTTGATAGTGCCATCATAGGACAGGCCGCCAATGTCCAGGGGAAACGTTAGTTTCAAAGCTCTGTAAAGGGAGGGGTGAACATAAACCGGGGTCCTCCCAGAACAAAACTGCTGCAAATTTGCATTGTCCTCATCATGGAAATAAGAAAGGGGAGGGTTCGTAGCAAACGAATCATTCGCCTCCCCTAACATAGTCCATATTTGTCTAGTACCAGCGCCAGACCGCACGACCGTCAAGATCCTCTTGGCGTTTGGGAAATTGCGCGGATCCTCGACATCTTTGTCGTGTACTTTTTTAAAAGAAATTAAAGTTTTTAAGCGCTTTGAATGGCTCAGCGCCTTTTGAGCTGTTTCTGCAGAAACTCGGCAAACTTCCTCACCGAGATTGAAAGGAGGTTTCATTTTCTTTCTTTTTTCCTCACCAGACGCTACTTCAGGGCTTCTTTGTCTTTTAGACTTGTGAGGAGAGAGAGAAGGATTAGGTGTTGGGGTGGGAGTGGGTGAGACATCGGGAGAAGCAGGAGTGGAAGGGATACGAGAAGGGACTGGGGAATGCTTTTTGAAGGTGGTCATTTTCGACGGGGAAGTGGTCAGAGACTTTGTCATGGGAGGGGGGGCCATGGTTTTTTTCCGGGAGGGAGAAGACGGGGCGGAGACGGAAGAGTGGGGAGATGCTAAATTTGTTGATTTCTTCTTCTCTAGGTCTTTCTTTAACTTTCGCAGCTGGACGATTTTTTCCCAATTCGGTTCCGCTTTTTTTTGAATCTCACTCAAAGGCCTGTCTAAATGCACCGCCGGGACGTCGCCTTTAGAGCTGCCAGAGGGAGTGGGACTGTCGGTGTCATCCCTAGGAGTTTCAGGGGACTGAGGCACCGCTGCTCGGATCTTCCCTTTGCCTCTAGCAACGACATGCCATACTCCCTCATCCTTGTCCTTGACCACACTTGCGGCAGGCTTCGGAATTTGGGAGGATGGGGGCCGAGACCCACCCGGTGTTTGTGAGACACCAGGCCGTGCCACTGCTAGGCCCATTACAGGCGTTGCGGAACTACGGTTGTCAGGCTTAGGGGTATTTTGGTCGACGGCGGCCGGATCACCAGAGGCCTTCTTCTCTGGGCAGGAAGAGGACAGGTGACCAGTCTGCCCGCACTTCCAGCAAGTTGGTTTTCGGCCGGTCACTATGACCGGCATTTTCCGGCCGCAATAATCCAAGCAGTTGGGGATGGAGTCGAAGGCTTCTTTATCGCTCAGTATGTCGAATGTCCATCCCCCGTTCAGGTTGTCAGAAGAGGCTGCGAGTATCTGGCCATATTTTTTAAAATAAGAGGCCAGGTGTTCGCCGACAACCTGAGGAGGCACCTCATATACTGCTACGTTGGTCCTCCTACGGCCTTCATATTCTGTTCTCAGGATTAGGTCATCAGTTATCAATTCTCTACTTACTGCATCCATGCAATCCTCCGGTGTGGGCAGCAGTACGTCCCAATTGAAAAAGGCTGGTCCTTTTATTATTCTTTGGGGCCTAACCCCTAGGGACACCAGTGATCGGATCACTGTGTCTTTCGTGGAGCGACAAATTTTGCGCGAACGCTTGTCCACCACGAAGACCGACACCATTCTCTTTTCAAACTTTTGTAATTCCTGGGGGTTTTCCAAAAGTCCGTCATCTTTCAAAAGATGGTCGAAACCTTTAGATCTCTCCAGAAACTCCGCTATGTTTATAATGCAACTAGGTGGGGACTTCCAGCAATCGGGCGACACCCCGGCCTCAGCATCTTTGTTTTTGTCTCTGGTACTTTTCGCCTTGTCATTTGCCGTAGACTTTTGGCCATTCTCGGCCACCTTATTCTTGGTCTCATAATTTTGCTTTTTTGAATCCTTTAGAGGGGGATAGGACTCTTCATTTTTGTCAGGCGGGCCCTTCCCGGGCGGGTCGAAAATCAGTTTTTTTCTAGCTGACCGACTTGAGTCGGCCATTTTTATTTTTACTGGCCGTGATCGATATAATTATTATTTTTTCCTCCGTAAATGATAGGGGAATGGAGAGGGGTAGGGAAAAAACGGGAAAAATGTGGGGGGGGGGGGGTAAATAAATATGTTACACAAATTAACCACCTCACAAGAAAATTGCACGAACAACAATAAATAAAATTAGCCTATAACGGCAAAAATTAGAAATAACAAAACGGCTTAGAACAACTTGCTTTTAACAGTGAAATTCAACTCTTAAAATATAAGAGCAGAAATTAGGCAAAAAAAAAAAAAAAAAAAAAAAAAAATCGCCTCTTGAGAGGTTAAAAATAAAAATAAAAATAAACTTTACAAACTACGATAAACTAAATACACAAAGAAATTTAAAGAAAATAAAACAAACAGAAAAACGGAGAGTTGCCTAAACGGCTACTCCCGACAAAGAAAATAGGGGGAGGGGCTAAAATTAAATTTAAGCGGTTTAACTAAACTTTTACAAAATAAATGAATTAACGAAAATAAATTTAAACAACGATTAAATTTTACAAATGTACAATTAAATTAAATGTACAAGGAAAACAAATACAAACAAATACAAACAAACAAAAAGAAAACGAAAAGTCTCCTAACGGCGACTTCCGCAAAAGAAAAACTGGGGAGGGGCTGAAAAAAAGAAAAGTTAAATTGGAAGAAAAATAAAAATCAGCTAATTCTTCAGTTTCTGGTCAAATAGGGACAGTTAAAAAAATATAAATATGGCACTTAAGGCCAAACAGATACTGAAAAAAAAAGAAAAAGAAAAATAAACTCAAAACGGCCGACCTAAATAAAAACAAATATGGCCGCCAAAAATACGAAAATAAAAACAAAAAAGCTAGAAGAATAAAAAAAAAGAAAAGAACAAAGTAAATAAACGAAAAAGAAAATAAATAAAAATAAACTTAGCTCAACAAAAAGGTCTTTTTTGTCAAATAAAAAGTCCAAATAAGTGAATCACAGTATTTTTTTAGACAAAAAGTTCGACGCTCGCCAAAACAAGGTCGGAGAAAATGACAACAAACGTCAAAAACTTCCCAAGAACTTCATTATTTATTGTACGATATGTACAAATGTGGCACAAGGCCTAATACGGGGATGGGGGAAGGCTGGTCATCAATTGTCCTATATTTAACTTAGCTATTCACTTTCGTTGACCCTGACACGCTAACAATAATCCTTTCACCATAATAAAACCACATTTTTACTTACCATTCTTACCACGTCCACCATAATACCTCAGGTTCTCTATGTAGTCCTACTTAACTCCCATATGTACAATGTTCAGTGGAGGGCATGGGCAGAAATAACAACATTTAAAATTCCCCAATGATTTTATACAATGAAAGTAATATATGTACAAGAAACTAAACAAAATCGTATTAGTAATAAAAGCCCCCCACTACTCTAATATTGTGACAGCAAAATCACTTCCCCGGACGAAATATAATGCGTGGCTTTAGAAGTATAATACCATATATCCGATCAGCAATTACTCACACAATCACTCACACATTTAAACATCATAACAAAAAACGAAAAGCACACTTGAAAAATAACGAAAGACGACACGCATCCACCGGAGGGGAACTAACATTGTTGAACACCTAAGGTGGGAAGGGATGGGGGATTAAACTAAAGAAAAATAGGGGACGAAAAAGAAAAGGGGGCCAATGAGCAATCATAACCTAGCTAAGTTAACAATTGAAGCCAAAAACAGAAAAATCAAACTTTCCCTACACTAACCTAACAGGGACGGGGTGCACATGTTCTGCCCAGCACACCCAATATCCTGATGCCTAACCAGCATCAAACAACCAATCCAGGTCAGCACCTTTCACTCGACAGAATCGCGCAAGACTCACCCACCTTTTGCCAAATTCAGATGGAGTGAGTCGTTTCCTTTCCGTCCTGATCTTGACTTTAAGCTGATGCTTAAAGAACAAGATCAGTTGGGAAGAGGTAAACTTCTCATCACCATAGAATTCCTTCTGTCGCGTCGTCCAAATCACGATTCGCATAACACCTAGTAAGCAAAAGAGCACATAGTGCTCAGCCCTAGATAACGGAGGCACGACATTGCTACAAACAGAACTAGCCTCAAGGACAAAGAACTTTCCACGCAGCATACGAACCATGAGGTCTTCAAGAAACTTACACAACGGAGCAACAACACTGCAGTGGAAGAAGGCATGATCGACGGTTTCCGTCGTCAGCCCACAACGCACGCAGGTTGATTTTGGTGTTAGGCCCGCTGCATGAAGCCTCTTGCCTACCCAGAGAGCCTTTCGAATCATCAGCCAGGTGAGTGATGCCTCATCGTTAGTGAGACATTTCAACCCAGGCGCCCAAGGCCATATGGAGCGAGCCTCCTGCTTCGTAAGCCCGAGCTCGCCAATCAGTTCATCTTGAACGGCCCCCCCTAACTAAAACCCGATATAATGCCCTAAGAGACAACGATTGGGCGTTGGAGAGGCCATCCGTAGCCCGCAAGAGAAACTGGAGAGCCAAACGACATTCTTTATAGAAGGAGCACTCGCCACGAGGAGTACGGCCGGCCTCCTCCTCCGACAAATGCACACTTCTCAGGGATGGAAAGTTTTTATGGACGTCCTCTTGAACGAGGGCGCCGTTCTCATCCTCCAGCATACACATTCGATCCAGGAATCTAATGCGAAGCGTGTGTTGACGAATCTCAACGCTAGGCATGCCCAGACCGCCCTCAGATGGATGCAGGCAACAGATCTCGCGACGTACCTTGGGAGACTTGCCTTCTCCCCAAAGGAAGGAGAACAAGAACTGAATTAAACCCAAACGAATGGCACACGGGAGAGGAAGTACCGAGAGTCGGTAAAGGAGAATCGGGTAGATGTGCGAAGGCACATACTTCCGCCCTCCCCTTTAAGGAGAGCTTCCTCCGAGTCCACAGACGAACTGCGCCCTCGGCCTTCTCTCGAACCTCCGACCAATTCATTTCCAACTGGAGATCTGGACCGAAAAAGACGCCGAGAATCTTGATCGGCCCGTCCGTCCAGAGGAAATGTCCGGGAAGAGAAACTCCCTTCCACGCACCCAATCGCAAGCCAACAGACTTATCGCGATTGATCTTGGCCCCTGTCACCGTCTCATAGCATCTGATTTCTTTGCTGACTTCGTCAATCTCGGCTTTGCTCGACACAAAAACCGAAACGTCGTCAGCATAGGCGGAGTACCTGGCCGAGGTGGTAGCACCAGGTACGGAAATTCCGCGAAGGACCGGATTCGCCTTTAACTTGCGAAGGAATGGCTCCAACGCAAGAACGTACAGCAAAGGCGAAAGTGGACAACCTTGACGAATGGAGCGAGATAAAGTGAAGGGCTTCGATCTTACCCCATTCACTTCCACCAGCGCACCGGGGGACTCATACAGCAGTCGGATCCAGGAGCGAAAGTACGGCCCGAAACCGGCGGCGGAAAGGACAGACTCCAAGAAACGATGGTCAACCCTATCGAAAGCCTTGGACTGATCCAAATTGATCAGCGCGGCTTCGGTGTCGGTTTTCTCAATGATCAGGCGTACCAAATGAAGGTTGTCCTGAATAGTCCTACCCTTCACAGCACAAGTCTGCTCGGGGCCAATCAGACTAGAGAGGACAGCCTGCAAACGGCCGGCCAAGATCTTGGCAAAAATCTTTAAGTCAGTATTTAACATCGTTAAAGGCCGATAATTATCTATGCCACCCCCACCGCTCTTGCTCTTGCGAAGCAACTTGATTACACCCCTGGTGAAGCGTCGAGGTATAGACCCCTGCTTCATCCAGTTGTTATAAACAAGAGCCAGCAGAGGAACAAGAACGGACGACTGCCTCAAGTACAGTTCGTAGGGAAGACCATCCAAACCTGGAGTTTTGTCCCGGCCAACCAATTTCAGCGCATCCCAGATTTCCGACTCTGTTATGGGCCCCTCGCACCTAGCCGCTTCAGCCGCCGAGAGGCGGGGAAAGTCAGCCAAATAGGTGTCGAACTGAGCAGAGCTCAGACCGGGCTCCCTGGTGAAAAGATCCTGGAAGTAATCCCGAAAAGCTCCACATATACCCACGTCTGTAGTCACGGTACGACCATCCGGCAATGTGATGTCCTTGATATGCCGATTGGCTGCTTGCCTAGCTTCCTCTGCACGCAATTCTGCGGCCATATTCGTTGCCTCAGAAGACATTCTTTTTAACCTAGCCCTAACTACCAGAGCTTGATCCTTCTTGATAGCCAAGGAGGCCAGCTCGGCCCTAGCTAAGGCTACGTCCCCACTATTACGGGATTTAACTGCCCGATCAACTTTTTTCTCTAACGTCGATTGCGCCGCTAAATTAGCTAAGTTGAGCCGACGGCTATAGTCGGCAGCAAACGACCTAATTTTGGATTTAAGTGTATCCCACCACTTATTCCCAACCACAGCCCCCGTCAGTTCCCGCTTTAGTGTTAGTAAAAGCTGGTGCTGGAAATCTTGGCTATCAAATAATGACGCGTTCAATTTCCAGTAGCCAGCCAACTTAACCTTAGGCTTATCTAAGTTTACACGAACCCGGACGAGCCTATGATCCGTGTAAACTATGGAATGGAAACTTGGACAACCTAAGAGCCCTACGTCGACTCTCCTAACTAGGACTCGGTCGAGGTAGCTTGCGCGTACCTTCGAATCCGAGCTGCCCCTATTAGTCCAAGTCCACACTACCTCCCGGGGGTGTTCATTTCGGTATTTATCGACAAGATCATTCCTGTCGATAAATTCCCGAAATGGTTTCACATCCGGGTTGTTAGTACCCGATCTTTCTCCTATACGATCCTTCTCAGGGTCAAGGACGGCATTCCAATCCCCCGCTAAAATTACCCGCCTCGATGTTCCAAAGAACGACTCGAGCTGCCGAAACAAAGCAGGACGCTCCGCATGGACATTGGGCGCATAAACCCCAATGAGGCGAAAAGACTTCTCCTTTATGGTAATATCCAGCACACAAATCCTGCCCGCTGGATCCGCGAAGACAAGCGTACACGCCGCACCCAAAGACTTGCTCACTAGCCAGGTAACACCTCTAGACCGACCATCAAAACATGCTGAATAGAGATCGTAATCCCTAGACAGTATGCCCTCATAGTCGCCAGCTAAAAACCGGGTTTCCTGCAGACAACAAACATCCACCCCGAGGCGCTGGAGGTCATGAAGGAGTCTCACCCTCCGAGACTCTGACCTCAGCCCCCGGGCATTCACGCTTGCTAACCAGAGAGCCATTATGATCCTTAATTAGGGTTGGGGTCCTGGACAGAACATGGTCGGGGAAAGGATGCCGACAGCCTCTCCCATTGACCCATGGCCCATCTCATTCTTGATGGTGCCGTCAGAGGAGACGCCGCCAACATCCCAGGGAAAGGTTAGTTTTAGCGCCCTATAGAGGGAGGGGTGAACTAAAACCGGGACCCGTCCAGAACAGAATTTTTCAAGGTTAGTGAGTTTCTCTGATTTTGTTGTGATGATGGGTGGAATCATAGGAATTGCTTTGGCAGCCTCCTCTACCATGCCCCAAGTCTGCCGCGCCCCTGACCCAGTGCGAATGACTGTTAATAGCCTCTGAGCTTTGGGGAAATTTCTTGGTAGTTCGATATCTTTCTCACTACACTTTTTCATCGACAAAAGAGCCTTCAGCTGCTTTATTCTATTCCCGAAATTCTTGGCTCTTTCAGCCTGGGCCGGGGAGATGCGGCAGATGTCCTCCCCTTGCCTGTATGGCAGCTTTGTTGGTTTTTTCTTTTGGGCCTCCATATCTTCTGAGGAAAGACTTCTTTGTCTTTTGGATGGAGGGGGCATCTGTTTCGGGGGAGAGGGACAGGGAGAGAGGCATGGAGAAACACGAAAATAGTTGATGATTGGGCTGGGGTCTCGACTACGAGGGGACGGTTTACGGGGAGTGGGTTGAGCGGAATGAATTTTTTTGCCCGATTTTTTCTTTTGAGGGGAGGACGGGGCAGAGGCCGAGGGGCGAGGTGGACGTTGAGCCAGTTGATTCTTCAACTCCTCTGATGGGCGAAAAGGCCGTTTTTCTAATTGTTTCTTTAGCTCTTTTATCTTCTGCGTCTTCTCATACCCTGGGTCGAATGCTTTTTTTAGCTCTTCAAGTTTTGGAGCCGACCAGGCCGAGGCATCGCCCTTCTTGCTAGTGGAGGGAGTGGGGCTGTTCGTGCCTTTAGTCTTTGGGGTATCTGGGGACCGAGGTTCCGCTGCTTGGCGCTTCCCCCTGGCCCTGCCAACAACCAGCCACTCCCCCTTTTCCTTCTCCGAGGCTGCACTAGCAGTTGGCGAAGGTTTTTCGGGGGGTGAGGGAACTTTTTTGTTCCCAACCGGGGTAACTGCCGCACCGGTCCTGGGTATTGGCATGCCCACTACGGGCGAGACGGATGTAACAGGAGCGGCCAGAGGGGGATTTTGGTCGATTGGAGCCTGGCTTCCAGAGGCCTTCTTCTCTGGGCAGGAGGAGGAGAGGTGACCAGTCTCTCCACACCTCCAGCATTTTGGTTTGCGGCCGGACACCATCACCGGCAAGCTCAGGCCCCCTACGTCAAGACAGTTGGGGATGGTCTTGAAGGTCTCCTGGTCGATCATCATATCGAAAGACCATCCCCCGTTCAGGTCATCGCAGGAGGCATCTAAAATTTGGCCAAACTGCGAAAAGTAGGCAGCCAGATGCTCCCCGATGACCTGAGGAGGAACCTCATACACTGCTACCTTGGTCCTTTGTTTGCCATCATACATAATTCTAAATATGAGCTCTTTTGTAGATATGTCTTCAATCGCCAATTTTAGGCACTCTTCTGGCGTAGGTAGTAGTATGTCCCACAAGAAGAAGCGCGCCCCTTTAATTATTCTTAAGGGCTTATACCCCTTTGACTGCAGTGTTTTCAACACTGTGTCTTTCGTGCTGCGACAAATTTTGCGCGTACGCTTGTCCACCACGAAGACTGACACTATTCTTTTTTCAATCTTCTTTAATTCTTGGGGATCCTCCAAGAGCCCACCTTCTACGACAAGGTGTGCGTAGCTCTTAGCTCTCTCCAAGAACTCCGTCAGATTGATCTTGACTTTCGGAGGGGACTTCCAGCCACAGGGCGATTCCCCGGCCTCAGCATCTTTCATTGTCTCGTCTTGCGTCTTTTGAGGTTTTTCTTTGTTATTCGCCTCCTTTTGGCCATTCTCGGCCATTGGTGTCTCTTTCATTATTTCTTTTTCCTTTTCATCTTTCCCAGGAAGTGGGGGAAAATCCTCATCAGTTTTATCAGGAGGCCCCTTCCAGAGGGGGGGTCAAAACTTAGTTTTTTTCTTTATTGACCGACTATTGTCGGCCATTTTAAGGTTTTAGCACGCCAACAAAAAATTTTTGTTTTTGTCCACCACACTTAAATTAAACGTATGGGAAAGGGTGGGAAATGGGAGTAACTTGGGGAAAACAAATAAAAATAAAAAAAACTATCACAAAATAGAAACAAAGAGGACAAAAATTTCTCAAACAACGAACCCCGAAGGATTTAAAATTTCCCAATAAAATGGCCAGTAACGGCAAACAATTCACACGCCTGGCAAAAAACTAGCCTTTAGCGGCCAAAAATTAAACTTTTACCAAACTAAGAACTAGTCTTAGCCGACAAAAAGTTTAGCCTCTTGAGAGGTTAAAAATGAAAAATAAATATATACAAAAATAAACTTTACCAGTTACGATAAACTAATTACACAAAGAAATTTAAAGAAAATAAAACAAACAGAAACACGGAGAGTTGCCTAAACGGCTACTCCCGACAAAGAAAATAGGGGGAGGGGCTAAAATTAAATTTAAGTGGTTTAACTAAACTTTACAAAATAAAAGAATTCAAAATAAATTTAAACAACGATTAAACTTTTACAAATGTACAATTAAATTAAATACACAAATAAAACAAATACAAACAAATACAAACAAACAAAAAGAAAACGAAAAGTCTCCTAACGGCGACTTCCGCAAAAGAAAAACTGGGGAGGGGCTGAAAAAAAGAAAAGTTACAGTGGAAAAAAAATAAAAATCAGCTAATTCTTCAGTTTCTGGTCAAATAGGGACAGTTAAAAAAATATAAATATGGCACTTAAGGCCAAACAGATACTGAAAAAAAATAAAAATAAAAATAAACTCAAAACGGCCGACCTAAATAAAAACAAATATGGCCGCCAAAAATACGAAAATAAAAACAAAAAAGCTAGAAGAATAAAAAAAAGAAAAGAACAAAGTAAATAAACGAAAAAGAAAATAAATAAAAATAAACTTAGCTCAACAAAAAGGTCTTTTTTGTCAAATAAAAAGTCCAAATAAGTGAATCACAGTTTTTTTAAACAAAAAGTGTCTGACGCTCGCCAAAACAAGGTCGGAGAAAATGACAACAAACGTCAAAAACTTCCCAAGAACTTCATTATTTATTGTACTGAAGTACAAATGTGGCACAAGGCCTAATACGGGGATGGGGAAGGCTGGTCTTCAACTGTCCTATATTTAACTTAGCTATTCACTTTCGTTGACCCTGACACGCTACAATAACCTTTCACCATACCACATTTTTACTTACCATTCTTACCACGTCCACCATAATACCTCAGGTTCTCTATGTAGTCCTACTTAACTCCCATATGTACAATGATTCAGTGGAGGGCATGGGCAGAAAATAACAACATTTAAAATTCCCCAATGATTTTATACAATGAAAGTAATATATGTACAAGAAACTAAACAAAATCATATTAGTAATAAAAGCCCCCCACTATTCTAATATTGTGACAGCAAAATCACTTCCCCGGACGAAACATAATGCGTGGCTTAATGAATATAATACCATATGTCCGATCAGCAATCACTCACACAATCACTCACAGATTTAAACATCATAACAAAAAACGAAAAACACACTTGAAAAATAACGAAAGTCGCCACGCATCCACCGGGGAACTAACATTGTTGAACACCTAAAGGTGGGAAGGGAAGGGGGTTAAACTAAAGAAAAATAGGGGACGAAAAAGAAAAAGGGGGCCAATGAGCAATCATAACCTAGCTAAGTTAACAATGAAGCAAAAAACAGAAAAAATCAAACTTTCCCTACACTAACCTAACAGGGACGGGGTGCACATGTTCTGCCCAGCACACCCAATATCCTGATGCCTAACCAGCATCAAACAACCACTCCAGGTCAGCACCTTTCACTCGACAGAATCGCGCAAGACTCACCCACCTTTTGCCAAATTCAGATGGAGTGAGTCGTTTCCTTTCCGTCCTGATCTTGACTTTAAGCTGATGCTTAAAGAACAAGATCAGTTGGGAAGAGGTAAACTTCTCATCACCATAGAATTCCTTCTGTCGCGTCGTCCAAATCACGATTCGCATAACACCTAGTAAGCAAAAGAGCACATAGTGCTCAGCCCTAGATAACGGAGGTACGACATTGCTACAAACAGAACTAGCCTCAAGGACAAAGAACTTTCCACGCAGCATACGAACCATGAGGTCTTCAAGAAACTTACACAACGGAGCAACAACACTGCAGTGGAAGAAGGCATGATCGACGGTTTCCGTCGTCAGCCCACAACGCACACAGGTTGACTTCGGAGTTAGGCCCGCTGCATGAAGCCTCTTGCCTACCCAGAGAGCCTTTCGTATCATCAGCCAGGTGAGTGATGCCTCATCGTTAGTGAGACATTTCAACCCAGGCGCCCAAGGCCATATGGAGCGAGCCTCCTGCTTCGTAAGCCCGAGCTCGCCAATCAGTTCATCTTGAACGGCCCCCCTAACTAAAACCCGATATAATGCCCAAAGAGACAACGATTGGGCGTTGGAGAGGCCATCCGTAGCCCGCAAGAGAAACTGGAGAGCCAAACGACATTCTTTATAGAAGGAGCACTCGCCACGAGGAGTACGGCCGGCCTCCTCCTCCGACAAATGCACACTTCTCAGGGATGGAAAGTTTTTATGGACGTCCTCTTGAACGAGGGCGCCGTTCTCATCCTCCAGCATACACATTCGATCCAGGAACCTAATGCGAAGCGTGTGTTGACGAATCTCAACGCTAGGCATGCCCAGACCGCCCTCAGATGGATGCAGGCAACAGATCTCGCGACGTACCTTGGGAGACTTGCCTTCTCCCCAAAGGAAGGAGAACAAGAGCTGAATTAAACCCAAACGAATGGCACACGGGACAGGAAGTACCGAGAGTCGGTAAAGGAGAATCGGGTAGATGTGCGAGGCACATACTTCCGCCCTCCCCTTTAAGGAGAGCTTCCTCCGAGTCCACAGACGAACTGCGCCCTCGGCCTTCTCTCGAACCTCCGACCAATTCATTTCCAACTGGAGATCAGGACCGAAAAAGACGCCGAGAATCTTGATCGGCCCGTCCGTCCAGAGGAAAGGTCCGGGAAGAGAAACTCCCTTCCTACGCACCCAATCGCAAGCCAACAGACTTATCGCGATTGATCTTGGCCCCTGTCACCGTCTCATAACATCTGATTTCTTTGCTGACTTCGTCAATCTCGGCTTTGCTCGACACAAAAACCGAAACGTCGTCAGCATAGGCGGAGTACCTGGCCGAGGTGGTAGCACCAGGTACGTAAATTCCGCGAAGGACCGGATTCGCCTTTAACTTGCGAAGGAATGGCTCCAACGCAAGAACGTACAGCAAAGGCGAAAGTGGACAACCTTGACGAATGGAGCGAGATAAAGTGAAGGGCTTCGATCTTACCCCATTCACTTCCACCAGCGCACCGGGGGACTCATACAGCAGTCGGATCCAGGAGCGAAAGTACGGCCCGAAACCGGCGGCGGAAAGGACAGACTCCAGGAAACGATGGTCAACCCTATCGAAAGCCTTGGACTGATCCAAATTGATCAGCGCGGCTTCGGTGTCGGTTTTCTCAATGATCAGGCGTACCAAATGAAGGTTGTCCTGAATAGTCCTGCCCTTCACAGCACAAGTCTGCTCGGGGCCAATCAGACTAGAGAGGACAGCCTGCAAACGGCCGGCCAAGATCTTGGCAAAAATCTTTAAGTCAGTATTTAACATCGTTAAAGGCCGATAATTATCTATGCCACCCCCACCGCTCTTGCTCTTGCGAAGCAACTTGATTACACCCCTGGTGAAGCGTCGAGGTATAGACCCCTGCTTCATCCAGTTGTTATAAACAAGAGCCAGCAGAGGAACAAGAACGGACGACTGCCTCAAATACAGTTCGTAGGGAAGACCATCCAAACCTGGAGTTTTGTCCCGGCCAACCAATTTCAGCGCATCCCAGATTTCCGACTCTGTTATGGGCCCCTCGCACCTAGCCGCTTCAGCCGCCTCGAGGCGGGGAAAGTCAGCCAAATAGGTGTCGAACTGAGCAGAGCTCAGACCGGGCTCCCTGGTGAAAAGATCCTGGAAGTAATCCCGAAAAGCTCCACATATACCCACGTCTGTGGTCACGGTACGACCATCCGGCAATGTGATGTCCTTGATATGCCGATTGGCTGCTTGCCTAGCTTCCTCTGCACGCAATTCTGCGGCCATATTCGTTGCCTCAGAAGACATTCTTTTTAACCTAGCCCTAACTACCAGAGCTTGATCCTTCTTGATAGCCAAGGAGGCCAGCTCGGCCCTAGCTAAGGCTACGTCCCCACTATTACGGGATTTAACTGCCCGATCAACTTTTTCTCTAACGTCGATTGCGCCGCTAAATTAGCTAAGTTGAGCCGACGGCTATAGTCGGCAGCAAACGACCTAATTTTGGATTTAAGTGTATCCCACCACTTATTCCCAACCACAGCCCCCGTCAGTTCCCGCTTTAGTGTTAGTAAAAGCTGGTGCTGGAAATCTTGGCTATCAAATAATGACGCGTTCAATTTCCAGTAGCCAGCCAACTTAACCTTAGGCTTATCTAAGTTTACACGAACCCGGACGAGCCTATGATCCGTGTAAACTATGGAATGGAAACTTGGACAACCTAAGAGCCCTACGTCGACTCTCCTAACTAGGACTCGGTCGAGGTAGCTTGCGCGTACCTTCGAATCCGAGCTGCCCCTATTAGTCCAAGTCCACACTACCTCCCGGGGGTGTTCATTTCGGTATTTATCGACAAGATCATTCCTGTCGATAAATTCCCGAAATGGTTTCACATCCGGGTTGTTAGTACCCGATCTTTCTCCTATACGATCCTTCTCAGGGTCAAGGACGGCATTCCAATCCCCCGCTAAAATTACCCGCCTCGATGTTCCAAAGAACGACTCGAGCTGCCGAAACAAAGCAGGACGCTCCGCATGGACATTGGGCGCATAAACCCCAATGAGGCGAAAAGACTTCTCCTTTATGGTAATATCCAGCACACAAATCCTGCCCGCTGGATCCGCGAAGACAAGCGTACACGCCGCACCCAAAGACTTGCTCACTAGCCAGGTAACACCTCTAGAACGACCATCAAAACATGCTGAATAGAGATCGTAATCCCTAGACAGTATGCCCTCATAGTCGCCAGCTAAAAACCGGGTTTCCTGCAGACAACAAACATCCACCCCGAGGCGCTGGAGGTCATGAAGGAGTCTCACCCTCCGAGACTCTGACCTCAGCCCCCGGGCATTCACGCTTGCTAACCAGAGAGCCATTATGATCCTTAATTAGGGTTGGGGTCCTGGACAGAACATGGTCGGGGAAAGGATGCCGACAGCCTCTCCCATTGACCCATGGCCCATCTCATTCTTGATGGTGCCGTCAGAGGAGACGCCGCCAACATCCCAGGGAAAGGTTAGTTTTAGCGCCCTATAGAGGGAGGGGTGAACTAAAACCGGGACCCGTCCAGAACAGAATTTTTCAAGGTTAGTGAGTTTCTCTGATTTTGTTGTGATGATGGGTGGAATCATAGGAATTGCTTTGGCAGCCTCCTCTACCATGCCCCAAGTCTGCCGCGCCCCTGACCCAGTGCGAATGACTGTTAATAGCCTCTGAGCTTTGGGGAAATTTCTTGGTAGTTCGATATCTTTCTCACTACACTTTTTCATCGACAAAAGAGCCTTCAGCTGCTTTATTCTATTCCCGAAATTCTTGGCTCTTTCAGCCTGGGCCGGGGAGATGCGGCAGATGTCCTCCCCTTGCCTGTATGGCAGCTTTGTTGGTTTTTTCTTTTGGGCCTCCATATCTTCTGAGGAAAGACTTCTTTGTCTTTTGGATGGAGGGGGCATCTGTTTCGGGGGAGAGGGACAGGGAGAGAGGCATGGAGAAACACGAAAATAGTTGATGATTGGGCTGGGGTCTCGACTACGAGGGGACGGTTTACGGGGAGTGGGTTGAGCGGAATGAATTTTTTTGCCCGATTTTTTCTTTTGAGGGGAGGACGGGGCAGAGGCCGAGGGGCGAGGTGGACGTTGAGCCAGTTGATTCTTCAACTCCTCTGATGGGCGAAAAGGCCGTTTTTCTAATTGTTTCTTTAGCTCTTTTATCTTCTGCGTCTTCTCATACCCTGGGTCGAATGCTTTTTTTAGCTCTTCAAGTTTTGGAGCCGACCAGGCCGAGGCATCGCCCTTCTTGCTAGTGGAGGGAGTGGGGCTGTTCGTGCCTTTAGTCTTTGGGGTATCTGGGGACCGAGGTTCCGCTGCTTGGCGCTTCCCCCTGGCCCTGCCAACAACCAGCCACTCCCCCTTTTCCTTCTCCGAGGCTGCACTAGCAGTTGGCGAAGGTTTTTCGGGGGGTGAGGGAACTTTTTTGTTCCCAACCGGGGTAACTGCCGCACCGGTCCTGGGTATTGGCATGCCCACTACGGGCGAGACGGATGTAACAGGAGCGGCCAGAGGGGGATTTTGGTCGATTGGAGCCTGGCTTCCAGAGGCCTTCTTCTCTGGGCAGGAGGAGGAGAGGTGACCAGTCTCTCCACACCTCCAGCATTTTGGTTTGCGGCCGGACACCATCACCGGCAAGCTCAGGCCCCCTACGTCAAGACAGTTGGGGATGGTCTTGAAGGTCTCCTGGTCGATCATCATATCGAAAGACCATCCCCCGTTCAGGTCATCGCAGGAGGCATCTAAAATTTGGCCAAACTGCGAAAAGTAGGCAGCCAGATGCTCCCCGATGACCTGAGGAGGAACCTCATACACTGCTACCTTGGTCCTTTGTTTGCCATCATACATAATTCTAAATATGAGCTCTTTTGTAGATATGTCTTCAATCGCCAATTTTAGGCACTCTTCTGGCGTAGGTAGTAGTATGTCCCACAAGAAGAAGCGCGCCCCTTTAATTATTCTTAAGGGCTTATACCCCTTTGACTGCAGTGTTTTCAACACTGTGTCTTTCGTGCTGCGACAAATTTTGCGCGTACGCTTGTCCACCACGAAGACTGACACTATTCTTTTTTCAATCTTCTTTAATTCTTGGGGATCCTCCAAGAGCCCACCTTCTACGACAAGGTGTGCGTAGCTCTTAGCTCTCTCCAAGAACTCCGTCAGATTGATCTTGACTTTCGGAGGGGACTTCCAGCCACAGGGCGATTCCCCGGCCTCAGCATCTTTCATTGTCTCGTCTTGCGTCTTTTGAGGTTTTTCTTTGTTATTCGCCTCCTTTTGGCCATTCTCGGCCATTGGTGTCTCTTTCATTATTTCTTTTTCCTTTTCATCTTTCCCAGGAAGTGGGGGAAAATCCTCATCAGTTTTATCAGGAGGCCCCTTCCAGGGGGGTCAAAACTTAGTTTTTTCTTTATTGACCGACTATTGTCGGCCATTTTAAGGTTTTAGCACGCCAACAAAAAATTTTTGTATTTGTCCACCACACTTAAATTAAACGTATGGGAAAGGGTGGGGAATGGGAGTAACTTGGGGAAAACAAATAAAATTAAAAAATAAAAAAAACTATCACAAAATAGAAACAAAGAGGACAAAAACTTTTCAAACAAAGAACCCCGAAGGATTTAAAATTTCCCAATAAAATGGCCAGTAACGGCAAACAATTCACACGCCTGGCAAAAAACTAGCCTTTAGCGGCCAAAAATTAAACTTTTACCAAACTAAGAACTAGTCTTAGCCGACAAAAAGTTTAGCCTCTTGAGAGGTTAAAAAATAAACGAAAAATAAATATATACAAAAATAAACTTTACCAGTTACGATAAACTAATTACACAAAGAAATTTAAAGAAAATAAAACAAACAGAAACACGGAAAGTTGCCTAAACGGCTACTCCCGACAAAGAAAATAGGGGGAGGGGCTAAAATTAAATTTAAGTGGTTTAACTAAACTTTACAAAATAAAAAATAAATTTAAACAACGATTAAACTTTACAAATGTACAATTAAATTAAATACACAAATAAAACAAATACAAACAAATACAAACAAACAAAAAGAAAACGAAAAGTCTCCTAACGGCGACTTCCGCAAAAGAAAAACTGGGGAGGGGCTGAAAAAAAGAAAAGTTACAGTGGAAAAAAAATAAAAATCAGCTAATTCTTCAGTTTCTGGTCAAATAGGGACAGTTAAAAAAATATAAATATGGCACTTAAGGCCAAACAGATACTGAAAAAAAATAAAAATAAAAATAAACTCAAAACGGCCGACCTAAATAAAAACAAATATGGCCGCCAAAAATACGAAAATAAAAACAAAAAAGCTAGAAGAATAAAAAGAAAAGAACAAAGTAAATAAACGAAAAAGAAAATAAATAAAAATAAACTTAGCTCAACAAAAAGGTCTTTTTTGTCAAATAAAAAGTCCAAATAAGTGAATCACAGTTTTTTTAAACAAAAAGTGTCTGACGCTCGCCAAAACAAGGTCGGAGAAAATGACAACAAACGTCAAAAACTTCCCAAGAACTTCATTATTTATTGTACTGAAGTACAAATGTGGCACAAGGCCTAATACGGGGATGGGGAAGGCTGGTCTTCAACTGTCCTATATTTAACTTAGCTATTCACTTTCGTTGACCCTGACACGCTTACAATAACCTTTCACCATAAAACCACATTTTTACTTACCATTCTTACCACGTCCACCATAATACCTCAGGTTCTCTATGTAGTCCTACTTAACTCCCATATGTACAATGATCAGTGGAGGGCATGGGCAGAAATAACAACATTTAAAATTCCCCAATGATTTTATACAATGAAAGTAATATATGTACAAGAAACTAAACAAAATCATATTAGTAATAAAAGCCCCCCACTATTCTAATATTGTGACAGCAAAATCACTTCCCCGGACGAAATATAATGCGTGGCTTTAGAAGTATAATACCATATACCCGATCAGCAATTACTCACACAATCACTCACACATTTAAACATCATAACAAAAAACGAAAAGCACACTTGAAAAATAACGAAAGTCGCCACGCATCCACCGGGGAACTAACATTGTTGAACACCTAAGGAGGGAAGGGAAGGGGGTTAAACTAAAGAAAAGTAGGGGAGAAAAAAGAAAAGGGGGCCAATGAGCAATCATAACCTAGCTAAGTTAACATTGAAGCCAAAAAACAGAAAAATCAAACTCTACCTACACTAACCTAACAGGGACGGGGTGCACATGTTCTGCCCAGCACACCCAATATCCTGATGCCTAACCAGCATCAAACAACCACTCCAGGTCAGCACCTTTCACTCGACAGAATCGCGCAAGACTCACCCACCTTTTGCCAAATTCAGATGGAGTGAGTCGTTTCCTTTCCGTCCTGATCTTGACTTTAAGCTGATGCTTAAAGAACAAGATCAGTTGGGAAGAGGTAAACTTCTCATCACCATAGAATTCCTTCTGTCGCGTCGTCCAAATCACGATTCGCATAACACCTAGTAAGCAAAAGAGCACATAGTGCTCAGCCCTAGATAACGGAGGTACGACATTGCTACAAACAGAACTAGCCTCAAGGACAAAGAACTTTCCACGCAGCATACGAACCATGAGATCTTCAAGAAACTTACACAACGGGGCAACAACACTGCAGTGGAAGAAGGCATGATCGACGGTTTCCGTCGTCAGCCCACAACGCACGCAGGTTGATTTCGGAGTTAGGCCCGCTGCATGAAGCCTCTTGCCTACCCAGAGAGCCTTTCGTATCATCAGCCAGGTGAGTGATGCCTCATCGTTAGTGAGACATTTCAACCCAGGCGCCCAAGGCCATATGGAGCGAGCCTCCTGCTTCGTAAGCCCGAGCTCGCCAATCAGTTCATCTTGAACGGCCCCCCATTAACTAAAACCCGATATAATGCCCTAAGAGACAACGATTGGGCGTTGGAGAGGCCATCCGTAGCCCGCAAGAGAAACTGGAGAGCCAAACGACATTCTTTATAGAAGGAGCACTCGCCACGAGGAGTACGGCCGGCCTCCTCCTCCGACAAATGCACACTTCTCAGGGATGGAAAGTTTTTATGGACGTCCTCTTGAACGAGGGCGCCGTTCTCATCCTCCAGCATACACATTCGATCCAGGAATCTAATGCGAAGCGTGTGTTGACGAATCTCAACGCTAGGCATGCCCAGACCGCCCTCAGATGGATGCAGGCAACAGATCTCGCGACGTACCTTGGGAGACTTGCCTTCTCCCCAAAGGAAGGAGAACAAGAGCTGAATTAAACCCAAACGAATGGCACACGGGACAGGAAGTACCGAGAGTCGGTAAAGGAGAATCGGGTAGATGTGCGAAGCACATACTTCCGCCCTCCCCTTTAAGGAGAGCCTCCTCCGAGTCCACAGACGAACTGCGCCCTCGGCCTTCTCTCGAACCTCCGACCAATTCATTTCCAACTGGAGATCAGGACCGATAAAGACGCCGAGAATCTTGATCGGCCCGTCCGTCCAGAGGAAAGGTCCGGGAAGAGAAACTCCCTTCCACGCACCCAATCGCAAGCCAACAGACTTATCGCGATTGATCTTGGCCCCTGTCACCGTCTCATAGCATCTGATTTCTTTGCTGACTTCGTCAATCTCGGCTTTGCTCGACACAAAAACCGAAACGTCGTCAGCATAGGCGGAGTACCTGGCCGAGGTGGTAGCACCAGGTACGGAAATTCCGCGAAGGACCGGATTCGCCTTTAACTTGCGAAGGAATGGCTCCAACGCAAGAACGTACAGCAAAGGCGAAAGTGGACAACCTTGACGAATGGAGCGAGATAAAGTGAAGGGCTTCGATCTTACCCCATTCACTTCCACCAGCGCACCGGGGGACTCATACAGCAGTCGGATCCAGGAGCGAAAGTACGGCCCGAAACCGGCGGCGGAAAGGACAGACTCCAAGAAACGATGGTCAACCCTATCGAAAGCCTTGGACTGATCCAAATTGATCAGCGCGGCTTCGGTGTCGGTTTTCTCGATGATCAGGCGTACCAAATGAAGGTTGTCCTGAATAGTCCTGCCCTTCACAGCACAAGTCTGCTCGGGGCCAATCAGACTAGAGAGGACAGCCTGCAAACGGCCGGCCAAGATCTTGGCAAAAATCTTTAAGTCAGTATTTAACATCGTTAAAGGCCGATAATTATCTATGCCACCCCCACCGCTCTTGCTCTTGCGAAGCAACTTGATTACACCCCTGGTGAAGCGTCGAGGTATAGACCCCTGCTTCATCCAGTTGTTATAAACAAGAGCCAGCAGAGGGACAAGAACGGACGACTGCCTCAAGTACAGTTCGTAGGGAAGACCATCCAAACCCGGAGTTTTGTCCCGGCCAACCAATTTCAGCGCATCCCAGATTTCCGACTCTGTTATGGGCCCCTCGCACCTAGCCGCTTCAGCCGCCGAGAGGCGGGGAAAGTCAGCCAAATAGGTGTCGAACTGAGCAGAGCTCAGACCGGGCTCCCTGGTGAAAAGATCCTGGAAGTAATCCCGAAAAGCTCCACATATACCCACGTCTGTAGTCACGGTACGACCATCCGGCAATGTGATGTCCTTGATATGCCGATTGGCTGCTTGCCTAGCTTCCTCTGCACGCAATTCTGCGGCCATATTCGTTGCCTCAGAAGACATTCTTTTTAACCTAGCCCTAACTACCAGAGCTTGATCCTTCTTGATAGCCAAGGAGGCCAGCTCGGCCCTAGCTAAGGCTACGTCCCCACTATTACGGGATTTAACTGCCCGATCAACTTTTTTCTCTAACGTCGATTGCGCCGCTAAATTAGCTAAGTTGAGCCGACGGCTATAGTCGGCAGCAAACGACCTAATTTTGGATTTAAGTGTATCCCACCACTTATTCCCAACCACAGCTCCCGTCAGTTCCCGCTTTAGTGTTAGTAAAAGCTGGTGCTGGAAATCTTGGCTATCAAATAATGACGCGTTCAATTTCCAGTAGCCAGCCAACTTAACCTTAGGCTTATCTAAGTTTACACGAACCCGGACGAGCCTATGATCCGTGTAAACTATGGAATGGAAACTTGGACAACCTAAGAGCCCTACGTCGACTCTCCTAACTAGGACTCGGTCGAGGTAGCTTGCGCGTACCTTCGAATCCGAGCTGCCCCTATTAGTCCAAGTCCACACTACCTCCCGGGGGTGTTCATTTCGGTATTTATCGACAAGATCATTCCTGTCGATAAATTCCCGAAATGGTTTCACATCCGGGTTGTTAGTACCCGATCTTTCTCCTATACGATCCTTCTCAGGGTCAAGGACGGCATTCCAATCCCCCGCTAAAATTATCCGCCTCGATGTTCCAAAGAACGACTCGAGCTGCCGAAACAAAGCAGGACGCTCCGCATGGACATTGGGCGCATAAACCCCAATGAGGCGAAAAGACTTCTCCTTTATGGTAATATCCAGCACACAAATCCTGCCCGCTGGATCCGCGAAGACAAGCGTACACGCCGCACCCAAAGACTTGCTCACTAGCCAGGAAACACCTCTAGACCGACCATCAAAACATGCTGAATAGAGATCGTAATCCCTAGACAGTATGCCCTCATAGTCGCCAGCAAAAAACCGGGTCTCCTGCAAACAACAAACATCCACCCCGAGGCGCTGGAGATCATGAAGGAGTCTCACCCTCCGAGACTCAGACCTCAGCCCCCGGGCATTCATACTTGCTAACCAGAGAGCCATTATCAGTCCGATTAGGGTTGAGGAACTGTTCCGAACATGTCCGGTGACAGGACACCGACAGCCCGTCCCATTGAGCCGAGACCCATTTCACTTTTGATAGTGCCATCATAGGACAGGCCGCCAATGTCCAGGGGAAACGTTAGTTTCAACGCTCTGTAAAGGGAGGGGTGAACATAAACCGGGGTCCTCCCAGAACAAAACTGCTGTAAATTTTTGTTGTCCTCATCATGGAAATAAGAAAGGGGAGGGTCTGTTGCAAACGAATCATTTGCCTCCCCTAACATAGTCCATATTTGACGCGTTCCAGTTCCCGAACGCACGACCGTCAGGATCCTCTTGGCGTTTGGGAAATTGCGCGGGTCCTCTATGTCCTTGTCTTGTAATTTTTGAAACCGGAGTAGCGGTTTCAGGCGCTTTGAGTGGCTCAGAGCCCTTTGAGCAGTCTCCTCGGAAACTCTACACACGTCCTCCCCAAGGTTGAAGGGAGGTTTCAATTTCTTCCTTTTTTCCTCACCAGAGGCCGCCTCAGGGCTTCTCTGTCTCTTGCTTTTGTGAGGAGAGAGAGAGGGAGTAGGTGTTGGGGTGGACATGGGCGAGTCATCAGGAGAAGCAGGAGTAGAAGGGACACGAGAAGGGACTGGGGATTGATGTTTCAAGGTGGTCATTTTGGACGGGGAAGTGGTCAGAGACTTAGTCATGGGCGGAGGGGCCATGGTTTTTTTCCGGGAGGGGGAGGAAGGGGCGGAAACGGAAGAGTGTGAAGTTGCTGGTTTTGAGGGTTTCTTATTTTCCAGCTCTTTCTTAAGTTTCCTAAGCTGAACAATTTTGTCCCAGTTGGGTTCGGCCTTCTTTTGCATTTCATTCAATGGCCTGTCCTGATGGACCGCCGGGACGTCGCCCTTAAAGCTGCCAGAGGGAGTGGGACTGTCGGTGTCATCCCTAGGAGATTCAGGGGACTGAGGTACCGCTGCTCGGATCTTCCCTTTGCCTCTAGCAACGACATGCCATGCTCCCTCATCCTTGTCCTTAACCACACTTGCGGCAGGCTTCGGAATTTGGGAGGATGGGGGCCGAGACCCACCCGGTTTTTGTGAGACACCGGACCGTGCCGCTGCTAGGCCCATTACAGGCGTTGCGGAACTACGGTTGTCAGGCTTAGGGGTATTCTGGTCGCCAGCGGCCGGATCACCAGAGGCCTTCTTCTCTGGGCAGGAAGAGGACAGGTGACCAGTCTGCCCGCACTTCCAGCAAGTTGGTTTTCGGCCAGTCACTATGACCGGCATTTTCCGGCCGCAGTAATCCAAGCAGTTGGGGACGGAATCGAAGGCTTCTCGCTCCATTATGATGTCAAATGTCCATCCCCCGTTCAGGTTGTCGGAAGCGACTGCGAGTATTTGGCCATATTTCCTTAGATACGATGCCAGATGTTCGCCGGCAACCTGAGGAGGCACCTCATATACTGCTACTGTGGTCCTTCTTCGGCCTTCATATTCTGTTCTCAAGATAAGGTCATTAGTGATAAGTTCTCTTTTGATGACTTCTAAACAATCTTCCGGTGTGGGCAGCAGTACGTCCCACATGAAAAAGAGCGGCCCTCTAATTACTCTTTGGGGCTTAACCCCTAGGGACACCAGTGATCGGATCACTGTGTCTTTCGTGGAGCGACAAATTTTGCGCGAACGCTTGTCCACCACGAAGACCGACACCATTCTCTTTTCAAACTTTTGTAGTTCCTGGGGGTTTTCCAAAAGTCCGTCATCTTTCAAAAGATGGTCGAAACCTTTAGATCTCTCCAGAAACTCCGCAATGTTTATAATGCATCTAGGTGGGGACTTCCAGCAATCGGGCAACTCCCCGGCCTTAGCATCTTTATTGTTGTCTTTGGCATTTCTAGTCTTATCATCTGTTGCAATCTTTTGGCCTTTCTCGGCCACCATATTTTTCGTCTTACTATTAGACTCATTTAGAGGGGGATATTCCTCTTTATTTTTGACAGGCGGGCCCTTCCTGGGCGGATCAAAAATTAATTTCTTTTTAACTGACCGACTTGAGTCGGCCATTTTTATATTTGCTTGTCACTATATATTTACCTCCGTAAATAATAAGAGAATGGAGCGGGGTAGGAAAAATGGTGGGGGGGGGGGGGCGTAAAAAAAAAAAAAAAAAAAAAAAACTCTCCTCACAAAGTAATGACAAGAACAGTAATAATTACAAAATTAGCCTACAATGGCAAAGAATAGAAATAACAAAAGGCTTAGGAAAAAAAACTTGCCTTTAACGGTGTAATTAAACTCTTACAAATATAAGAGAAGAAAAAGCCTTAAATGGCAAAAATTAGCCTCCGGAGAGGTTAAAAAATAAAAGAAAAACAAATTTATACAAAAATAAACTTTACCAGTTACGATAAACTACTACACAGATAAATTTAAAGAAAATAAAACAAACGGAGAGTTGCCTAAACGGCTACTCAAGACAAAGAAAATAGGGGGAGGGGCTAAAATTAAATTTAAGTGGTTTAACTAAACTTTACAAAATAAAAGAATTCAAAATAAATTTAAACAACGATTAAACTTTACAAATGTACAATTAAATTAAATACACAAAGAAAACAAATACAAACAAATACAAACAAACAAAAAGAAAACGAAAAGTCTCCTAACGGCGACTTCCGCAAAAGAAAAACTGGGGAGGGGCTGAAAAAAAGAAAAGTTAAATTGGAAGAAAAATAAAAATCAGCTAATTCTTCAGCTTCTGGTCAAAATAGGGACAGTTAAAAAAAAATAAATATGGCACTTAAGGCCAAACAGATACTGAAAAAAAATAAAAATAAAAATAAACTCAAAACGGCCGACCTAAATAAAAACAAATATGGCCGCCAAAAATACGAAAATAAAAACAAAAAAGCTAGAAGAATAAAAAGAAAAGAACAAAGTAAATAAACGAAAAAGAAAATAAATAAAAATAAACTTAGCTCAACAAAAAGGTCTTTTTTGTAAAATAAACAGTCCAAATAAGTGAATCACAGTTTTTTTTTAAAACAAAAAGTGTCTGACGCTCGCCAAAACAAGGTCGGAGAAAATGACAACAAACGTCAAAAACTGGGCAAGAACTTCATTATTTATTGTACAGAAGTACAAATGCGGCACAAGGCCTAATACGGGGATGGGGAAAGGCTGGTCATCAACTGTCCTATATTTAACTTAGCTATTCACTTTCGTTGACCCTGACACGCTTACAATAACCTTTCACCATAAAACCACATTTTTACTTACCATTCTTACCACGTCCACCATAATACCTCAGGTTCTCTATGTAGTCCTACTTAACTCCCATATGTACAATGTTCAGTGGAGGGCATGGGCAGAAATAACAACATTTAAAATCCCCAATGATTTTATACAATGAAAATAAGATATGTACAAGAAACTAAACAAAATCATATTAGTAATAAAAGCCCCCCACTACTCTAATAATGTGACAGCAAAATCACTTCCCCGGACGAAATATAATGCGTGGCTTTAGAAGTATAATACCATATATCCGATCAGCAATTACTCACACAATCACTCACACATTTAAACATCATAACAAAAACGAAAAGCACACTTGAAAAATAACGAAAGTCGCCACGCATCCACCGGGGAACTAACATTGTCGAACACCTAAGGAGGGAAGGGAAGGGGGGTTAAACTAAAGAAAAATAGGGGAGAAAAAAAGAAAAGGGGGCCAATGAGCAATCATAACCTAGCTAAGTTAACATTGAAGCCAAAAAACAGAAAATCAAACTTTACCTACACTAACCTAACAGGGACGGGGTGCACATGTTCTGCCCAGCACACCCAATATCCTGATGCCTAACCAGCATCAAACAACCACTCCAGGTCAGCACCTTTCACTCGACAGAATCGCGCAAGACTCACCCACCTTTTGCCAAATTCAGATGGAGTGAGTCGTTTCCTTTCCGTCCTGATCTTGACTTTAAGCTGATGCTTAAAGAACAAGATCAGTTGGGAAGAGGTAAACTTCTCATCACCATAGAATTCCTTCTGTCGCGTCGTCCAAATCACGATTCGCATAACACCTAGTAAGCAAAAGAGCACATAGTGCTCAGCCCTAGATAACGGAGGCACGACATTGCTACAAACAGAACTAGCCTCAAGGACAAAGAACTTTCCACGCAGCATACGAACCATGAGGTCTTCAAGAAACTTACACAACGGAGCAACAACACTGCAGTGGAAGAAGGCATGATCGACGGTTTCCGTCGTCAGCCCACAACGCACGCAGGTTGATTTTGGTGTTAGGCCCGCTGCATGAAGCCTCTTGCCTACCCAGAGAGCCTTTCGAATCATCAGCCAGGTGAGTGATGCCTCATCGTTAGTGAGACATTTCAACCCAGGCGCCCAAGGCCATATGGAGCGAGCCTCCTGCTTCGTAAGCCCGAGCTCGCCAATCAGTTCATCTTGAACGGCCCCCCTAACTAAAACCCGATATAATGCCCTAAGAGACAACGATTGGGCGTTGGAGAGGCCATCCGTAGCCCGCAAGAGAAACTGGAGAGCCAAACGACATTCTTTATAGAAGGAGCACTCGCCACGAGGAGTACGGCCGGCCTCCTCCTCCGACAAATGCACACTTCTCAGGGATGGAAAGTTTTTATGGACGTCCTCTTGAACGAGGGCGCCGTTCTCATCCTCCAGCATACACATTCGATCCAGGAATCTAATGCGAAGCGTGTGTTGACGAATCTCAACGCTAGGCATGCCCAGACCGCCCTCAGATGGATGCAGGCAACAGATCTCGCGACGTACCTTGGGAGACTTGCCTTCTCCCCAAAGGAAGGAGAACAAGAGCTGAATTAAACCCAAACGAATGGCACACGGGAGAGGAAGTACCGAGAGTCGGTAAAGGAGAATCGGGTAGATGTGCGAGGCACATACTTCCGCCCTCCCCTTTAAGGAGAGCTTCCTCCGAGTCCACAGACGAACTGCGCCCTCGGCCTTCTCTCGAACCTCCGACCAATTCATTTCCAACTGGAGATCTGGACCGAAAAAGACGCCGAGAATCTTGATCGGCCCGTCCGTCCAGAGGAAAGGTCCGGGAAGAGAAACTCCCTTCCACGCACCCAATCGCAAGCCAACAGACTTATCGCGATTGATCTTGGCCCCTGTCACCGTCTCATAACATCTGATTTATTTGCTGACTTCGTCAATCTCGGCTTTGCTCGACACAAAAACCGAAACGTCGTCAGCATAGGCGGAGTACCTGGCCGAGGTGGTAGCACCAGGTACGGAAATTCCGCGAAGGACCGGATTCGCCTTTAACCTGCGAAGGAATGGCTCCAACGCAAGAACGTAGAGCAAAGGCGAAAGTGGACAACCTTGACGAATGGAGCGAGATAAAGTGAAGGGCTTCGATCTTACCCCATTCACTTCCACCAGCGCACCGGGGGACTCATACAGCAGTCGGATCCAGGAGCGAAAGTACGGCCCGAAACCGGCGGCGGAAAGGACAGACTCCAAGAAACGATGGTCAACCCTATCGAAAGCCTTGGACTGATCCAAATTGATCAGCGCGGCTTCGGTGTCGGTTTTCTCGATGATCAGGCGTACCAAATGAAGGTTGTCCTGAATAGTCCTGCCCTTCACAGCACAAGTCTGCTCGGGGCCAATCAGACTAGAGAGGACAGCCTGCAAACGGCCGGCCAAGATCTTGGCAAAAATCTTTAAGTCAGTATTTAACATCGTTAAAGGCCGATAATTATCTATGCCACCCCCACCGCTCTTGCTCTTGCGAAGCAACTTGATTACACCCCTGGTGAAGCGACGAGGTATAGACCCCTGCTTCATCCAGTTGTTATAAACAAGAGCCAGCAGAGGAACAAGAACGGACGACTGCCTCAAGTACAGTTCGTAGGGAAGACCATCCAAACCTGGAGTTTTGTCCCGGCCAACCAATTTCAGCGCATCCCAGATTTCCGACTCTGTTATGGGCCCCTCGCACCTAGCCGCTTCAGCCGCCTCGAGGCGGGGAAAGTCAGCCAAATAGGTGTCGAACTGAGCAGAGCTCAGACCGGGCTCCCTGGTGAAAAGATCCTGGAAGTAATCCCGAAAAGCTCCACATATACCCACGTCTGTAGTCACGGTACGACCATCCGGCAATGTGATGTCCTTGATATGCCGATTGGCTGCTTGCCTAGCTTCCTCTGCACGCAATTCTGCGGCCATATTCGTTGCCTCAGAAGACATTCTTTTTAACCTAGCCCTAACTACCAGAGCTTGATCCTTCTTGATAGCCAAGGAGGCCAGCTCGGCCCTAGCTAAGGCTACGACCCCACTATTACGGGATTTAACTGCCCGATCAACTTTTTTCTCTAACGTCGATTGCGCCGCTAAATTAGCTAAGTTGAGCCGACGGCTATAGTCGGCAGCAAACGACCTAATTTTGGATTTAAGTGTATCCCACCACTTATTCCCAACCACAGCCCCCGTCAGTTCCCGCTTTAATGTTAGTAAAAGCTGGTGCTGGAAATCTTGGCTATCAAATAATGACGCGTTCAATTTCCAGTAGCCAGCCAACTTAACCTTAGGCTTATCTAAGTTTACACGAACCCGGACGAGCCTATGATCCGTGTAAACTATGGAATGGAAACTTGGACAACCTAAGAGCCCTACGTCGACTCTCCTAACTAGGACTCGGTCGAGGTAGCTTGCGCGTACCTTCGAATCCGAGCTGCCCCTATTAGTCCAAGTCCACACTACCTCCCGGGGGTGTTCATTTCGGTATTTATCGACAAGATCATTCCTGTCGATAAATTCCCGAAATGGTTTCACATCCGGGTTGTTAGTACCCGATCTTTCTCCTATACGATCCTTCTCAGGGTCAAGGACGGCATTCCAATCCCCCGCTAAAATTACCCGCCTCGATGTTCCAAAGAACGACTCGAGCTGCCGAAACAAAGCAGGACGCTCCGCATGGACATTGGGCGCATAAACCCCAATGAGGCGAAAAGACTTCTCCTTTATGGTAATATCCAGCACACAAATCCTGCCCGCTGGATCCGCGAAGACAAGCGTACACGCCGCACCCAAAGACTTGCTCACTAGCCAGGAAACACCTCTAGAACGACCATCAAAACATGCTGAATAGAGATCGTAATCCCTAGACAGTATGCCCTCATAGTCGCCAGCTAAAAACCGGGTTTCCTGCAGACAACAAACATCCACCCCGAGGCGCTGGAGGTCATGAAGGAGTCTCACCCTCCGAGACTCTGACCTCAGCCCCCGGGCATTCACGCTTGCTAACCAGAGAGCCATTATGATCCTTAATTAGGGTTGGGGTCCTGGACAGAACATGGTCGGGGAAAGGATGCCGACAGCCTCTCCCATTGACCCATGGCCCATCTCATTCTTGATGGTGCCGTCAGAGGAGACGCCGCCAACATCCCAGGGAAAGGTTAGCTTTAGCGCCCTATAGAGGGAGGGGTGAACTAAAACCGGGACCCGTCCTGTACAAAATTTCTCTAAGTTTGTCAGCTTTTCCGACTTGGTTGTAATGATTGGTGGAGATAGTTGTATTTTAGCGGCTTCCTCGACCATGCCCCAAGTCTGCCGTGCTCCCGGCCCAGTTCGGATGACGGTTAATAACCGTTGAGCATGTGGAAAGTTTCCCGGCGACTCAACATCCTTGTCACCACATTTCTTCATTGATAGAAGCGCCTTTAACTGCTTGATCCTATTTCCAAAATCTCTGGCTCTTTCAGCCTGGGCCGGGGAAATACGGCAGATGTCCTCCCCTTGCCTGTATGGTAGTTTCGCCGGCTTCTTGCGCGCTTCCTTATCCTCGGCTGACGAGCTTCGTTGCCTTTTTGATGGTGGAGGCATCTGTTTTGGGGGAGAGGGACAGGGAGAGAGACATGGAGACATCCGGAAATAATTGATGACAGGACTGGGGTCTCGACTGCGAGGGGAAGGTTTCCGGGGAGTGGGTTGTAATGAGTGTGTTTCCTTTGTTTTCCCAGGCTTTTTCTTTTGAGGGGAGGACGGGGCAGAGGCCGAGGAGCGAGACGGACGTTTTTGTAGATCTTTAATCAAGTCCTCCGATGGACGAAATGGCCGCTTTTCAAGTTGTTTCTTTAGCTTTTTGATCTTCTCCATTTTTTCATAGCCAGGGTCGTAGGCTTTTTTAAGATCTTCTAAATTTGGAGCCGCCCAAGCCGAGGCATCGCCCTTTTTGCTGGTGGAGGGAGTGGGGCTGTTCGTGCCTTTAGTCTTTGGGGTCTCCGGGGACCGAGATTCCGCAGCTTGGCGCTTCCCCCTGGCCCTGCCAACAACCAGCCACTCTCCCTTTGCCTTCTCCGTGGCTGCACTTGCAGCTGGTGATGGTTTTTCGGGGGGTGAGGGAACTTTCTTGTTCCCAACCGGGGTAACTGCCGCACCGGTCCTGGGTATTGGCATGCCCACTACGGGCGAGACGGATGTAACAGGAGCGGCCAGAGGGGGATTTTGGTCGATTGGAGCCTGGCTTCCAGAGGCCTTCTTCTCTGGGCAGGAGGAGGAGAGGTGACCAGTCTCTCCACACCTCCAGCATTTTGGTTTGCGGCCGGACACCATCACCGGCAAGCTCAGGCCCCCTACGTCAAGACAGTTGGGGATGGTCTTGAAGGTCTCTTGGTCGATCATCATATCGAAAGACCATCCCCCGTTCAGGTCATCGCAGGAGGCATCTAAAATTTGGCCAAACTGCGAAAAGTAGGCAGCCAGATGCTCCCCGATGACCTGAGGAGGAACCTCATACACTGCTACCTTGGTCCTTTGTTTGCCATCATACATAATTCTAAAAGAAAGATCTTTTGTTGATATGTCTTCAATCGCCAATTTTAGGCACTCTTCTGGCGTGGGTAGCAGTATGTCCCACAAGAAGAAGCGCGCCCCTTTAATTATTCTTAAGGGCTTATACCCCTTTGACTGCAGTGTTTTCAACACTGTGTCTTTCGTGCTGCGACAAATCTTGCGCGTACGCTTGTCCACCACGAAGACTGACACTATTCTTTTTTCAATCCTCTTTAATTCTTGGGGATCTACCAAGAGCCCACCTTCTACAACAAGGTGTGCGTAGCTCTTAGCTCTCTCCAAGAACTCCGTCAGATTGATCTTGACTTTCGGAGGGGACTTCCAGCCACAGGGCGATTCCCCGGCCTCCGCATCTTTCGTTGTCTTGTCTTTGTTTCCAGGTTCCATAACCTCTTCCTGACCATTCTCGGCCACTGCTGCTTTCACAACATTTCCTTGGTCCTTTCCATTGTCCTGCCCTCCTCCCGGGAGAGGGGGAAAAGCTTCATCGGTTTTTTCCGGTGGACCCTTCCAAGGGGGGTCGAAGCTTAATTTTTTCTTTATAGACCGACTTGTGTCGGTCATTTTAAAGTTTTAAAGCACTATGCCACACACTTTTTTTTTTTTCCTCCACCAATCAAAATTCAACTTATATATAGGGGTGGGAAAAGGCGGGAGTAAAAATAGAAAATATAAAGAAAACAAATAACTAACAACACAAAATATACAAAAAAATCAAGACAAGAAAACGGTTTTAAAATAAAAACAACAAACCCCGAAGGATTTTAAAAATGAATACAAAATACGATTAGCCTATTACGGCAAAACACTAGCCTTTAACGGCCAAAAAATAAACAAAATTGATAAACTACGAAAAGAAACTAAAAATAGCCTTAAATGGCAAAAAAGCGGGTAGCCTCTTGAGAGGTTTACAAAAATAAAAGGGGGGGAAAACAATAACTTGTACAAACAAACTTTACGAGTTACAAAGAATTAATTCACAAAAAATTTAAAATAAAACAAACAGAAAAACGAAGAGTTGCCTCAACGGCTACTCCCGACAAAGAAAATAGGGGGAGGGGCTAAAATTAAATTTAAACGGTTTAACTAAACTTTACAAAATAAAGAATTAACGAAAATAAATTTAAACAACGATTAAACTTTACAAATGTACAATTAAATTAAATGCACAAGGAAAACAAATACAAACAAATACAAACAAACAAAAAGAAAACGAAAAGTCTCCTAACGGCGACTTCCGCAAAAGAAAAACTGGGGAGGGGCTGAAAAAAAGAAAAGTTAAATTGGAAGAAAAATAAAAATCAGCTAATTCTTCAGCTTCTGGTCAAAATAGGGACAGTTAACAAAATATAAATATGGCACTTAAGGCCAAACAGATACTGAAAAAAAAGAAAAAGTAAAATAAACTCAAAACGGCCGACCTAAATAAAAACAAATATGGCCGCCAAAAATACGAAAATAAAAACAAAAAAGCTAGAAGAATAAAAAGAAAAGAACAAAGTAAATAAACGAAAAAGAAAATAAATAAAAATAAACTTAGCTCAACAAAAAGGTCTTTTTTGTAAAATAAAAAGTCCAAATGAGTGAATCAGTTTTTTTTAAACAAAAAGTGTCTGACGCTCGCCAAAACAAGGTCGGAGAAAATGACAACAAACGTCAAAAACTGGGCAAGAACTTCATTATTTATTGTACAGAAGTACAAATGCGGCACAAGGCCTAATACGGGGATGGGGAAAGGCTGGTCATCAACTGTCCTATATTTAACTTAGCTATTCACTTTCGTTGACCCTGACACGCTTACAATAACCTTTCACCATAAAACCACATTTTTACTTACCATTCTTACCACGTCCACCATAATACCTCAGGTTCTCTATGTAGTCCTACTTAACTCCCATATGTACAATGTTCAGTGGAGGGCATGGGCAGAAATAACAACATTTAAAATCCCCAATGATTTTATACAATGAAAATAAGATATGTACAAGAAACTAAACAAAATCATATTAGTAATAAAAGCCCCCCACTACTCTAATAATGTGACAGCAAAATCACTTCCCCGGACGAAATATAATGCGTGGCTTTAGAAGTATAATACCATATATCCGATCAGCAATTACTCACACAATCACTCACACATTTAAACATCATAACAAAAACGAAAAGCACACTTGAAAAATAACGAAAGTCGCCACGCATCCACCGGGGAACTAACATTGTCGAACACCTAAGGAGGGAAGGGAAGGGGGGTTAAACTAAAGAAAAATAGGGGAGAAAAAAGAAAAGGGGGCCAATGAGCAATCATAACCTAGCTAAGTTAACATTGAAGCCAAAAAACAGAAAATCAAACTTTCCCTACACTAACCTAACAGGGACGGGGTGCACATGTTCAGCCCAGCACACCCAATATCCTGATGCCTAACCAGCATCAAACAACCACTCCAGGTCAGCACCTTTCACTCGACAGAATCGCGCAAGACTCACCCACCTTTTGCCAAATTCAGATGGAGTGAGTCGTTTCCTTTCCGTCCTGATCTTGACTTTAAGCTGATGCTTAAAGAACAAGATCAGTTGGGAAGAGGTAAACTTCTCATCACCATAGAATTCCTTCTGTCGCGTCGTCCAAATCACGATTCGCATAACACCTAGTAAGCAAAAGAGCACATAGTGCTCAGCCCTAGATAACGGAGGTACGACATTGCTACAAACAGAACTAGCCTCAAGGACAAAGAACTTTCCACGCAGCATACGAACCATGAGGTCTTCAAGAAACTTACACAACGGAGCAACAACACTGCAGTGGAAGAAGGCATGATCGACGGTTTCCGTCGTCAGCCCACAACGCACGCAGGTTGATTTTGGTGTTAGGCCCGCTGCATGAAGCCTCTTGCCTACCCAGAGAGCCTTTCGAATCATCAGCCAGGTGAGTGATGCCTCATCGTTAGTGAGACATTTCAACCCAGGCGCCCAAGGCCATATGGAGCGAGCCTCCTGCTTCGTAAGCCCGAGCTCGCCAATCAGTTCATCTTGAACGGCCCCCCTAACTAAAACCCGATATAATGCCCTAAGAGACAACGATTGGGCGTTGGAGAGGCCATCCGTAGCCCGCAAGAGAAACTGGAGAGCCAAACGACATTCTTTATAGAAGGAGCACTCGCCACGAGGAGTACGGCCGGCCTCCTCCTCCGACAAATGCACACTTCTCAGGGATGGAAAGTTTTTATGGACGTCCTCTTGAACGAGGGCGCCGTTCTCATCCTCCAGCATACACATTCGATCCAGGAATCTAATGCGAAGCGTGTGTTGACGAATCTCAACGCTAGGCATGCCCAGACCGCCCTCAGATGGATGCAGGCAACAGATCTCGCGACGTACCTTGGGAGACTTGCCTTCTCCCCAAAGGAAGGAGAACAAGAACTGAATTAAACCCAAACGAATGGCACACGGGAGAGGAAGTACCGAGAGTCGGTAAAGGAGAATCGGGTAGATGTGCGAGGCACATACTTCCGCCCTCCCCTTTAAGGAGAGCTTCCTCCGAGTCCACAGACGAACTGCGCCCTCGGCCTTCTCTCGAACCTCCGACCAATTCATTTCCAACTGGAGATCAGGACCGAAAAAGACGCCGAGAATCTTGATCGGCCCGTCCGTCCAGAGGAAAGGTCCGGGAAGAGAAACTCCCTTCCACGCACCCAATCGCAAGCCAACAGACTTATCGCGATTGATCTTGGCCCCTGTCACCGTCTCATAACATCTGATTTCTTTGCTGACTTCGTCAATCTCGGCTTTGCTCGACACAAAAACCGAAACGTCGTCAGCATAGGCGGAGTACCTGGCCGAGGTGGTAGCACCAGGTACGGAAATTCCGCGAAGGACCGGATTCGCCTTTAACTTGCGAAGGAATGGCTCCAACGCAAGAACGTACAGCAAAGGCGAAAGTGGACAACCTTGACGAATGGAGCGAGATAAAGTGAAGGGCTTCGATCTTACCCCATTCACTTCCACCAGCGCACCGGGGGACTCATACAGCAGTCGGATCCAGGAGCGAAAGTACGGCCCGAAACCGGCGGCGGAAAGGACAGACTCCAAGAAACGATGGTCAACCCTATCGAATGCCTTGGACTGATCCAAATTGATCAGCGCGGCTTCGGTGTCGGTTTTCTCGATGATCAGGCGTACCAAATGAAGGTTGTCCTGAATAGTCCTGCCCTTCACAGCACAAGTCTGCTCGGGGCCAATCAGACTAGAGAGGACAGCCTGCAAACGGCCGGCCAAGATCTTGGCAAAAATCTTTAAGTCAGTATTTAACATCGTTAAAGGCCGATAATTATCTATGCCACCCCCACCGCTCTTGCTCTTGCGAAGCAACTTGATTACACCCCTGGTGAAGCGTCGAGGTATAGACCCCTGCTTCATCCAGTTGTTATAAACAAGAGCCAGCAGAGGAACAAGAACGGACGACTGCCTCAAGTACAGTTCGTAGGGAAGACCATCCAATCCTGGAGTTTTGTCCCGGCCAACCAATTTCAGCGCATCCCAGATTTCCGACTCTGTTATGGGCCCCTCGCACCTAGCCGCTTCAGCCGCCTCGAGGCGGGGAAAGTCAGCCAAATAGGTGTCGAACTGAGCAGAGCTCAGACCGGGCTCCCTGGTGAAAAGATCCTGGAAGTAATCCCGAAAAGCTCCACATATACCCACGTCTGTAGTCACGGTACGACCATCCGGCAATGTGATGTCCTTGATATGCCGATTGGCTGCTTGCCTAGCTTCCTCTGCACGCAATTCTGCGGCCATATTCGTTGCCTCAGAAGACATTCTTTTTAACCTAGCCCTAACTACCAGAGCTTGATCCTTCTTGATAGCCAAGGAGGCCAGCTCGGCCCTAGCTAAGGCTACGTCCCCACTATTACGGGATTTAACTGCCCGATCAACTTTTTTCTCTAACGTCGATTGCGCCGCTAAATTAGCTAAGTTGAGCCGACGGCTATAGTCGGCAGCAAACGACCTAATTTTGGATTTAAGTGTATCCCACCACTTATTCCCAACCACAGCCCCCGTCAGTTCCCGCTTTAGTGTTAGTAAAAGCTGGTGCTGGAAATCTTGGCTATCAAATAATGACGCGTTCAATTTCCAGTAGCCAGCCAACTTAACCTTAGGCTTATCTAAGTTTACACGAACCCGGACGAGCCTATGATCCGTGTAAACTATGGAATGGAAACTTGGACAACCTAAGAGCCCTACGTCGACTCTCCTAACTAGGACTCGGTCGAGGTAGCTTGCGCGTACCTTCGAATCCGAGCTGCCCCTATTAGTCCAAGTCCACACTACCTCCCGGGGGTGTTCATTTCGGTATTTATCGACAAGATCATTCCTGTCGATAAATTCCCGAAATGGTTTCACATCCGGGTTGTTAGTACCCGATCTTTCTCCTATACGATCCTTCTCAGGGTCAAGGACGGCATTCCAATCCCCCGCTAAAATTACCCGCCTCGATGTTCCAAAGAACGACTCGAGCTGCCGAAACAAAGCAGGACGCTCCGCATGGACATTGGGCGCATAAACCCCAATGAGGCGAAAAGACTTCTCCTTTATGGTAATATCCAGCACACAAATCCTGCCCGCTGGATCCGCGAAGACAAGCGTACACGCCGCACCCAAAGACTTGCTCACTAGCCAGGAAACACCTCTAGAACGACCATCAAAACATGCTGAATAGAGATCGTAATCCCTAGACAGTATGCCCTCATAGTCGCCAGTTAAAAACCGGGTCTCCTGCAGACAACAAACATCCACCCCGAGGCGCTGGAGATCATGAAGGAGTCTCACCCTCCGAGACTCAGACCTCAGCCCCCGGGCATTCAAGCTTGCTAACCAGAGAGCCATTATGATCCTTAATTAGGGTTGGGGTCCTGGACAGAACATGGACGGGGAAAGGATGCCGACAGCCTCTCCCATTGACCCATGGCCCATCTCATTCTTGATGGTGCCGTCAGAGGAGATGCCGCCAACATCCCAGGGAAAGGTTAGTTTTAGTGCCCTATAGAGGGAGGGGTGAACTAAAACCGGGACCCGTCCTGAACAAAATTTTTCTAAGTTTGTGATCCTTTCCGATTTTGTCGTGATGATTGGTGGAGTCATTTCTATTTCTTTAGCCGCCTCCTCGACCATGCCCCACGCCTGCCGCGCCCCCGACCCCGTGCGGATAACTGTTAATATCCTCTGTGCAGTTGGGAAGTTTTGCGGCACTTCTACGTCTTTGTCTCCGCACTTCTTCATCGCCAAGAGCGCGTTGAGTTGTTTGATTCTGTTTCCAAAGCTCTTGGCCCTTTCGGCCTGGGCCGGGGAAATACGGCAGATGTCCTCCCCTTGCCTGTAAGGCACTTTTGTAGGTTTTTTTCGTGTTTCCTTGTCTTCAGATGAAGAACTCCTTTGCCTTTTTGATGGAGGCGGCATCTGTTTTGGAGGAGAGGGACAGGGAGAGAGGCAGGGAGAAACTTTAAAATAGTTTATGATTGGGCTGGGGTCTCGACTTCGAGGGGATGGTTTTCGGGGTGTAGGCTGTGACGAATGAATCTTTTTGTTGTTGCTGGTGTTTTTCTTTTTAGGGGAGGACGGGGCAGAGGCCGAGGGGCGAGCTGGACGGTTTTTGAGCTGTTGCTTCAGGTCTTCTGAAGGCCGAAATGGCCGTTTTTCGAGTTGTTTTTTTAACTCTTTGATTTTTTCCATTTTTTTGTAGCCAGGATCGTAGGCTCTTCTCAATTCTTCCAGTTTGGGGGCTGACCAGGCCGAGGCATCGCCCTTCTTGCTGGTGGAGGGAGTGGGGCTGTTCGTGCCTTTAGTCTTTGGGGTCTCCAGGGACCGAGGTTCCGCTGCTTGGCGCTTCCCCCTGGCCCTGCCAACAACCAGCCACTCCCCCTTCTCCTTCCCCGAGGCTGCACTTGCAGCTGGTGATGGTTTTTCGGGGGGTGAGGGAACTTTTTTGTTCCCAACCGGGGTAACTGCCGCACCGGTCCTGGGTATTGGCATGCCCACTACAGGCGAGACGGATGTTACAGAAGCGGCCAGAGGGGGAGTTTGGTCGACTGGGGCCTGGCTTCCAGAGGACTTCTTCTCTGGGCAGGAGGAGGAGAGGTGACCAATCTCTCCGCACCTCCAGCATTTGGGTTTGCGACCGGTAACTATTACCGGTAGGCTCAGGCCCCCTACGTCAAGACAGTTGGGGATAGTCTCGAAGTCTTCACGGCTGATCATAATATCAAAAGACCATCCCCCGGTCAGATCATCGCAGGAGACATCTAAAATTTGGCCAAACTGCGAAAAGTAGGCCGCCAGATGCTCCCCGATGACCTGAGGAGGAACCTCAAACACTGCTACCTTGGTCCTTTGTTTGCCATCATACACAATTCTAAATATCAGATCTTTAGTTTTCAGGTCTTCAGTTGCCAATTTTAGGCAATCTTCTGGCGTGGGTAGCAGTATGTCCCACATGAAGAAGCCCGCACCTTTCACTATCCTTTAGGGCTTATACCCCTTTGACTGCAGTGTTTTCAACACTGTGTCTTTCGTGCTGCGACAAATCTTGCGCGTACGCTTGTCCACCACGAAGACTGACACTATTCTTTTTTCAATCCTCTTTAATTCTTGGGGATCTACCAAGAGCCCACCTTCTACGACAAGGTGTGCGTAGCTCTTAGCTCTCTCCAAGAACTCCGTCAGATTGATCTTAACTTTCGGGGGGGACTTCCAGCCACAGGGCGATTCCCCGGCCTCAGCATCTTTCGTTGTCTTGTCTTTGTTTCCTTCTTCCGTTCCAGGTTCCTTAACCCCTTCCTGACCATTCTCGGCCATTGCTGCTTTCACAACATTTCCTTGGTCCTTTCCATTGTCCTGCCCTCCTCCCGGGAGAGGGGGAAAAGCTTCATCGGTTTTTTCCGGTGGACCCTTCCAAGGGGGGTCGAAGCTTAATTTTTTCTTTATAGACCGACTTGTGTCGGTCATTTTAAAGTTTTAAAGCACTATGCCACACACTTTTTTTTTTCCACCAATCAAAAATCAACTTATATATAGGGGTGGGAAAAGGCGGGAGTAAAAATAGAAAATATAAAGAAAACAAATAAATAACAACACAAAATGTACAAAAAAACAAGACAAGAAAACGGTTTTAAAATAAAAACAACAAACCCCGAAGGATTTTAAAAATGAATACAAAGTACGATTAGCCTATTTACGGCAAAACACTAGCCTTTAACGGCCCAAAAATAAACAAAATTGATAACTACGAAAAGAAACTAAAAATAGCCTTAAATGGCAAAAAAGGGGGTAGCCTCTTGAGAGGTTTACAAAAATAAAAGGGGGGGAAAAACAATAACTTGTACAAACAATAAACTTTACGAGTTACAAAGCACTAATTCACAAAGAATTTAGAATAAAACAAACAGAAAAACGAGGAGTTGCTTAAAAGGCTACTCCCGACAAAGAAAATAGGGGGAGGGGCTAAAATTAAATTTAAGTGGTTTAACTAAACTTTACAAAATAAAAGGAATTAACGAAAATAAATTTAAACAACGATTAAACTTTACAAATATACAATCAAATTAAATACACAAAGAAAACAAATACAAACAAATACAAACAAACAAAAAGAAAACAAAAAGTCTCCTAACGGCGACTTCCGAAAAAGAAAAACTGGGGAGGGGCTGAAAAAAAGAAAAGTTAAAGTGGAAGAAAAATAAAAATCAGCTAATTCTTCAGTTTCTTGTCAAATAGGGACAGTTAAAAAAATATAAATATGGCACTTAAGGCCAAACAGATACTGAAAAAAATAAAAATAAAAATAAACTCAAAACGGCCGACCTAAATAAAAACAAATATGGCCGCCAAAAATACGAAAATAAAAACAAAAAAGCTAGAAGAATAAAAAAAGAAAAGAACAAAGTAAATAAAACGAAAAAGAAAAGAAATAAAAATAAACTTAGCTCTACAAAAAGGGGCTTTTTTGTAAAATAAACAGTCCAAATAAGTGAATCACAGTTTTTTTTAAACAAAAAGTGTCTGACGCTCGCCAAAACAAGGTCGGAGAAAATGACAACAAACGTCAAAAACTGGGCAAGAACTTCATTATTTATTGTACTGAAGTACAAATGTGGCACAAGGCCTAATACGGGGATGGGGAAGGCTGGTCATCAACTGTCCTATATTTAACTTAGCTATTCACTTTCGTTGACCCTGACACGCTAACAATAACCTTTCACCATAAAACCACATTTTTACTTACCATTCTTACCACGTCCACCATAATACCTCAGGTTCTCTATGTAGTCCTACTTAACTCCCATATGTACAATGTTCAGTGGAGGGCATGGGCAGAAATAACAACATTTAAAATTCCCCAATGATTTTATACAATGAAAGTAAGATATATACATGAAACTAAACAAAATCATATTAGTAATAAAAAGCCCCCCACTACTCTAATATTGTGACAGCAAAATCACTTCCCCGGACGAAACATAATGCGTGGCTTTATGAATATAATACCATATGTCCGATCAGCAATCACTCACACAATCACTCACAGATTTAAACATCATAACAAAAAACGAAAAACACACTTGAAAAATAACGAAAGTCGCCACGCATCCACCGGGGAACTAACATTGTTGAACACCTAAGGTGGGAAGGGAAGGGGGGTTAAGCTAAAGAAAAATAGGGGACAAAAAAGAAAAGGGGGCCAATGAGCAATCATAACCTAGCTAAGTTAACATTGAAGCCAAAAACAGAAAAATCAAACTTTCCCTACACTAACCTAACAGGGTCGGGGTGCACATGTTCTGCCCAGCACACCCAATATCCTGATGCCTAACCAGCATCAAACAACCACTCCAGGTCAGCACCTTTCACTCGACAGAATCGCGCAAGGCTCACCCACCTTTTGCCAAATTCAGATGGAGTGAGTCGTTTCCTTTCCGTCCTGATCTTGACTTTAAGCTGATGCTTAAAGAACAAGATCAGTTGGGAAGAGGTAAACTTCTCATCACCATAGAATTCCTTCTGTCGCGTCGTCCAAATCACGACTCGCATAACACCTAGTAAGCAAAAGAGCACATAGTGCTCAGCCCTAGATAACGGAGGCACGACATTGCTACAAACAGAACTAGCCTCAAGGACAAAGAACTTTCCACGCAGCATACGAACCATGAGGTCTTCAAGAAACTTACACAACGGAGCAACAACACTGCAGTGGAAGAAGGCATGATCGACGGTTTCCGTCGTCAGCCCACAACGCACGCAGGTTGATTTTGGTGTTAGGCCCGCTGCATGAAGCCTCTTGCCTACCCAGAGAGCCTTTCGAATCATCAGCCAGGTGAGTGATGCCTCATCGTTAGTGAGACATTTCAACCCAGGCGCCCAAGGCCATATGGAGCGAGCCTCCTGCTTCGTAAGCCCGAGCTCGCCAATCAGTTCATCTTGAACGGCCCCCCTAACTAAAACCCGATATAATGCCCTAAGAGACAACGATTGGGCGTTGGAGAGGCCATCCGTAGCCCGCAAGAGAAACTGGAGAGCCAAACGACATTCTTTATAGAAGGAGCACTCGCCACGAGGAGTACGGCCGGCCTCCTCCTCCGACAAATGCACACTTCTCAGGGATGGAAAGTTTTTATGGACGTCCTCTTGAACGAGGGCGCCGTTCTCATCCTCCAGCATACACATTCGATCCAGGAATCTAATGCGAAGCGTATGTTGACGAATCTCAACGCTAGGCATGCCCAGACCGCCCTCAGATGGATGCAGGCAACAGATCTCGCGACGTACCTTGGGAGACTTGCCTTCTCCCCAAAGGAAGGAGAACAAGAGCTGAATTAAACCCAAACGAATGGCACACGGGACAGGAAGTACCGAGAGTCGGTAAAGGAGAATCGGGTAGATGTGCGAAGCACATACTTCCGCCCTCCCCTTTAAGGAGAGCCTCCTCCGAGTCCACAGACGAACTGCGCCCTCGGCCTTCTCTCGAACCTCCGACCAATTCATTTCCAACTGGAGATCAGGACCGAAAAAGACGCCGAGAATCTTGATCGGCCCGTCCGTCCAGAGGAAAGGTCCGGGAAGAGAAACTCCCTTCCACGCACCCAATCGCAAGCCAACAGACTTATCGCGATTGATCTTGGCCCCTGTCACCATCTCATAACATCTGATTTCTTTGCTGACTTCGTCAATCTCGGCTTTGCTCGACACAAAAACCGAAACGTCGTCAGCATAGGCGGAGTACCTGGCCGAGGTGGTAGCACCAGGTACGGAAATTCCGCGAAGGACCGGATTCGCCTTTAACTTGCGAAGGAATGGCTCCAACGCAAGAACGTACAGCAAAGGCGAAAGTGGACAACCTTGACGAATGGAGCGAGATAAAGTGAAGGGCTTCGATCTTACCCCATTCACTTCCACCAGCGCACCGGGGGACTCATACAGCAGTCGGATCCAGGAGCGAAAGTACGGCCCGAAACCGGCGGCGGAAAGGACAGACTCCAAGAAACGATGGTCAACCCTATCGAATGCCTTGGACTGATCCAAATTGATCAGCGCGGCTTCGGTGTCGGTTTTCTCGATGATCAGGCGTACCAAATGAAGGTTGTCCTGAATAGTCCTGCCCTTCACAGCACAAGTCTGCTCGGGGCCAATCAGACTAGAGAGGACAGCCTGCAAACGGCCGGCCAAGATCTTGGCAAAAATCTTTAACTCAGTATTTAACATCGTTAAAGGCCGATAATTATCTATGCCACCCCCACCGCTCTTGCTCTTGCGAAGCAACTTGATTACACCCCTGGTGAAGCGACGAGGTATAGACCCCTGCTTCATCCAGTTGTTATAAACAAGAGCCAGCAGAGGAACAAGAACGGACGACTGCCTCAAGTACAGTTCGTAGGGAAGACCATCCAAACCTGGAGTTTTGTCCCGGCCAACCAATTTCAGCGCATCCCAGATTTCCGACTCTGTTATGGGCCCCTCGCACCTAGCCGCTTCAGCCGCCGAGAGGCGGGGAAAGTCAGCCAAATAGGTGTCGAACTGAGCAGAGCTCAGACCGGGCTCCCTGGTGAAAAGATCCTGGAAGTAATCCCGAAAAGCTCCACATATACCCACGTCTGTAGTCACGGTACGACCATCCGGCAATGTGATGTCCTTGATATGCCGATTGGCTGCTTGCCTAGCTTCCTCTGCACGCAATTCTGCGGCCATATTCGTTGCCTCAGAAGACATTCTTTTTAACCTAGCCCTAACTACCAGAGCTTGATCCTTCTTGATAGCCAAGGAGGCCAGCTCGGCCCTAGCTAAGGCTACGTCCCCACTATTACGGGATTTAACTGCCCGATCAACTTTTTTCTCTAACGTCGATTGCGCCGCTAAATTAGCTAAGTTGAGCCGACGGCTATAGTCGGCAGCAAACGACCTAATTTTGGATTTAAGTGTATCCCACCACTTATTCCCAACCACAGCCCCCGTCAGTTCCCGCTTTAGTGTTAGTAAAAGCTGGTGCTGGAAATCTTGGCTATCAAATAATGACGCGTTCAATTTCCAGTAGCCAGCCAACTTAACCTTAGGCTTATCTAAGTTTACACGAACCCGGACGAGCCTATGATCCGTGTAAACTATGGAATGGAAACTTGGACAACCTAAGAGCCCTACGTCGACTCTCCTAACTAGGACTCGGTCGAGGTAGCTTGCGCGTACCTTCGAATCCGAGCTGCCCCTATTAGTCCAAGTCCACACTACCTCCCGGGGGTGTTCATTTCGGTATTTATCGACAAGATCATTCCTGTCGATAAATTCCCGAAATGGTTTCACATCCGGGTTGTTAGTACCCGATCTTTCTCCTATACGATCCTTCTCAGGGTCAAGGACGGCATTCCAATCCCCCGCTAAAATTATCCGCCTCGATGTTCCAAAGAACGACTCGAGCTGCCGAAACAAAGCAGGACGCTCCGCATGGACATTGGGCGCATAAACCCCAATGAGGCGAAAAGACTTCTCCTTTATGGTAATATCCAGCACACAAATCCTGCCCGCTGGATCCGCGAAGACAAGCGTACACGCCGCACCCAAAGACTTGCTCACTAGCCAAGAAACACCTCTAGAACGACCATCAAAACATGCTGAAAAGAGATCGTAATCCCTAGACAGTATGCCCTCATAGTCGCCAGCAAAAAACCGGGTTTCCTGCAGACAACATACATCCACCCCGAGGCGCTGGAGATCATGAAGGAGTCTCACCCTCCGAGACTCAGACCTCAGCCCCCGGGCATTTACACTTGCTAACCAAAGAGCCATTGTGATCCTTAATTAGGGTTGGGGTCCGGGACAGAACATGGACGGGGAAAGGATGCCGACAGCCTCTCCCATAGATCCCTTGCCCATCTCTTTGTCAATGGAGCCGTCACGGGAGAGGCCACCAACATCCCAGGGAAATGTTAGTTTGAGAGCCCTGTAAAGGGAGGGGTGAACCAAAATTGGGACCCGTCCTACACAGAATTGTTTAGCTTTCTCTAACATTTCGTCATCTTTTGAGACTATAGGCGGAGACATTTTGATATGTTTTTCTGCCTCTAGCAGCATGTCCCAAACTTTGGCAGTTCCAGTCCCAGTGCGAACCACCGTGAGTAAGCGTTGTGCTTCTGGGAAGTTGTTGGGAATTTCTATGTCTCTCTCCTTGCATTTCTTCATTGCAAGAAGAATTTTAAGCTTGTTTATCCTATTTCCAAAGTTTTTCGCTCTTTCCTCTTGGGCATAAGAGATTTTACACACCACTTTACCCATTAAATGTGAGGCTTTTGATGTTTTTTTTTTTTTGGCTCTCTATCATCTTGGGTGGGGCTCCTATGCCTCTTAGCAGGCAGGGGTAATTTATTGTTGGGGGAAGGACTGGGAGACGGTTGGGAAGGTATACGGAAAGGGCTGGGGTCCCTACTAAGAGGGGTGGATTTTCTGGGCGTGGGCTGAGCTGAATTGGTTTTTCTTTTTTCGGTTTTGTTTTTTTCGGGAGAGGATGGGGCAGAGGCCGAAGGGCAGGGTGTACGTTGGGCCAGTTGCTTTTTTAGATCATCTGATGGACGAAATGGTCGTTTCTCCAAGGATCGCTTCAGCTCTTTTATTTTCTGAAACTTATCATAACCTGGGTCGTAAGCCCTCCTGAGGTCTTCTAATTTAGGGGCCGACCAGGCCGAGGCATCGCCCTTCTTGCTGGTGGAGGGAGTGGGGCTGTTTGTGCCTTTCGTCTTAGGGGTATCTGGGGACCGAGGTTCCGCTGCTTGGCGCTTCCCCCTGGCCCTGCCAACAACCAGCCACTCCCCCTTTTCCTTCTCCGAGGCTGCACTAGCAGTTGGCGAAGGTTTTTCGGGGGGTGAGGGAACTTTTTTGTTCCCAACCGGGGTAACTGCCGCACCGGTCCTGGGTATTGGCATGCCCACTACGGGCGAGACGGATGTAACAGGAGCGGCCAGAGGGGGATTTTGGTCGATTGGAGCCTGGCTTCCAGAGGCCTTCTTCTCTGGGCAGGAGGAGGAGAGGTGACCAGTCTCTCCACACCTCCAGCATTTTGGTTTGCGGCCGGACACCATCACCGGCAAGCTCAGGCCCCCTACGTCAAGACAGTTGGGGATGGTCTTGAAGGTCTCTTGGTCGATCATCATATCGAAAGACCATCCCCCGTTCAGGTCATCGCAGGAGGCATCTAAAATTTGGCCAAACTGCGAAAAGTAGGCAGCCAGATGCTCCCCGATGACCTGAGGAGGAACCTCATACACTGCTACCTTGGTCCTTTGTTTGCCATCATACATAATTCTAAATGTAAGCTCTTTTGTTGATAGGTCTTCAGTCGCCAATTTAAGGCACTCTTCTGGCGTGGGTAGCAGTATGTCCCACAAGAAGAAGCGCGCCCCTTTAATTATTCTTAAGGGCTTATACCCCTTTGACTGCAGTGTTTTCAACACTGTGTCTTTCGTGCTGCGACAAATCTTGCGCGTACGCTTGTCCACCACGAAGACTGACACTATTCTTTTTTCAATCCTCTTTAATTCTTGGGGATCTACCAAGAGCCCACCTTCTACGACAAGGTGTGCGTAGCTCTTAGCTCTCTCCAAGAACTCCGTCAGATTGATCTTGATTTTCGGAGGGGACTTCCAGCCACAGGGCGATTCCCCGGCCTCATCATCTTTCGTTGTCTTGTTTTCCTTTTTTTCTTTATCATCTTCGTCTTCATTTGATTGACCATTATCGGCCATCTTTGATTTGGTCGGTATAAGTTTTTCCTCCTTCTCTTTTGTAGGAAGGGGTGGAAACGTCTCATCATTTTTATCTGGAGGTTTCTTCCAAGGGGGGTCGAATGAGAGTTTTTTCTTTATGGACCGACTACTGTCGGCCATTTTGAAATTTTAAACTCAGCTCAGTTTTTTTTTTTTTTTCCAAACTATTTAAAAGTATGGGAGGGGTGGGAGAAAGCGGGAGCAAAATGGGAGAGAGAAAAAAATACACAAAGTAAACTATTAAGGACAAGATAACGGTTTTACCACAAGAATAAGCCCCGAAGGATTTCAGAAAATAATAACAAATCAGCCAATGACGGCAAGCAAAAATTACAAAAACTGGTAAATTAAAAACTAGCCTTTAACGGCCACAAATAAACTTTAAGTAAAAATTGCCTTAAAAGGCAAGAAACAGCCTCGTGAGAGGTTTAATAAACTATCAGTTAAACAAATTCATACAATAAACTAAACAAATTACAATTACACAAGGGAAAAAAATAAACAGAAAAACCAAGGGTAGCCTAAACGGCTACTCCCGACAAAGATAATACGGGGAGGGGCTAAAATTAAATTTAAGCGGTTAAACTACACTTTGCAAAAAGAATTAACAAAAAAAGACAACGATTAAACTTTACAAATGTACAATTAAATTAAATGCAAAAAAAAATACAAATACAAACAAACAAAAAGAAAACGAAAAGTCTCCTAACGGCGACTTCCGCACAAGAAAAACTGGGGAGGGGCTGAAAAAAAGAAAAGTTAAATTGGAAGAAAAATAAAAATCAGCTAATTCTTCAGCTTCTGGTCAAAATAGGGACAGTTAAAAAATATAAATATGGCACTTAAGGCCAAACAGATACTGAAAAAAATAAAAATAAAAATAAACTCAAAACGGCCGACCTAAATAAAAACAAATATGGCCGCCAAAAATACGAAAATAAAAACAAAAAAGCTAGAAGAATAAAAAGAAAAGAACAAAGTAAATAAACGAAAAAGAAAATAAATAAAAATAAACTTAGCTCAACAAAAAGGTCTTTTTTGTAAAATAAACAGTCCAAATAAGTGAATCACAGTTTTTTGAAACAAAAAGTTCGACGCTTGTCAAAACAAGGTCCGAGAAGTCAGAAAATGACAACAAACGTCAAAAACTGGGCAAGAACTTCATTATTTATTGTACGATATGTACAAATGTGGCACAAGGCCTAATACGGGGATGGGGAAGGCTGGTCATCAATTGTCCTAAATTAACTTAGCTATTCACTTTCGTTGACCCTGACACGCTAACAATAATCCTTTCACCATAATACCACATTTTTACTTACCATTCTTACCACGTCCACCATAATACCTCAGGTTCTCTATGTAGTCCTACTTAACTCCCATATGTACAATGTTCAGTGGAGGGCATGGGCAGAAAATAACAACATTTAGAATTCCCCAATGATTTTATACAATGAAAGTAATATATGTACAAGAAACTAAACAAAATCGTATTAGTAATAAAAGCCCCCCACTACTCTAATATTGTGACAGCAAAATCACTTCCCCGGACGAAATATAATGCGTGGCTTTAGAAGTATAATACCATATATCCGATCAGCAATTACTCACACAATCACTCACACATTTAAACATCATAACAAAAACGAAAAGCACACTTGAAAAATAACGAAAGTCGCCACGCATCCACCGGGGAACTAACATTGTTGAACACCTAAGGTGGGAAGGGAAGGGGGGTTAAACTAAAGAAAAATAGGGGACAAAAAAGAAAAGGGGGCCAATGAGCAATCATAACCTAGCTAAGTTAACAATGAAGCAAAAAACAGAAAATTAAACTTTCCCTACACTAACCTAACAGGGACGGGGTGCACATGTTCTGCCCAGCACACCCAATATCCTGATGCCTAACCAGCATCAAACAACCACTCCAGGTCAGCACCTTTCACTCGACAGAATCGCGCAAGACTCACCCACCTTTTGCCAAATTCAGATGGAGTGAGTCGTTTCCTTTCCGTCCTGATCTTGACTTTAAGCTGATGCTTAAAGAACAAGATCAGTTGGGAAGAGGTAAACTTCTTATCACCATAGAATTCCTTCTGTCGCGTCGTCCAAATCACGATTCGCATAACACCTAGTAAGCAAAAGAGCACATAGTGCTCAGCCCTAGATAACGGAGGTACGACATTGCTACAAACAGAACTAGCCTCAAGGACAAAGAACTTTCCACGCAGCATACGAACCATGAGGTCTTCAAGAAACTTACACAACGGAGCAACAACACTGCAGTGGAAGAAGGCATGATCAACGGTTTCCGTCGTCAGCCCACAACGCACGCAGGTTGATTTTGGTGTTAGGCCCGCTGCATGAAGCCTCTTGCCTACCCAGAGAGCCTTTCGAATCATCAGCCAGGTGAGTGATGCCTCATCGTTAGTGAGACATTTCAACCCAGGCGCCCAAGGCCATATGGAGCGAGCCTCCTGCTTCGTAAGCCCGAGCTCGCCAATCAGTTCATCTTGAACGGCCCCCCTAACTAAAACCCGATATAATGCCCTAAGAGACAACGATTGGGCGTTGGAGAGGCCATCCGTAGCCCGCAAGAGAAACTGGAGAGCCAAACGACATTCTTTATAGAAGGAGCACTCGCCACGAGGAGTACGGCCGGCCTCCTCCTCCGACAAATGCACACTTCTCAGGGATGGAAAGTTTTTATGGACGTCCTCTTGAACGAGGGCGCCGTTCTCATCCTCCAGCATACACATTCGATCCAGGAATCTAATGCGAAGCGTGTGTTGACGAATCTCAACGCTAGGCATGCCCAGACCGCCCTCAGATGGATGCAGGCAACAGATCTCGCGACGTACCTTGGGAGACTTGCCTTCTCCCCAAAGGAAGGAGAACAAGAACTGAATTAAACCCAAACGAATGGCACACGGGACAGGAAGTACCGAGAGTCGGTAAAGGAGAATCGGGTAGATGTGCGAGGCACATACTTCCGCCCTCCCCTTTAAGGAGAGCCTCCTCCGAGTCCACAGACGAACTGCGCCCTCGGCCTTCTCTCGAACCTCCGACCAATTCATTTCCAACTGGAGATCAGGACCGAAAAAGACGCCGAGAATCTTGATCGGCCCGTCCGTCCAGAGGAAAGGTCCGGGAAGAGAAACTCCCTTCCACGCACCCAATCGCAAGCCAACAGACTTATCGCGATTGATCTTGGCCCCTGTCACCGTCTCATAACATCTGATTTCTTTGCTGACTTCGTCAATCTCGGCTTTGCTCGACACAAAAACCGAAACGTCGTCAGCATAGGCGGAGTACCTGGCCGAGGTGGTAGCACCAGGTACGGAAATTCCGCGAAGGACCGGATTCGCCTTTAACTTGCGAAGGAATGGCTCCAACGCAAGAACGTACAGCAAAGGCGAAAGTGGACAACCTTGACGAATGGAGCGAGATAAAGTGAAGGGCTTCGATCTTACCCCATTCACTTCCACCAGCGCACCGGGGGACTCATACAGCAGTCGGATCCAGGAGCGAAAGTACGGCCCGAAACCGGCGGCGGAAAGGACAGACTCCAAGAAACGATGGTCAACCCTATCGAATGCCTTGGACTGATCCAAATTGATCAGCGCGGCTTCGGTGTCGGTTTTCTCGATGATCAGGCGTACCAAATGAAGGTTGTCCTGAATAGTCCTGCCCTTCACAGCACAAGTCTGCTCGGGGCCAATCAGACTAGAGAGGACAGCCTGCAAACGGCCGGCCAAGATCTTGGCAAAAATCTTTAAGTCAGTATTTAACATCGTTAAAGGCCGATAATTATCTATGCCACCCCCACCGCTCTTGCTCTTGCGAAGCAACTTGATTACACCCCTGGTGAAGCGACGAGGTATAGACCCCTGCTTCATCCAGTTGTTATAAACAAGAGCCAGCAGAGGAACAAGAACGGACGACTGCCTCAAGTACAGTTCGTAGGGAAGACCATCCAAACCTGGAGTTTTGTCCCGGCCAACCAATTTCAGCGCATCCCAGATTTCCGACTCTGTTATGGGCCCCTCGCACCTAGCCGCTTCAGCCGCCGAGAGGCGGGGAAAGTCAGCCAAATAGGTGTCGAACTGAGCAGAGCTCAGACCGGGCTCCCTGGTGAAAAGATCCTGGAAGTAATCCCGAAAAGCTCCACATATACCCACGTCTGTAGTCACGGTACGACCATCCGGCAATGTGATGTCCTTGATATGCCGATTGGCTGCTTGCCTAGCTTCCTCTGCACGCAATTCTGCGGCCATATTCGTTGCCTCAGAAGACATTCTTTTTAACCTAGCCCTAACTACCAGAGCTTGATCCTTCTTGATAGCCAAGGAGGCCAGCTCGGCCCTAGCTAAGGCTACGTCCCCACTATTACGGGATTTAACTGCCCGATCAACTTTTTCTCTAACGTCGATTGCGCCGCTAAATTAGCTAAGTTGAGCCGACGGCTATAGTCGGCAGCAAACGACCTAATTTTGGATTTAAGTGTATCCCACCACTTATTCCCAACCACAGCCCCCGTCAGTTCCCGCTTTAGTGTTAGTAAAAGCTGGTGCTGGAAATCTTGGCTATCAAATAATGACGCGTTCAATTTCCAGTAGCCAGCCAACTTAACCTTAGGCTTATCTAAGTTTACACGAACCCGGACGAGCCTATGATCCGTGTAAACTATGGAATGGAAACTTGGACAACCTAAGAGCCCTACGTCGACTCTCCTAACTAGGACTCGGTCGAGGTAGCTTGCGCGTACCTTCGAATCCGAGCTGCCCCTATTAGTCCAAGTCCACACTACCTCCCGGGGGTGTTCATTTCGGTATTTATCGACAAGATCATTCCTGTCGATAAATTCCCGAAATGGTTTCACATCCGGGTTGTTAGTACCCGATCTTTCTCCTATACGATCCTTCTCAGGGTCAAGGACGGCATTCCAATCCCCCGCTAAAATTATCCGCCTCGATGTTCCAAAGAACGACTCGAGCTGCCGAAACAAAGCAGGACGCTCCGCATGGACATTGGGCGCATAAACCCCAATGAGGCGAAAAGACTTCTCCTTTATGGTAATATCCAGCACACAAATCCTGCCCGCTGGATCCGCGAAGACAAGCGTACACGCCGCACCCAAAGACTTGCTCACTAGCCAAGAAACACCTCTAGAACGACCATCAAAACATGCTGAAAAGAGATCGTAATCCCTAGACAGTATGCCCTCATAGTCGCCAGCAAAAAACCGGGTTTCCTGCAGACAACATACATCCACCCCGAGGCGCTGGAGATCATGAAGGAGTCTCACCCTCCGAGACTCAGACCTCAGCCCCCGGGCATTTACACTTGCTAACCAAAGAGCCATTGTGATCCTTAATTAGGGTTGGGGTCCGGGACAGAACATGGACGGGGAAAGGATGCCGACAGCCTCTCCCATAGATCCCTTGCCCATCTCTTTGTCAATGGAGCCGTCACGGGAGAGGCCACCAACATCCCAGGGAAATGTTAGTTTGAGAGCCCTGTAAAGGGAGGGGTGAACCAAAATTGGGACCCGTCCTACACAGAATTGTTTAGCTTTCTCTAACATTTCGTCATCTTTTGAGACTATAGGCGGAGACATTTTGATATGTTTTTCTGCCTCTAGCAGCATGTCCCAAACTTTGGCAGTTCCAGTCCCAGTGCGAACCACCGTGAGTAAGCGTTGTGCTTCTGGGAAGTTGTTGGGAATTTCTATGTCTCTCTCCTTGCATTTCTTCATTGCAAGAAGAATTTTAAGCTTGTTTATCCTATTTCCAAAGTTTTTCGCTCTTTCCTCTTGGGCATAAGAGATTTTACACACCTCTTTACCCATTAAATGTGAGGCTTTTGATGTTTTTTTTTTTGGCTCTCTATCATCTTGGGTGGGGCTCCTATGCCTCTTAGCAGGCAGGGGTAATTTATTCTTGGGGGAAGGACTGGGAGACGGTTGGGAAGGTATACGGAAAGGGCTGGGGTCCCTACTAAGAGGGGTGGATTTTCTGGGCGTGGGCTGAGCTGAATTGGTTTTTCTTTTTTCGGTTTTGTTTTTTTCGGGAGAGGATGGGGCAGAGGCCGAAGGGCAGGGTGTACGTTGGGCCAGTTGCTTTTTTAGATCATCTGATGGACGAAATGGTCGTTTCTCCAAGGATCGCTTCAGCTCTTTTATTTTCTGAAACTTATCATAACCTGGGTCGTAAGCCCTCCTGAGGTCTTCTAATTTAGGGGCCGACCAGGCCGAGGCATCGCCCTTCTTGCTGGTGGAGGGAGTGGGGCTGTTTGTGCCTTTCGTCTTAGGGGTATCTGGGGACCGAGGTTCCGCTGCTTGGCGCTTCCCCCTGGCCCTGCCAACAACCAGCCACTCCCCCTTTTCCTTCTCCGAGGCTGCACTAGCAGTTGGCGAAGGTTTTTCGGGGGGTGAGGGAACTTTTTTGTTCCCAACCGGGGTAACTGCCGCACCGGTCCTGGGTATTGGCATGCCCACTACGGGCGAGACGGATGTAACAGGAGCGGCCAGAGGGGGATTTTGGTCGATTGGAGCCTGGCTTCCAGAGGCCTTCTTCTCTGGGCAGGAGGAGGAGAGGTGACCAGTCTCTCCACACCTCCAGCATTTTGGTTTGCGGCCGGACACCATCACCGGCAAGCTCAGGCCCCCTACGTCAAGACAGTTGGGGATGGTCTTGAAGGTCTCTTGGTCGATCATCATATCGAAAGACCATCCCCCGTTCAGGTCATCGCAGGAGGCATCTAAAATTTGGCCAAACTGCGAAAAGTAGGCAGCCAGATGCTCCCCGATGACCTGAGGAGGAACCTCATACACTGCTACCTTGGTCCTTTGTTTGCCATCATACATAATTCTAAATGTAAGCTCTTTTGTTGATAGGTCTTCAGTCGCCAATTTAAGGCACTCTTCTGGCGTGGGTAGCAGTATGTCCCACAAGAAGAAGCGCGCCCCTTTAATTATTCTTAAGGGCTTATACCCCTTTGACTGCAGTGTTTTCAACACTGTGTCTTTCGTGCTGCGACAAATCTTGCGCGTACGCTTGTCCACCACGAAGACTGACACTATTCTTTTTTCAATCCTCTTTAATTCTTGGGGATCTACCAAGAGCCCACCTTCTACGACAAGGTGTGCGTAGCTCTTAGCTCTCTCCAAGAACTCCGTCAGATTGATCTTGATTTTCGGAGGGGACTTCCAGCCACAGGGCGATTCCCCGGCCTCATCATCTTTCGTTGTCTTGTTTTCCTTTTTTTCTTTATCATCTTCGTCTTCATTTGATTGACCATTATCGGCCATCTTTGATTTGGTCGGTATAAGTTTTTCCTCCTTCTCTTTTGTAGGAAGGGGTGGAAACGTCTCATCATTTTTATCTGGAGGTTTCTTCCAAGGGGGGTCGAATGAGAGTTTTTTCTTTATGGACCGACTACTGTCGGCCATTTTGAAATTTTAAACTCAGCTCAGTTTTTTTTTTTTTTCCAAACTATTTAAAAGTATGGGAGGGGTGGGAGAAAGCGGGAGCAAAATGGGAGAGAGAAAAAAATACACAAAGTAAACTATTAAGGACAAGATAACGGTTTTACCACAAGAATAAGCCCCGAAGGATTTCAGAAAATAATAACAAATCAGCCAATGACGGCAAGCAAAAATTACAAAAACTGGTAAATTAAAAACTAGCCTTTAACGGCCACAAATAAACTTTAAGTAAAAATTGCCTTAAAAGGCAAGAAACAGCCTCGTGAGAGGTTTAATAAACTATCAGTTAAACAAATTCATACAATAAACTAAACAAATTACAATTACACAAGGGAAAAAAAATAAACAGAAAAACCAAGGGTAGCCTAAACGGCTACTCCCGACAAAGATAATACGGGGAGGGGCTAAAATTAAATTTAAGCGGTTAAACTACACTTTGCAAAAAGAATTAACAAAAAAAGACAACGATTAAACTTTACAAATGTACAATTAAATTAAATGCAAAAAAAAATACAAATACAAACAAACAAAAAGAAAACGAAAAGTCTCCTAACGGCGACTTCCGCACAAGAAAAACTGGGGAGGGGCTGAAAAAAAGAAAAGTTAAATTGGAAGAAAAATAAAAATCAGCTAATTCTTCAGCTTCTGGTCAAAATAGGGACAGTTAAAAAATATAAATATGGCACTTAAGGCCAAACAGATACTGAAAAAAATAAAAATAAAAATAAACTCAAAACGGCCGACCTAAATAAAAACAAATATGGCCGCCAAAAATACGAAAATAAAAACAAAAAAGCTAGAAGAATAAAAAGAAAAGAACAAAGTAAATAAACGAAAAAGAAAATAAATAAAAATAAACTTAGCTCAACAAAAAGGTCTTTTTTGTAAAATAAACAGTCCAAATAAGTGAATCACAGTTTTTTGAAACAAAAAGTTCGACGCTTGTCAAAACAAGGTCCGAGAAGTCAGAAAATGACAACAAACGTCAAAAACTGGGCAAGAACTTCATTATTTATTGTACAGAAGTACAAATGCGGCACAAGGCCTAATACGGGGATGGGGAAGGCTGGTCATCAACTGTCCTATATTTAACTTAGCTATTCACTTTCGTTGACCCTGACACGCTAACAATAACCTTTCACCATAAAACCACATTTTTACTTACCATTCTTACCACGTCCACCATAATACCTCAGGTTCTCTATGTAGTCCTACTTAACTCCCATATGTACAATGTTCAGTGGAGGGCATGGGCAGAAATAACAACATTTAAAATTCCCCAATGATTTTATACAATGAAAGTAAGATATGTACAAGAAACTAAACAAAATCATATTAGTAATAAAAGCCCCCCACTACTCTAATATTGTGACAGCAAAATCACTTCTCCGGACGAAATATAATGCGTGGCTTTAGAAATATAATAATATCACTTATCCGTTCAGCAATCACTCACACAATCACTCACACATTTAAACATCATAACAAAAACGAAGAACACACTTGAAAAATAACGAAAGACGCCACGCATCCACCGGAGAACTAACATTGTTGAACACCTAAAGTGGGAAGGGATGGGGGATTAAACTAAAGAAAAATAGGGGACAAAAAGAAAAAGGGGCCAATGAGCAATCATAACCTAGCTAAGTTAACATTGAAGCGAACAACAGAAAAATCAAACTTTCCCTACACTAACCTAACTGGGACGGGGTGCACATGTTCTGCCCAGCACACCCAATATCCTGATGCCTAACCGGCATCAAACAACCACTCCAGGTCAGCACCTTTCACTCGACAGAATCGCGCAAGACTCACCCACCTTTTGCCAAATTCAGATGGTGTGAGTCGTTTCCTTTCCGTCCTGATCTTGACTTTAAGCTGATGCTTAAAGAACAAGATCAGTTGGGAAGAGGTAAACTTCTCATCACCATAGAATTCCTTCTGTCGCGTCGTCCAAATCACGATTCGCATAACACCTAGTAAGCAAAAGAGCACATAGTGCTCAGCCCTAGATAACGGAGGTACGACATTGCTACAAACAGAACTAGCCTCAAGGACAAAGAACTTTCCACGCAGCATACGAACCATGAGATCTTCAAGAAACTTACACAACGGGGCAACAACACTGCAGTGGAAGAAGGCATGATCGACGGTTTCCGTCGTCAGCCCACAACGCACGCAGGTTGATTTCGGAGTTAGGCCCGCTGCATGAAGCCTCTTGCCTACCCAGAGAGCCTTTCGTATCATCAGCCAGGTGAGTGATGCCTCATCGTTAGTGAGACATTTCAACCCAGGCGCCCAAGGCCATATGGAGCGAGCCTCCTGCTTCGTAAGCCCGAGCTCGCCAATCAGTTCATCTTGAACGGCCCCCCTAACTAAAACCCGATATAATGCCCTAAGAGACAACGATTGGGCGTTGGAGAGGCCATCCGTAGCCCGCAAGAGAAACTGGAGAGCCAAACGACATTCTTTATAGAAGGAGCACTCGCCACGAGGAGTACGGCCGGCCTCCTCCTCTGACAAATGCACACTTCTCAGGGATGGAAAGTTTTTATGGACGTCCTCTTGAACGAGGGCGCCGTTCTCATCCTCCAGCATACACATTCGATCCAGGAATCTAATGCGAAGCGTGTGTTGACGAATCTCAACGCTAGGCATGCCCAGACCGCCCTCAGATGGATGCAGGCAACAGATCTCGCGACGTACCTTGGGAGACTTGCCTTCTCCCCAAAGGAAGGAGAACAAGAGCTGAATTAAACCCAAACGAATGGCACACGGGACAGGAAGTACCGAGAGTCGGTAAAGGAGAATCGGGTAGATGTGCGAAGCACATACTTCCGCCCTCCCCTTTAAGGAGAGCCTCCTCCGAGTCCACAGACGAACTGCGCCCTCGGCCTTCTCTCGAACCTCCGACCAATTCATTTCCAACTGGAGATCAGGACCGAAAAAGACGCCGAGAATCTTGATCGGCCCGTCCGTCCAGAGGAAAGGTCCGGGAAGAGAAACTCCCTTCCACGCACCCAATCGCAAGCCAACAGACTTATCGCGATTGATCTTGGCCCCTGTCACCGTTTCATAACATCTGATTTCTTTGCTGACTTCGTCAATCTCGGCTTTGCTCGACACAAAAACCGAAACGTCGTCAGCATAGGCGGAGTACCTGGCCGAGGTGGTAGCACCAGGTACGGAAATTCCGCGAAGGACCGGATTCGCCTTTAACTTGCGAAGGAATGGCTCCAACGCAAGAACGTACAGCAAAGGCGAAAGTGGACAACCTTGACGAATGGAGCGAGATAAAGTGAAGGGCTTCGATCTTACCCCATTCACTTCCACCAGCGCACCGGGGGACTCATACAGCAGTCGGATCCAGGAGCGAAAGTACGGCCCGAAACCGGCGGCGGAAAGGACAGACTCCAAGAAACGATGGTCAACCCTATCGAATGCCTTGGACTGATCCAAATTGATCAGCGCGGCTTCGGTGTCGGTTTTCTCGATGATCAGGCGTACCAAATGAAGGTTGTCCTGAATAGTCCTGCCCTTCACAGCACAAGTCTGCTCGGGGCCAATCAGACTAGAGAGGACAGCCTGCAAACGGCCGGCCAAGATCTTGGCAAAAATCTTTAAGTCAGTATTTAACATCGTTAAAGGCCGATAATTATCTATGCCACCCCCACCGCTCTTGCTCTTGCGAAGCAACTTGATTACACCCCTGGTGAAGCGACGAGGTATAGACCCCTGCTTCATCCAGTTGTTATAAACAAGAGCCAGCAGAGGAACAAGAACGGACGACTGCCTCAAGTACAGTTCGTAGGGAAGACCATCCAAACCTGGAGTTTTGTCCCGGCCAACCAATTTCAGCGCATCCCAGATTTCCGACTCTGTTATGGGCCCCTCGCACCTAGCCGCTTCAGCCGCCGAGAGGCGGGGAAAGTCAGCCAAATAGGTGTCGAACTGAGCAGAGCTCAGACCGGGCTCCCTGGTGAAAAGATCCTGGAAGTAATCCCGAAAAGCTCCACATATACCCACGTCTGTAGTCACGGTACGACCATCCGGCAATGTGATGTCCTTGATATGCCGATTGGCTGCTTGCCTAGCTTCCTCTGCACGCAATTCTGCGGCCATATTCGTTGCCTCAGAAGACATTCTTTTTAACCTAGCCCTAACTACCAGAGCTTGATCCTTCTTGATAGCCAAGGAGGCCAGCTCGGCCCTAGCTAAGGCTACGTCCCCACTATTACGGGATTTAACTGCCCGATCAACTTTTTTCTCTAACGTCGATTGCGCCGCTAAATTAGCTAAGTTGAGCCGACGGCTATAGTCGGCAGCAAACGACCTAATTTTGGATTTAAGTGTATCCCACCACTTATTCCCAACCACAGCCCCCGTCAGTTCCCGCTTTAGTGTTAGTAAAAGCTGGTGCTGGAAATCTTGGCTATCAAATAATGACGCGTTCAATTTCCAGTAGCCAGCCAACTTAACCTTAGGCTTATCTAAGTTTACACGAACCCGGACGAGCCTATGATCCGTGTAAACTATGGAATGGAAACTTGGACAACCTAAGAGCCCTACGTCGACTCTCCTAACTAGGACTCGGTCGAGGTAGCTTGCGCGTACCTTCGAATCCGAGCTGCCCCTATTAGTCCAAGTCCACACTACCTCCCGGGGGTGTTCATTTCGGTATTTATCGACAAGATCATTCCTGTCGATAAATTCCCGAAATGGTTTCACATCCGGGTTGTTAGTACCCGATCTTTCTCCTATACGATCCTTCTCAGGGTCAAGGACGGCATTCCAATCCCCCGCTAAAATTACCCGCCTCGATGTTCCAAAGAACGACTCGAGCTGCCGAAACAAAGCAGGACGCTCCGCATGGACATTGGGCGCATAAACCCCAATGAGGCGAAAAGACTTCTCCTTTATGGTAATATCCAGCACACAAATCCTGCCCGCTGGATCCGCGAAGACAAGCGTACACGCCGCACCCAAAGACTTGCTCACTAGCCAGGAAACACCTCTAGACCGACCATCAAAACATGCTGAATAGAGATCGTAATCCCTAGACAGTATGCCCTCATAGTCGCCAGCAAAAAACCGGGTCTCCTGCAAACAACAAACATCCACCCCGAGGCGCTGGAGATCATGAAGGAGTCTCACCCTCCGAGACTCAGACCTCAGCCCCCGGGCATTCATACTTGCTAACCAGAGAGCCATTATCAGTCCGATTAGGGTTGAGGAACTGTTCCGAACATGTCCGGTGACAGGACACCGACAGCCCGTCCCATTGAGCCGAGACCCATTTCACTTTTGATAGTGCCATCATAGGACAGGCCGCCAATGTCCAGGGGAAACGTTAGTTTCAACGCTCTGTAAAGGGAGGGGTGAACATAAACCGGGGTCCTCCCAGAACAAAACTGCTGCAAATTTGCATTGTCCTCATCATGGAAATAAGAAAGGGGAGGGTTCGTAGCAAACGAATCATTCGCCTCCCCTAACATAGTCCATATTTGTCTAGTACCAGCGCCAGACCGCACGACCGTCAAGATCCTCTTGGCGTTTGGGAAATTGCGCGGATCTTCGACATCTTTGTCGTGTACTTTTTTAAATGAAATTAAAGTTTTTAAGCGCTTTGAATGGCTCAGCGCCTTTTGAGCTGTTTCTGCAGAAACTCGGCAAACTTCTTCACCGAGATTGAAAGGAGGTTTCATTTTCTTTCTTTTTTCCTCACCAGACGCTACTTCAGGGCTTCTTTGTCTTTTAGACTTGTGAGGAGAGAGAGAAGGATTAGGTGTTGGGGTGGGAGTGGGTGAGACATCGGGAGAAGCAGGAGTGGAAGGGATACGAGAAGAGACTGGGGAATGCTTTTTGAAGGTGGTCATTTTCGACGGGGAAGTGGTCAGAGACTTTGTCATGGGAGGGGGGGCATGGTTTTTTTCCGGGAGGGAGAAGACGGGGCGGAGACGGAAGAGTGGGGAGCTGCTAAATTTGTTGATTTCTTCTTCTCTAGGTCTTTCTTTAATTTTCGCAGCTGGACGATTTTTTCCCAATTCGGTTCCGCTTTTTTTTGAATCTCACTCAAAGGCCTGTCTAAATGCACCGCCGGGACGTCGCCTTTAGAGCTGCCAGAGGGAGTGGGACTGTCGGTGTCATCCCTAGGAGTTTCAGGGGACTGAGGCACCGCTGCTCGGATCTTCCCTTTGCCTCTAGCAACGACATGCCATACTCCCTCATCCTTGTCCTTGACCACACTTGCGGCAGGCTTCGGAATTTGGGAGGATGGGGGCCGAGACCCACCCGGTGTTTGTGAGACACCGGGCCGTGCCACTGCTAGGCCCATTACAGGCGTTGCGGAACTACGGTTGTCAGGCTTAGGGGTATTTTGGTCGACGGCGGCCGGATCACCAGAGGCCTTCTTCTCTGGGCAGGAAGAGGACAGGTGACCAGTCTGCCCGCACTTCCAGCAAGTTGGTTTTCGGCCGGTCACTATGACCGGCATTTTCCGGCCGCAATAATCCAAGCAGTTGGGGATGGAGTCGAAGGCTTCTTTATCGCTCAGTATGTCGAATGTCCATCCCCCGTTCAGGTTGTCAGAAGAGGCTGCGAGTATCTGACCATATTTTTTAAAATAAGAGGCCAGGTGTTCGCCGACAACCTGAGGAGGCACCTCATATACTGCTACGTTGGTCCTCCTACGGCCTTCATATTCTGTTCTCAGGATTAGGTCATCAGTTATCAATTCTCTACTTACTGCATCCATGCAATCTTCCGGTGTGGGCAGCAGTACGTCCCAATTGAAAAAGGCTGGTCCTTTTATTATTCTTTGGGGCCTAACCCCTAGGGACACCAGTGATCGGATCACTGTGTCTTTCGTGGAGCGACAAATTTTGCGCGAACGCTTGTCCACCACGAAGACCGACACCATTCTCTTTTCAAACTTTTGTAATTCCTGGGGGTTTTCCAAAAGTCCGTCATCTTTCAAAAGATGGTCGAAACCTTTAGATCTCTCCAGAAACTCCGCTATGTTTATAATGCAACTAGGTGGGGACTTCCAGCAATCGGGCGACACCCCGGCCTCAGCATCTTTGTTTTTGTCTCTGGTACTTTTCGCCTTGTCATTTGCCGTAGACTTTTGGCCATTCTCGGCCACCTTATTCTTGGTCTCATAATTTTGCTTTTTTGAATCCTTTAGAGGGGGATAGGACTCTTCATTTTTGTCAGGCGGGCCCTTCCCGGGCGGGTCGAAAATCAGTTTTTTTCTAGCTGACCGACTTGAGTCGGCCATTTTTATTTTTACTGGCCGTGATCGATATAATTATTATTTTTTCCTCCGTAAATGATAGGGGAATGGAGAGGGGTAGGGAAAAAACGGGAAAAATGTGGGGGGGGGGAAATAAATATGTTACACAAATTAACCACCTCACAAGAAAATTGCACGAACAACAATAAATAAAATTAGCCTATATCGGCAAAAATTAGAAATAACAAAACGGCTTAGAACAACTTGCTTTTAACAGTGAAATTCAACTCTTAAAAATATAAGAGCAGAAAATAGGCAAAAAATCCGCCTCTTGAGAGGTTAAAAAAAATAAAAACAAAAATAAACTTTACAAAATACGATAAACTAAATACACAAAGAAATTTAAAGAAAATAAAACAAACAGAAAAACGGAGAGTTGCCTAAACGGCTACTCCCGACAAAGAAAATAGGGGGAGGGGCTAAAATTAAATTTAAGCGGTTTAACTAAACTTTACAAAATAAATGAATTAACGAAAATAAATTTAAACAACGATTAAATTTTACAAATGTACAATCAAATTAAATGTACAAGGAAAACAAATACAAACAAATACAAACAAACAAAAAGAAAACGAAAAGTCTCCTAACGGCGACTTCCGCAAAAGAAAAACTGGGGAGGGGCTGAAAAAAAAGAAAAGTTAAATTGGAAGAAAAATAAAAATCAGCTAATTCTTCAGCTTCTGGTCAAAATAGGGACAGTTAAAAAAAATATAAATATGGCACTTAAGGCCAAACAGATACTGAAAAAAAATAAAAATAAAAATAAACTCAAAACGGCCGACCTAAATAAAAACAAATATGGCCGCCAAAAATACGAAAATAAAAACAAAAAAGCTAGAAGAATAAAAAGAAAAGAACAAAGTAAATAAACGAAAAAGAAAATAAATAAAAATAAACTTAGCTCAACAAAAAGGTCTTTTTTGTCAAATAAAAAGCCCAAATGAGTGAATCGGATTTTTTTTTTAAAACAAAAAGTTCGACGCTTGTCAAAACAAGGTCCGAGAAGTCAGAAAATGACAACAAACGTCAAAAACTGGGCAAGAACTTCATTATTTATTGTACAGAAGTACAAATGCGGCACAAGGCCTAATACGGGGATGGGGAAGGCTGGTCATCAATTGTCCTATATTTAACTTAGCTATTCACTTTCGTTGACCCTGACACGCTAACAATAACCTTTCACCATAAAACCACATTTTTACTTACCATTCTTACCACGTCCACCATAATACCTCAGGTTCTCTATGTAGTCCTACTTAACTCCCATATGTACAATGTTCAGTGGAGGGCATGGGCAGAAATAACAACATTTAAAATTCCCCAATGATTTTATACAATGAAAGTAAGATATGTACAAGAAACTAAACAAAATCATATTAGTAATAAAAGCCCCCCACTACTCTAATATTGTGACAGCAAAATCACTTCTCCGGACGAAATATAATGCGTGGCTTTAGAAATATAATAATATCACTTATCCGTTCAGCAATCACTCACACAATCACTCACACATTTAAACATCATAACAAAAAACGAAAAACACACTTGAAAAATAACGAAAGACGCCACGCATCCACCGGAGGGGAACTAACATTGTTGAACACCTAAAGTGGGAAGGGATGGGGGATTAAACTAAAGAAAAATAGGGGACAAAAAGAAAAAGGGGCCAATGAGCAATCATAACCTAGCTAAGTTAACATTGAAGCGAACAACAGAAAAATCAAACTTTCCCTACACTAACCTAACTGGGACGGGGTGCACATGTTCTGCCCAGCACACCCAATATCCTGATGCCTAACCGGCATCAAACAACCACTCCAGGTCAGCACCTTTCACTCGACAGAATCGCGCAAGACTCACCCACCTTTTGCCAAATTCAGATGGAGTGAGTCGTTTCCTTTCCGTCCTGATCTTGACTTTAAGCTGATGCTTAAAGAACAAGATCAGTTGGGAAGAGGTAAACTTCTCATCACCATAGAATTCCTTCTGTCGCGTCGTCCAAATCACGATTCGCATAACACCTAGTAAGCAAAAGAGCACATAGTGCTCAGCCCTAGATAACGGAGGTACGACATTGCTACAAACAGAACTAGCCTCAAGGACAAAGAACTTTCCACGCAGCATACGAACCATGAGATCTTCAAGAAACTTACACAACGGGGCAACAACACTGCAGTGGAAGAAGGCATGATCGACGGTTTCCGTCGTCAGCCCACAACGCACGCAGGTTGATTTCGGAGTTAGGCCCGCTGCATGAAGCCTCTTGCCTACCCAGAGAGCCTTTCGTATCATCAGCCAGGTGAGTGATGCCTCATCGTTAGTGAGACATTTCAACCCAGGCGCCCAAGGCCATATGGAGCGAGCCTCCTGCTTCGTAAGCCCGAGCTCGCCAATCAGTTCATCTTGAACGGCCCCCCTAACTAAAACCCGATATAATGCCCTAAGAGACAACGATTGGGCGTTGGAGAGGCCATCCGTAGCCCGCAAGAGAAACTGGAGAGCCAAACGACATTCTTTATAGAAGGAGCACTCGCCACGAGGAGTACGGCCGGCCTCCTCCTCTGACAAATGCACACTTCTCAGGGATGGAAAGTTTTTATGGACGTCCTCTTGAACGAGGGCGCCGTTCTCATCCTCCAGCATACACATTCGATCCAGGAATCTAATGCGAAGCGTGTGTTGACGAATCTCAACGCTAGGCATGCCCAGACCGCCCTCAGATGGATGCAGGCAACAGATCTCGCGACGTACCTTGGGAGACTTGCCTTCTCCCCAAAGGAAGGAGAACAAGAGCTGAATTAAACCCAAACGAATGGCACACGGGACAGGAAGTACCGAGAGTCGGTAAAGGAGAATCGGGTAGATGTGCGAAGCACATACTTCCGCCCTCCCCTTTAAGGAGAGCCTCCTCCGAGTCCACAGACGAACTGCGCCCTCGGCCTTCTCTCGAACCTCCGACCAATTCATTTCCAACTGGAGATCAGGACCGAAAAAGACGCCGAGAATCTTGATCGGCCCGTCCGTCCAGAGGAAAGGTCCGGGAAGAGAAACTCCCTTCCACGCACCCAATCGCAAGCCAACAGACTTATCGCGATTGATCTTGGCCCCTGTCACCGTTTCATAACATCTGATTTCTTTGCTGACTTCGTCAATCTCGGCTTTGCTCGACACAAAAACCGAAACGTCGTCAGCATAGGCGGAGTACCTGGCCGAGGTGGTAGCACCAGGTACGGAAATTCCGCGAAGGACCGGATTCGCCTTTAACTTGCGAAGGAATGGCTCCAACGCAAGAACGTACAGCAAAGGCGAAAGTGGACAACCTTGACGAATGGAGCGAGATAAAGTGAAGGGCTTCGATCTTACCCCATTCACTTCCACCAGCGCACCGGGGGACTCATACAGCAGTCGGATCCAGGAGCGAAAGTACGGCCCGAAACCGGCGGCGGAAAGGACAGACTCCAAGAAACGATGGTCAACCCTATCGAATGCCTTGGACTGATCCAAATTGATCAGCGCGGCTTCGGTGTCGGTTTTCTCGATGATCAGGCGTACCAAATGAAGGTTGTCCTGAATAGTCCTGCCCTTCACAGCACAAGTCTGCTCGGGGCCAATCAGACTAGAGAGGACAGCCTGCAAACGGCCGGCCAAGATCTTGGCAAAAATCTTTAAGTCAGTATTTAACATCGTTAAAGGCCGATAATTATCTATGCCACCCCCACCGCTCTTGCTCTTGCGAAGCAACTTGATTACACCCCTGGTGAAGCGACGAGGTATAGACCCCTGCTTCATCCAGTTGTTATAAACAAGAGCCAGCAGAGGAACAAGAACGGACGACTGCCTCAAGTACAGTTCGTAGGGAAGACCATCCAAACCTGGAGTTTTGTCCCGGCCAACCAATTTCAGCGCATCCCAGATTTCCGACTCTGTTATGGGCCCCTCGCACCTAGCCGCTTCAGCCGCCGAGAGGCGGGGAAAGTCAGCCAAATAGGTGTCGAACTGAGCAGAGCTCAGACCGGGCTCCCTGGTGAAAAGATCCTGGAAGTAATCCCGAAAAGCTCCACATATACCCACGTCTGTAGTCACGGTACGACCATCCGGCAATGTGATGTCCTTGATATGCCGATTGGCTGCTTGCCTAGCTTCCTCTGCACGCAATTCTGCGGCCATATTCGTTGCCTCAGAAGACATTCTTTTTAACCTAGCCCTAACTACCAGAGCTTGATCCTTCTTGATAGCCAAGGAGGCCAGCTCGGCCCTAGCTAAGGCTACGTCCCCACTATTACGGGATTTAACTGCCCGATCAACTTTTTCTCTAACGTCGATTGCGCCGCTAAATTAGCTAAGTTGAGCCGACGGCTATAGTCGGCAGCAAACGACCTAATTTTGGATTTAAGTGTATCCCACCACTTATTCCCAACCACAGCCCCCGTCAGTTCCCGCTTTAGTGTTAGTAAAAGCTGGTGCTGGAAATCTTGGCTATCAAATAATGACGCGTTCAATTTCCAGTAGCCAGCCAACTTAACCTTAGGCTTATCTAAGTTTACACGAACCCGGACGAGCCTATGATCCGTGTAAACTATGGAATGGAAACTTGGACAACCTAAGAGCCCTACGTCGACTCTCCTAACTAGGACTCGGTCGAGGTAGCTTGCGCGTACCTTCGAATCCGAGCTGCCCCTATTAGTCCAAGTCCACACTACCTCCCGGGGGTGTTCATTTCGGTATTTATCGACAAGATCATTCCTGTCGATAAATTCCCGAAATGGTTTCACATCCGGGTTGTTAGTACCCGATCTTTCTCCTATACGATCCTTCTCAGGGTCAAGGACGGCATTCCAATCCCCCGCTAAAATTACCCGCCTCGATGTTCCAAAGAACGACTCGAGCTGCCGAAACAAAGCAGGACGCTCCGCATGGACATTGGGCGCATAAACCCCAATGAGGCGAAAAGACTTCTCCTTTATGGTAATATCCAGCACACAAATCCTGCCCGCTGGATCCGCGAAGACAAGCGTACACGCCGCACCCAAAGACTTGCTCACTAGCCAGGAAACACCTCTAGACCGACCATCAAAACATGCTGAATAGAGATCGTAATCCCTAGACAGTATGCCCTCATAGTCGCCAGCAAAAAACCGGGTCTCCTGCAAACAACAAACATCCACCCCGAGGCGCTGGAGATCATGAAGGAGTCTCACCCTCCGAGACTCAGACCTCAGCCCCCGGGCATTCATACTTGCTAACCAGAGAGCCATTATCAGTCCGATTAGGGTTGAGGAACTGTTCCGAACATGTCCGGTGACAGGACACCGACAGCCCGTCCCATTGAGCCGAGACCCATTTCACTTTTGATAGTGCCATCATAGGACAGGCCGCCAATGTCCAGGGGAAACGTTAGTTTCAACGCTCTGTAAAGGGAGGGGTGAACATAAACCGGGGTCCTCCCAGAACAAAACTGCTGCAAATTTGCATTGTCCTCATCATGGAAATAAGAAAGGGGAGGGTTCGTAGCAAACGAATCATTCGCCTCCCCTAACATAGTCCATATTTGTCTAGTACCAGCGCCAGACCGCACGACCGTCAAGATCCTCTTGGCGTTTGGGAAATTGCGCGGATCTTCGACATCTTTGTCGTGTACTTTTTTAAATGAAATTAAAGTTTTTAAGCGCTTTGAATGGCTCAGCGCCTTTTGAGCTGTTTCTGCAGAAACTCGGCAAACTTCTTCACCGAGATTGAAAGGAGGTTTCATTTTCTTTCTTTTTTTCCTCACCAGACGCTACTTCAGGGCTTCTTTGTCTTTTAGACTTGTGAGGAGAGAGAGAAGGATTAGGTGTTGGGGTGGGAGTGGGTGAGACATCGGGAGAAGCAGGAGTGGAAGGGATACGAGAAGAGACTGGGGAATGCTTTTTGAAGGTGGTCATTTTCGACGGGGAAGTGGTCAGAGACTTTGTCATGGGAGGGGGGGCATGGTTTTTTTCCGGGAGGGAGAAGACGGGGCGGAGACGGAAGAGTGGGGAGCTGCTAAATTTGTTGATTTCTTCTTCTCTAGGTCTTTCTTTAATTTTCGCAGCTGGACGATTTTTTCCCAATTCGGTTCCGCTTTTTTTTGAATCTCACTCAAAGGCCTGTCTAAATGCACCGCCGGGACGTCGCCTTTAGAGCTGCCAGAGGGAGTGGGACTGTCGGTGTCATCCCTAGGAGTTTCAGGGGACTGAGGCACCGCTGCTCGGATCTTCCCTTTGCCTCTAGCAACGACATGCCATACTCCCTCATCCTTGTCCTTGACCACACTTGCGGCAGGCTTCGGAATTTGGGAGGATGGGGGCCGAGACCCACCCGGTGTTTGTGAGACACCGGGCCGTGCCACTGCTAGGCCCATTACAGGCGTTGCGGAACATGTGGGGTTGTCAGGCTTAGGGGTATTTTGGTCGACGGCGGCCGGATCACCAGAGGCCTTCTTCTCTGGGCAGGAAGAGGACAGGTGACCAGTCTGCCCGCACTTCCAGCAAGTTGGTTTTCGGCCGGTCACTATGACCGGCATTTTCCGGCCGCAATAATCCAAGCAGTTGGGGATGGAGTCGAAGGCTTCTTTATCGCTCAGTATGTCGAATGTCCATCCCCCGTTCAGGTTGTCAGAAGAGGCTGCGAGTATCTGACCATATTTTTTAAAATAAGAGGCCAGGTGTTCGCCGACAACCTGAGGAGGCACCTCATATACTGCTACGTTGGTCCTCCTACGGCCTTCATATTCTGTTCTCAGGATTAGGTCATCAGTTATCAATTCTCTACTTACTGCATCCATGCAATCTTCCGGTGTGGGCAGCAGTACGTCCCAATTGAAAAAGGCTGGTCCTTTTATTATTCTTTGGGGCCTAACCCCTAGGGACACCAGTGATCGGATCACTGTGTCTTTCGTGGAGCGACAAATTTTGCGCGAACGCTTGTCCACCACGAAGACCGACACCATTCTCTTTTCAAACTTTTGTAATTCCTGGGGGTTTTCCAAAAGTCCGTCATCTTTCAAAAGATGGTCGAAACCTTTAGATCTCTCCAGAAACTCCGCTATGTTTATAATGCAACTAGGTGGGGACTTCCAGCAATCGGGCGACACCCCGGCCTCAGCATCTTTGTTTTTGTCTCTGGTACTTTTCGCCTTGTCATTTGCCGTAGACTTTTGGCCATTCTCGGCCACCTTATTCTTGGTCTCATAATTTTGCTTTTTTGAATCCTTTAGAGGGGGATAGGACTCTTCATTTTTGTCAGGCGGGCCCTTCCCGGGCGGGTCGAAAATCAGTTTTTTTCTAGCTGACCGACTTGAGTCGGCCATTTTTATTTTTACTGGCCGTGATCGATATAATTATTATTTTTTCCTCCGTAAATGATAGGGGAATGGAGAGGGGTAGGGAAAAAACGGGAAAAATGTGGGGGGGGGGGAAATAAATATGTTACACAAATTAACCACCTCACAAGAAAATTGCACGAACAACAATAAATAAAATTAGCCTATATCGGCAAAAATTAGAAATAACAAAACGGCTTAGAACAACTTGCTTTTAACAGTGAAATTCAACTCTTAAAAATATAAGAGCAGAAAATAGGCAAAAAATCCGCCTCTTGAGAGGTTAAAAAAAATAAAAACAAAAATAAACTTTACAAAATACGATAAACTAAATACACAAAGAAATTTAAAGAAAATAAAACAAACAGAAAAACGGAGAGTTGCCTAAACGGCTACTCCCGACAAAGAAAATAGGGGGAGGGGCTAAAATTAAATTTAAGCGGTTTAACTAAACTTTACAAAATAAATGAATTAACGAAAATAAATTTAAACAACGATTAAATTTTACAAATGTACAATCAAATTAAATGTACAAGGAAAACAAATACAAACAAATACAAACAAACAAAAAGAAAACGAAAAGTCTCCTAACGGCGACTTCCGCAAAAGAAAAACTGGGGAGGGGCTGAAAAAAAAGAAAAGTTAAATTGGAAGAAAAATAAAAATCAGCTAATTCTTCAGCTTCTGGTCAAAATAGGGACAGTTAAAAAAAATATAAATATGGCACTTAAGGCCAAACAGATACTGAAAAAAAATAAAAATAAAAATAAACTCAAAACGGCCGACCTAAATAAAAACAAATATGGCCGCCAAAAATACGAAAATAAAAACAAAAAAGCTAGAAGAATAAAAAGAAAAGAACAAAGTAAATAAACGAAAAAGAAAATAAATAAAAATAAACTTAGCTCAACAAAAAGGTCTTTTTTGTCAAATAAAAAGCCCAAATGAGTGAATCGGATTTTTTTTTTAAAACAAAAAGTTCGACGCTTGTCAAAACAAGGTCCGAGAAGTCAGAAAATGACAACAAACGTCAAAAACTGGGCAAGAACTTCATTATTTATTGTACAGAAGTACAAATGCGGCACAAGGCCTAATACGGGGATGGGGAAGGCTGGTCATCAACTGTCCTATATTTAACTTAGCTATTCACTTTCGTTGACCCTGACACGCTAACAATAACCTTTCACCATAATACCACATTTTTACTTACCATTCTTACCACGTCCACCATAATACCTCAGGTTCTCTATGTAGTCCTACTTAACTCCCATATGTACAATGTTCAGTGGAGGGCATGGGCAGGAATAACAACATTTAAAATCCCCAATGATTTTATACAATGAAAATAAGATATGTACAAGAAACTAAACAAAATCGTATTAGTAATAAAAGCCCCCCACTACTCTAATAATGTGACAGCAAAATCACTTCCCCGGACGAAACATAATGCGTGGCTTTATAAATATAATACCATATGTCCGATCAGCAATCACTCACACAATCACTCACAGATTTAAACATCATAACAAAAACGAAAAGCACACTTGAAAAATAACGAAAGTCGCCACGCATCCACCGGAGAACTAACATTGTTGAACACCTAAAGTGGGAAGGGAAGGGGGGTTAAACTAAAGAAAAATAGGGGACGAAAAAGAAAAGGGGGCCAATGAGCAATCATAACCTAGCTAAGTTAACAATGAAGCAAAAAACAGAAAATCAAACTTTCCCTACACTAACCTAACAGGGACGGGGTGCACATGTTCTGCCCAGCACACCCAATATCCTGATGCCTAACCAGCATCAAACAACCACTCCAGGTCAGCACCTTTCACTCGACAGAATCGCGCAAGACTCACCCACCTTTTGCCAAATTCAGATGGAGTGAGTCGTTTCCTTTCCGTCCTGATCTTGACTTTAAGCTGATGCTTAAAGAACAAGATCAGTTGGGAAGAGGTAAACTTCTCATCACCATAGAATTCCTTCTGTCGCGTCGTCCAAATCACGACTCGCATAACACCTAGTAAGCAAAAGAGCACATAGTGCTCAGCCCTAGATAACGGAGGCACGACATTGCTACAAACAGAACTAGCCTCAAGGACAAAGAACTTTCCACGCAGCATACGAACCATGAGGTCTTCAAGAAACTTACACAACGGGGCAACAACACTGCAGTGGAAGAAGGCATGATCGACGGTTTCCGTCGTCAGCCCACAACGCACGCAGGTTGATTTCGGAGTTAGGCCCGCTGCATGAAGCCTCTTGCCTACCCAGAGAGCCTTTCGTATCATCAGCCAGGTGAGTGATGCCTCATCGTTAGTGAGACATTTCAACCCAGGCGCCCAAGGCCATATGGAGCGAGCCTCCTGCTTCGTAAGCCCGAGCTCGCCAATCAGTTCATCTTGAACGGCCCCCCTAACTAAAACCCGATATAATGCCCTAAGAGACAACGATTGGGCGTTGGAGAGGCCATCCGTAGCCCGCAAGAGAAACTGGAGAGCCAAACGACATTCTTTATAGAAGGAGCACTCGCCACGAGGAGTACGGCCGGCCTCCTCCTCCGACAAATGCACACTTCTCAGGGATGGAAAGTTTTTATGGACGTCCTCTTGAACGAGGGCGCCGTTCTCATCCTCCAGCATACACATTCGATCCAGGAATCTAATGCGAAGCGTGTGTTGACGAATCTCAACGCTAGGCATGCCCAGACCGCCCTCAGATGGATGCAGGCAACAGATCTCGCGACGTACCTTGGGAGACTTGCCTTCTCCCCAAAGGAAGGAGAACAAGAGCTGAATTAAACCCAAACGAATGGCACACGGGACAGGAAGTACCGAGAGTCGGTAAAGGAGAATCGGGTAGATGTGCGAAGCACATACTTCCGCCCTCCCCTTTAAGGAGAGCCTCCTCCGAGTCCACAGACGAACTGCGCCCTCGGCCTTCTCTCGAACCTCCGACCAATTCATTTCCAACTGGAGATCAGGACCGAAGAAGACGCCGAGAATCTTGATCGGCCCGTCCGTCCAGAGGAAAGGTCCGGGAAGAGAAACTCCCTTCCACGCACCCAATCGCAAGCCAACAGACTTATCGCGATTGATCTTGGCCCCTGTCACCGTCTCATAACATCTGATTTCTTTGCTGACTTCGTCAATCTCGGCTTTGCTCGACACAAAAACCGAAACGTCGTCAGCATAGGCGGAGTACCTGGCCGAGGTGGTAGCACCAGGTACGGAAATTCCGCGAAGGACCGGATTCGCCTTTAACTTGCGAAGGAATGGCTCCAACGCAAGAACGTACAGCAAAGGCGAAAGTGGACAACCTTGACGAATGGAGCGAGATAAAGTGAAGGGCTTCGATCTTACCCCATTCACTTCCACCAGCGCACCGGGGGACTCATACAGCAGTCGGATCCAGGAGCGAAAGTACGGCCCGAAACCGGCGGCGGAAAGGACAGACTCCAAGAAACGATGGTCAACCCTATCGAAAGCCTTGGACTGATCCAAATTGATCAGCGCGGCTTCGGTGTCGGTTTTCTCGATGATCAGGCGTACCAAATGAAGGTTGTCCTGAATAGTCCTGCCCTTCACAGCACAAGTCTGCTCGGGGCCAATCAGACTAGAGAGGACAGCCTGCAAACGGCCGGCCAAGATCTTGGCAAAAATCTTTAAGTCAGTATTTAACATCGTTAAAGGCCGATAATTATCTATGCCACCCCCACCGCTCTTGCTCTTGCGAAGCAACTTGATTACACCCCTGGTGAAGCGACGAGGTACAGACCCCTGCTTCATCCAGTTGTTATAAACAAGAGCCAGCAGAGGAACAAGAACGGACGACTGCCTCAAGTACAGTTCGTAGGGAAGACCATCCAAACCTGGAGTTTTGTCCCGGCCAACCAATTTCAGCGCATCCCAGATTTCCGACTCTGTTATGGGCCCCTCGCACCTAGCCGCTTCAGCCGCCTCGAGGCGGGGAAAGTCAGCCAAATAGGTGTCGAACTGAGCAGAGCTCAGACCGGGCTCCCTGGTGAAAAGATCCTGGAAGTAATCCCGAAAAGCTCCACATATACCCACGTCTGTAGTCACGGTACGACCATCCGGCAATGTGATGTCCTTGATATGCCGATTGGCTGCTTGCCTAGCTTCCTCTGCACGCAATTCTGCGGCCATATTCGTTGCCTCAGAAGACATTCTTTTTAACCTAGCCCTAACTACCAGAGCTTGATCCTTCTTGATAGCCAAGGAGGCCAGCTCGGCCCTAGCTAAGGCTACGTCCCCACTATTACGGGATTTAACTGCCCGATCAACTTTTTTCTCTAACGTCGATTGCGCCGCTAAATTAGCTAAGTTGAGCCGACGGCTATAGTCGGCAGCAAACGACCTAATTTTGGATTTAAGTGTATCCCACCACTTATTCCCAACCACAGCCCCCGTCAGTTCCCGCTTTAGTGTTAGTAAAAGCTGGTGCTGGAAATCTTGGCTATCAAATAATGACGCGTTCAATTTCCAGTAGCCAGCCAACTTAACCTTAGGCTTATCTAAGTTTACACGAACCCGGACGAGCCTATGATCCGTGTAAACTATGGAATGGAAACTTGGACAACCTAAGAGCCCTACGTCGACTCTCCTAACTAGGACTCGGTCGAGGTAGCTTGCGCGTACCTTCGAATCCGAGCTGCCCCTATTAGTCCAAGTCCACACTACCTCCCGGGGGTGTTCATTTCGGTATTTATCGACAAGATCATTCCTGTCGATAAATTCCCGAAATGGTTTCACATCCGGGTTGTTAGTACCCGATCTTTCTCCTATACGATCCTTCTCAGGGTCAAGGACGGCATTCCAATCCCCCGCTAAAATTACCCGCCTCGATGTTCCAAAGAACGACTCGAGCTGCCGAAACAAAGCAGGACGCTCCGCATGGACATTGGGCGCATAAACCCCAATGAGGCGAAAAGACTTCTCCTTTATGGTAATATCCAGCACACAAATCCTGCCCGCTGGATCCGCGAAGACAAGCGCACACGCCGCACCCAAAGACTTGCTCACTAGCCAGGAAACACCTCTAGACCGACCATCAAAACATGCTGAATAGAGATCGTAATCCCTAGACAGTATGCCCTCATAGTCGCCAGCAAAAAACCGGGTCTCCTGCAAACAACAAACATCCACCCCGAGGCGCTGGAGATCATGAAGGAGTCTCACCCTCCGAGACTCAGACCTCAGCCCCCGGGCATTCATACTTGCTAACCAGAGAGCCATTATCAGTCCGATTAGGGTTGAGGAACTGTTCCGAACATGTCCGGTGACAGGACACCGACAGCCCGTCCCATTGAGCCGAGACCCATTTCACTTTTGATAGTGCCATCATAGGACAGGCCGCCAATGTCCAGGGGAAACGTTAGTTTCAACGCTCTGTAAAGGGAGGGGTGAACATAAACCGGGGTCCTCCCAGAACAAAACTGCTGCAAATTTGCATTGTCCTCATCATGGAAATAAGAAAGGGGAGGGTTCGTAGCAAACGAATCATTCGCCTCCCCTAACATAGTCCATATTTGTCTAGTACCAGCGCCAGACCGCACGACCGTCAAGATCCTCTTGGCGTTTGGGAAATTGCGCGGATCTTCGACATCTTTGTCGTGTACTTTTTTAAATGAAATTAAAGTTTTTAAGCGCTTTGAATGGCTCAGCGCCTTTTGAGCTGTTTCTGCAGAAACTCGGCAAACTTCTTCACCGAGATTGAAAGGAGGTTTCATTTTCTTTCTTTTTTCCTCACCAGACGCTACTTCAGGGCTTCTTTGTCTTTTAGACTTGTGAGGAGAGAGAGAAGGATTAGGTGTTGGGGTGGGAGTGGGTGAGACATCGGGAGAAGCAGGAGTGGAAGGGATACGAGAAGAGACTGGGGAATGCTTTTTGAAGGTGGTCATTTTCGACGGGGAAGTGGTCAGAGACTTTGTCATGGGAGGGGGGGGCATGGTTTTTTTCCGGGAGGGAGAAGACGGGGCGGAGACGGAAGAGTGGGGAGCTGCTAAATTTGTTGATTTCTTCTTCTCTAGGTCTTTCTTTAATTTTCGCAGCTGGACGATTTTTTCCCAATTCGGTTCCGCTTTTTTTTGAATCTCACTCAAAGGCCTGTCTAAATGCACCGCCGGGACGTCGCCTTTAGAGCTGCCAGAGGGAGTGGGACTGTCGGTGTCATCCCTAGGAGTTTCAGGGGACTGAGGCACCGCTGCTCGGATCTTCCCTTTGCCTCTAGCAACGACATGCCATACTCCCTCATCCTTGTCCTTGACCACACTTGCGGCAGGCTTCGGAATTTGGGAGGATGGGGGCCGAGACCCACCCGGTGTTTGTGAGACACCGGGCCGTGCCACTGCTAGGCCCATTACAGGCGTTGCGGAACTACGGTTGTCAGGCTTAGGGGTATTTTGGTCGACGGCGGCCGGATCACCAGAGGCCTTCTTCTCTGGGCAGGAAGAGGACAGGTGACCAGTCTGCCCGCACTTCCAGCAAGTTGGTTTTCGGCCGGTCACTATGACCGGCATTTTCCGGCCGCAATAATCCAAGCAGTTGGGGATGGAGTCGAAGGCTTCTTTATCGCTCAGTATGTCGAATGTCCATCCCCCGTTCAGGTTGTCAGAAGAGGCTGCGAGTATCTGGCCATATTTTTTAAAATAAGAGGCCAGGTGTTCGCCGACAACCTGAGGAGGCACCTCATATACTGCTACGTTGGTCCTCCTACGACCTTCATATTCTGTTCTCAGGATTAGGTCATCAGTTATCAATTCTCTACTTACTGCATCCATGCAATCTTCCGGTGTGGGCAGCAGTACGTCCCAATTGAAAAAGGCTGGTCCTTTTATTATTCTTTGGGGCCTAACCCCTAGGGACACCAGTGATCGGATCACTGTGTCTTTCGTGGAGCGACAAATTTTGCGCGAACGCTTGTCCACCACGAAGACCGACACCATTCTCTTTTTCAAACTTTTGTAATTCCTGGGGGTTTTCCAAAAGTCCGTCATCTTTCAAAAGATGGTCGAAACCTTTAGATCTCTCCAGAAACTCCGCTATGTTTATAATGCAACTAGGTGGGGACTTCCAGCAATCGGGCGACACCCCGGCCTCAGCATCTTTGTTTTTGTCTCTGGTACTTTTCGCCTTGTCATTTGCCGTAGACTTTTGGCCATTCTCGGCCACCTTATTCTTGGTCTCATAATTTTGCTTTTTTGAATCCTTTAGAGGGGGATAGGACTCTTCATTTTTGTCAGGCGGGCCCTTCCCGGGCGGGTCGAAAATCAGTTTTTTTCTAGCTGACCGACTTGAGTCGGCCATTTTTATTTTTACTGGCCGTGATCGATATAATTATTATTTTTTTCCTCCGTAAATGATAGGGGAATGGAGAGGGGTAGGGAAAAAACGGGAAAAATGTGGGGGGGGGGGGGGGAAATAAATATGTTACACAAATTAACCACCTCACAAGAAAATTGCACGAACAACAATAAATAAAATTAGCCTATATCGGCAAAAATTAGAAATAACAAAACGGCTTAGAACAACTTGCTTTTAACAGTGAAATTCAACTCTTAAAAATATAAGAGCAGAAAATAGGCAAAAAATCCGCCTCTTGAGAGGTTAAAAAAAATAAAAACAAAAATAAACTTTACAAAATACGATAAACTAAATACACAAAGAAATTTAAAGAAAATAAAACAAACAGAAAAACGGAGAGTTGCCTAAACGGCTACTCCCGACAAAGAAAATAGGGGGAGGGGCTAAAATTAAATTTAAGCGGTTTAACTAAACTTTAAAAAATAAATGAATTAACGAAAATAAATTTAAACAACGATTAAATTTTACAAATGTACAATTAAATTAAATACACAAAGAAAACCAAATACAAACAAATACAAACAAACAAAAAGAAAACGAAAAGTCTCCTAACGGCGACTTCCGCAAAAGAAAAACTGGGGAGGGGCTGAAAAAAAGAAAAGTTAAAGTGGAAGAAAAATAAAAATCAGCTAATTCTTCAGTTTCTGGTCAAAATAGGGACAGTTAACAAAATATAAATATGGCACTTAAGGCCAAACAGATACTGAAAAAAAAAAATAAAAATAAAAATAAACTCAAAACGGCCGACCTAAATAAAAACAAATATGGCCGCCAAAAATACGAAAATAAAAACAAAAAAGCTAGAAGAATAAAAAGAAAAGAACAAAGTAAATAAACGAAAAAGAAAATAAATAAAAATAAACTTAGCTCAACAAAAAGGTCTTTTTTGTAAAATAAACAGTCCAAATGAGTGAATCAGTTTTTTTAAACAAAAAGTTCGACGCTCGCCAAAACAAGGTCCGGAGAAGTCAGAAAATGACAACAAACGTCAAAAACTGGGCAAGAACTTCACCCGTTTACTTCCTGTTAACTCTTATTAATATAGGAGGGACAGTCCTTTATCTGAGGAATAGGTGTGTTTCACCATAACAGTATGTTTTAAAGAAAGAGTATATGCTGAGATGAAAAGGGTTTTCTCCTGTTCAGAAGGAATGGAAAGCAAGACAGAGACTGATGTCGCTGAAGAATTTTGTAAAAAGCAGTCAACTAGGTATCTTTGAAGTTGCCGCGGTTACAAGTGGTCCTTTTGAAGCGAATGAATTTTCTACCACTAACTTTTTTCAGATATCCGACTCTCTGTATTTACATTATTCGGATTATTGTCCTCATCTTTGTACGACGTTTCAGCCGTTGAACGCTTCGGCCTTCTTCAGGTGCTAGGAATTTCGAACCGAACCCTTTATTACAATCACTGGGGTATATGAATTCCATTCCTTGTCTCTTCTGGAAGCCATAAGTTATCTCCTTCTAATCCTGTAAGTTACTTGTTCACCACTGTTGTTGCCTGGAATTGAACTCACAACTCTTTGGGTCAAATCATAGGAACTAACCAACATCTATATCCACTCATGACTTCCAGAAGAGGCACTAGGCAAGGAATGGAGTTCATATACTCTAGTGATTGTAATAAAGAGCTCAGTTCGAAATTCCGATCATCTGAAGAAGGCCGGAGCGTGCAACGACCGAAACGTCGTATGATTGGCAACAAAGATGGGGACAATAGTCCGAATAATGTAAATACTGTAAATACTACCTCATCTCATAAATATAGACAAATAGAATGATCTATTATTAAACGCCGTACAAATGGCAACAAAGATGAGGACAATAGTCCGAATAGTGTAAATACTGTAAATAATACCTCATCTCATAAATATAGACAAATAGAATTATCGATTATTAAACGTCGTACAAATGGCAACAAAGATGAGGACAATAGTCCGAATAATGTAAATACTGTAAATACTGCCTCATCTCATAAATATAGACAAATAGAATAATCTATTATTAAACGTCGTACAAATGGCAACAAAGATGAGGACAATAGTCCGAATAATGTAAATACTGTAAATAATACCTCATCTCATAAATATAGACAAATAGAATTATCGATTATTAAACGTCGTACAAATGGCAACAAAGATGAGGACAATAGTCCGAATAATGTAAATACTGTAAATAATACCTCATCTCATAAATATAGACAAATAGAATTATCGATTATTAAACGTCGTACAAATGGCAACAAAGATGAGGACAATAGTCCGAATAATGTAAATACTGTAAATAATACCTCATCTCATAAATATAGACAAATAGAATGATTTATTATTAAGCGTCGTACAAATGGCAACAAAGATGAGGACAATAGTCCGAATAATGTAAATACTGTAAATACTGCCTCATCTCATAAATATAGACAAATAGAATAATCTATTATTAAACGTCGTACAAATGGCAACAAAGATGAGGACAATAGTCCGAATAATGTAAATACTGTAAATAATACCTCATCTCATAAATATAGACAAATAGAATTATCGATTATTAAACGTCGTACAAATGGCAACAAAGATGAGGACAATAGTCCGAATAATGTAAATACTGTAAATAATACCTCATCTCATAAATATAGACAAATAGAATTATCGATTATTAAACGTCGTACAAATGGCAACAAAGATGAGGACAATAGTCCGAATAATGTAAATACTGTAAATACTGCCTCATCTCATAAATATAGACAAATAGAATTATCGATTATTAAACGTCGTACAAATGGCAACAAAGATGAGGACAATAGTCCGAATAATGTAAATACTGTAAATAATACCTCATCTCATAAATATAGACAAATAGAATGATCTATTATTAAACGCCGTACAAATGGCAACAAAGATGAGGACAATAGTCCGAATAATGTAAATACTGTGAATACCGCCTCATCTCAGAAATATAGACAAATATCCGGTACAGTTTTTGTTAGTTTATGGATTAACTACCAGGCTTGGGTTTTTTGACGATCATTTGTCTGGTTAATTTTCTAATACTGACTTTAATTACCTTTTTCATTATTTATTTTGTATGGATCTATCCCCCCCCTGTCTCCCTCCCTCCCCCCTCTCTCTCTCTCACACACACACACACACACACACACACACACACACACCTTCTATAACACTTTATTATTTCTCTTTATCATGTCCTTCTCTTCATTCTGTTGTCTTTCTCTTTTAAATCGCTCTCTCTTTCTCTCTCTCACACACACAGATAATTCTTCCTCTTTTTCCTTACTTTTTATAATTTCTCGCTATTTACTATCTTAATCTCTTCAAGTTACGAGTCAATCGATGTCTATCCCCCTAATAATCATCTTTTCCTGCTACCACCTCTTACATCTATATCACCCACCTCATTCAGAGACGCTCTACCCCAAGTGGCACTTGAGCCTTGTGCTGAATGAACTTTAGTATAAATGCCTTTTCACTCTCTCACATTCAGTCAGTTAAGTGCCATACGTGAAACACGCTTGGGCGATCATGTCTCGAAACAGACATGACTGACGGCAGAAGATTATCCCGCAGTAGGTTGCCATTGCTTTCTGCGGTAGATTGGTTGCCAGCCAAGGCTATAGAACCCAATTTGTCCTGTTATTTAACCCATAACTGTAAGGAATAGACGGATTAATACCTTTCCCAAGGGTATTTACGCGTAAGTGAAATCAATGAATTCAACTGGAATTCGAACTCGGCTCCCCGAACTTCTATCGATAGAAGACTCTCATACTTTCTTTTCTTTTTCTTCATTGTTCTTTTCTTTTTCTCTCGTTATTTTTCCTTCTTCTCTCTCTCTCTCTCTCTCTCTCTCTCTCTCTCCCTCTCACACACACACACACACACACACACACACACACACAGTTACTTCTTTCTCTTTTTCCTTTCTTTTTATAATTCCTCACTGTTTACGATCTGAATCTCTTCAAGTTACGAGTCAATCGATATCTCAGTCAGTCAGTTAAGTGTCATACGTGATACACGCTTGGGCGATCATGTCTTGAAAGAGACATAACTGACTGGACAGAAGATTATCCCACTGTAGGTTGTCAGTACTTTCTGCTGTAGACTGGTGAATTATATTATTATATTAATAAGTAGTAATTAGTGAGGGACTAGTTTATTACACATGACAATAGAAAACCGATCCCCCACTTTATGCGTAGTAGAAGCTTTAATTGTCTATCCAACTGTTTAGCCAGTCAGTTTAGTGCTATACGGGATAAACGCTTGGGCGATCATGTCTCGAAAAAGATATGACTGACTGGGCAGATGATTATCCCGCAGTAGGTTGACATAGCTTTCTGCTCTAGACTGGTGAATTATCTTATTATATTAAGAAGCCACAATCAATTAACCATCATAGACAACCGCACCTACCTCCCATTAGCATGGACCAGGCTTGCCTCCCAGAGAGTAAAACACTACGCCTCTTGGTCTCACACTTTCAGCGGACCTCAAATGGAATGACTATATCGAATCCATTGCTAAATCCGCTGCTATGAAAGTCGGTTCTCTGTGCAGGGCCCGGAGGATTTTTCCGTCTGAATCTATCCTGCACATTTATAAATCTACCATCCGCCCGTGCATTGAATACTGTTGCCATATCTGGTCGGGTGCCCCTGCTATTCTCCTCGGGCTTCTCGATAAGGTTCAGAGGAGGGTCTGTAATGTGATCGATGCTGACTTGGCAGACCGCCTGCAGTCTCTCTCTCACTGGCGCGACGTGGCTTCCCTGTGTCTCTTCTATAAATACTTCCATGGCTTCTGCTCCGATGAACTTAGATCACTGATGCCCCCTAGGTTCGAATTTGCACGAGATACTAGATTAACAACTAGATCCCTCCCTTTTACAGTGAAACCGATAAATGCAACCGCAACTTCTACTCCAACAGTTTCTTTTCTCGTACTTCCCGACTCTGGAATTCCCTTCCACATGACTGCTTCTCCGACGGCTACAATCTCCAGGAGTTTAAATGTAAGGTCAATAGACACCTCCTAATGCAATAACTCGCTTCCATTCTTTCAAACACTCTTCCCATCCTCCCAACTACCTATCACCCCACTTCTGACATTTCCTATATCTAACCACTCTTTCTATTTACCTTCCCCTATGTAGCCCCAAGCGCAATAGTGGCAGTGGAATGCCTTGCTTGGGGTGAAACGATTAAAAAAGTAGTAATTAATGGGGGCTTAGTTTAATACTTCATGACAATAGAAAACCGATCCCCCATTTTATACCCAGAAGAAGCATTAATTGTCTTTTCAACTATTCAGTCAGTCAGTTAAGTGTCCTACGGTGTACACACTTGGGCGATCATGTCTCTTTCGAGACATGACTGACAGGACAGAAGATTATCTCTTAGTAGGTTGCTATTGCAGTAGACTGGTTGACAGCCAAGGTTATAAAACCCAATCTGTCCTATTATTTAACCCATAACTGGAAGAAAGAGATAGATTAATACCTTTCGCATGGGTATTTGTGCGTAAGTGAATGCAAGGAATTCAACTGGAATTCGAACTCGGCTGTTGGATTTTTTGTTCCGAGCTGATATTCACTTCAACAGAACGCACATCCATAAATCGATATCTACCCTCTAATAATCATCTTTTCCTCCTCTTACATCTATGTCACCCACCTCATTCAGAGACCCCCCTAACTCAAGTGGCTCTTGAGCCTTGTGCTGAATAAACTTTATCATAAATATATTTTCACTCTTTCTCATTAACTTCTGTTATTCTATCATAGTTTCTTTTCTTTTTCTTCATTGTTCCTTTGTTTTTCTCTTGTTTTTATCTCCTCTCTCTCTCTCTCTCTCTCTCTCTCTCTCTCTCTCTCTCTCTCTCTCTCTCTCTCTCTCTCTCTCTCTCTCCCTCTCCTTTTCTCTTCTTATTTTTTTCTTTTTTATCTCTTTGAATCCACACGTTTCTATTCACCTTTTTCAGATATTGTCGCCCTCACAAAAAAGATACTGTATTTGGTCTTTCTATTTTTTCTTTTTCTCTCTATCGGAGGTGTTTATTTTCTGATCAATGCCGAACGGAATCCTAAATCACCAAATTGATATTCTATTGCTTCGCAAACTTAGAATTTAAAAAGACAAACATTGTATACCGGAACCAAAATAAAAGACACTTTGGAATTTATTTAAAACCCAAATCTTCCCATGAATACGGAATATCGCATTCCAAAGTCGATTCTGTTCTGATGTTCGATTAGAATCAAAAGAAAAAATTGCATTTACACTTTTTTTTACTGTTTTTCTTTTTTATGTTACTTATATTTTTCTGGGATTTTGTTTTTAATTTGGGATACTTTCTGCTTTGAATATTTTACAACTTTATCTCGTCCGAAGATTTGTTTTTTATATTTTTTTTTTGTTTTGTTTTTGGTTTTGTTTTTTGTTTTGTTTTTTGTTTTTTGTTTTTTTTTGTCGTTGTTGTTTTTCTTTTTGTTGTTGTTGCTGTTTTTCTGGTCATCATCGTTGATGTCTGATTTGTAATCAATGAGTTTTTGTATTTTGATGAAACTGGTCCAATCAAATTAACGTCAAAGATGACGACCGAACAAGCCCCGGATGTACAGGTATCAATATTAAAATGGCGATATTAGACAGTTTAAAATGCAAACAGTATTCTAATCATAGTTGCCTCTTATATCTAAAGTGGAATTTTTTTTTTTGTTTGTTATAATCATATCGCCCAAAGCAAGGAATTTTACTGCCACAGTTTTGTAGAGGGTTACATAGGAGGAAAGTTATGAGAAAAAGTGACAGATTATAGGGGGTGTCAGGAAGTGGGTAAGAGAGGGATGAATGTGGCCATAAAGTGAGGGATCAGTTTATATATTGATTGTAATCTGCAATTGATCCCCCACTTTATATCTATATTATAGTAGTAAAGAATTTTTTTTTGTAATCGTATCGCCCAAAGCAAATCATTATACAGCCACTGTTTTGCAGGGGGTTACATAGGAGGAAAGTTATGAGAAAGAGTGACAGGTTAAAAGGGGTGTCAGGAAGTGGGTAAGAGAAGGATGAATGTGGCCATAAAGTGAGGGATCAGTTTATATATTGATTGTAATCTGCAATTGATCCCCCACTTTATATCTATGTTATAGTAGTAAAGAATTTTTTTTTATAATCATATCGCCCAAAGCAAATCATTATACAGCCACAGTTTTGCAGGGGGTTACATAGGAGGAAAGTTATGAGAAAGAGTGACAGGTTAAAAGGGGTGTCAGGAAGTGGGTAAGAGAAGGATGAATGTGGCCATAACGTGAGGGATCAGTTTATATATTGATTGTAATCTGCAATTGATCCCCCACTTTATATCTATATTATAGTAGTAAAGAATTTTTTTTTGTAATCATATCGCCCAAAGCAAATCATTATACAGCCACTGTTTTGCAGGGGGTTACATAGGAGGAAAGTTATGAGAAAGAGTGACAGGTTAAAAGGGGTGTCAGGAAGTGGGTAAGAGAAGGATGAATGTGGCCATAAAGTGAGGGATCAGTTTATATATTGATTGTAATCTGCAATTGATCCCCCACTTTATATCTATATTATAGTAGTAAAGAATTTTTTTTTGTAATCATATCGCCCAAAGCAAATCATTATACAGCCACTGTTTTGCAGGGGGTTACATAGGAGGAAAGTTATGAGAAAGAGTGACAGGTTAAAAGGGGTGTCAGGAAGTGGGTAAGAGAAGGATGAATGTGGCCATAAAGTGAGGGATCAGTTTATATATTGATTGTAATCTGCAATTGATCCCCCACTTTATATCTATATTATAGTAGTAAAGAATTTTTTTTTGTAATCATATCGCCCAAAGCAAATCATTATACAGCCACTGTTTTGCAGGGGGTTACATAGGAGGAAAGTTATGAGAAAGAGTGACAGGTTAAAAGGGGTGTCAGGAAGTGGGTAAGAGAAGGATGAATGTGGCCATAAAGTGAGGGATCAGTTTATATATTGATTGTAATCTGCAATTGATCCCCCACTTTATATCTATATTATAGTAGTAAAGAATTTTTTTTTGTAATCATATCGCCCAAAGCAAATCATTATACAGCCACTGTTTTGCAGGGGGTTACATAGGAGGAAAGTTATGAGAAAGAGTGACAGGTTAAAAGGGCTGTCAGGAAGTGGGTAAGAGAAGGATGAATGTGACCATGAAGTGAGGGATCAGTTTATATATTGATTGTAATCTACAATTGATCCCCCACATTTTAGCTCCACATTATAGTACTTCAGAATTATTTTTATAATCATATCGCCCAAAGCAAGGCATTTTACTGCCACTGTTTTGCAGGGGGTTACATAGGTGAAAAGTTATGAGAAAGAGTGACAGGTTATAGAGGGTGTCAGGAAGTGGATAAGAGAAGGATGAGAATACTGATGAGAGTGGAGTGGACGGAGAAAGGAGCATGAGAGAAGGAATGCAGATTACTGAGATAGGATATGACTATTGACTTTACATTTAAATTCTTGGAGATTGTAACTGTCGAGAAAGCAAGTAAATGGAAGGGAGTTCCACGGACGGGAAGTGCGAGAAAAGAAGCTGCTGGAGTAGAATTTGCGTTAACAATTTATTGGTTTCACAGTAAAAGTGTGGGACCTAGTTGCTAATCTTGTGGCTCGAGTAAATTTATATATATATGGGGCACCAGTGAGGTAAGTTCATTGGAAAATTTTTTCACAGAAGAAAAACAGGCTTGAAACAACAGAGAACATGTGGGCAATGGGGAAGTTTTTAAGAGAATAGGAACTACCATAAAACTACTGTTAGCAATCAGAAACCTAGTTGTTAATCTTGTGGCTCGAGTAAATTTATATATAGGGTGCACCAGTGAGCTAAGTTCATCGGAGCAGAAGCCGTGAAAGTATTTGTAAAAGAGACACAGGGAAGCCACGTTGCGCCGGTGAAAAAGTGACTGTATCTGAGCTGCCAAGTCGGGATCTGTTATATTATAGATTTTCCGTTGGATTTTGTCAATGACACCTAGGTGGATAGCAGGAGCACCCAACCAGATATGGCAGCAGTATTCAATGCACAAGCGGATGCTCAATTAGGATCAATCACATTACAGATTTTCCACTGGATTTTATCAAGGACACCTGGGTGGATAGCAGGGGCACCCGACCAGATATTTTTTTTTATTTTAAAAATACTGCCGGCAAGAGGATCTGAATTCCTCTCAAATAAATTATATTTATTTCAGTAATGTGTCAGTATCGACCTCCGATGGCAGCAATATCTCTTTTTCTTGTGTGAGATTTTTAATCGCAAATTTTAATTACAATTTCCTATTAATTTAACACTATATACTGTTACGTGTTAAGTTGTAACAAAAGAAAATAATGGTTCACCAAAACTCAGAGCTAAATCACAGACAAATATTTAATTTACAAAAAACAAGAAACCTAGAGTTTACTCCTGGCGAGTGTTACGAGGAGAGAAGAGAAAGGTAAGGTGTCAAATATCTTTACCCAGTTAAGTTGGTGAAGAAGTTAAGCGCTATACTTTTTGGAAATCCTTATATGAGTATATAAAGAATAATTATTAGTTTGGTCAATGAAAGAGTAAAAAATATGTATTTAATTTACTTATATAGTTCCATGAGGTTCGCTTTCAGGCTTTAGTTGGTCGCCAACTTGTCTTGTGGTGCAGTGGATATTGGCTCGGAACGAGAAAGCAGGGAGCCGAGTTCGAAATCCAGCTGAATTCATTGCATTCACTTACGCGCAAATACCCTTGGGAAAGGTATTAATCCGTCTATTCCTTCCAGTTATGGGTTAAATAACAGGACAGATTGGGTTCTATAGCCTTGGTCGGCAACCAGTCTACCGCAGAAAGCAATGGCAAGCTACTGCGGGATAATCTTCTGCCCAGTCAGTCATGTCTCTTTGGAGACATGATCGCTCAAGCGTGTATCACGTATAGCACTTAACTGACTGACTGATACAAATCCCGAATCAAAACCGGAGTTTAATAATATACTGTGACGATAAATATTCACACTTACCGGAGTCAAAGCATCCAAGATGTTTTGCTTGTTGGGGTGCAGTTTTGTAATGGATACTGCATAAAGCTACGCTAGACAGTTCGTCATTTCGTCATCTGCATCCTCTCCTCTCGCACGTTTGATCCAAGAAAAGTACATTCTTCGACATTTATTATTTTATGCTAATTGGCACGAGCTGAGAAATCTGATTAAGAGCGAAGCCAACGACAATGATTGGTGCCTCGGCAGTGTTTTTTGTTTATAAAAACAGTCTGGGACATTGATTGGGAGTGCAGTTGGGACCGTGGTGACGTGCACTGTTATAGGGGTTCGTATTAAGTTACGACTCTGCTTACTTTTGTCTGGAAGCTGGACGCTAGCTTCGAACCTACCAATAGAGCGAGCGGTGTCATTACCTGTATCTACGGAAACGTGGGAGGAATACACTGATTAACAACATTTACATACATACACAAATACATACATACATTTTTTTAATAATTTTATCCCAATCCGGACTGCCACTAGTGTTACAGTGAAATAAAAGACTAGGTAAAGGGGATATTGAAGAAACGATAAAAATGAATGGGATTCAAGAAGATAGAAGATGGCCACTAATGTTACATTAAATGTTTTGAAGATTGTAGCTATCAGGGAAGCAAGTAAACGGAAGGTGGTTCTACAGACGGAAAGTGTGAGAAAAGAAACTGTTGGAATAGAAGTGTAGGTTACATTTAACTATTTCAACGGTCGAAATTAAACTATCCCTACCTTTAGAAACCTCCCTAAATCCTATCCACCTCTTATTCTCTCTTAGGCATCACTTGTACCCGTTTTTTCTCACACTGTAACCCCATGCGCACAAGTGGTGGTCCTGCATTGCTTGGGGTGAAATGATTTTTAAAAAAATACCCAGTCAGAATGTAAAGTTTATGTAAAATGGAAAAGGCTCTCGTCACTCTTTTTCCATGTGCCATACCGCTTCAGAACGTAGTTGATCATGGCTCTCCACAATTTCCAGTTCTTTGTAGCTTGTTGTTATTTCTTCTAAACCTTGTTCTGCTTTCCATTTATTCAAGCTCACTAAGTACATTATGCGTCTTTGGTTATATCGTGTTGAATGCACCGGTTCCCGTCCGATCACCAAAGTTAAGCAACATCGAACCTGGTCAGTATTTAAATAGGTAACCATTTGGGAATACCAGGTGCTGTAAATGTAAGGACCAAAAATGGTCCACAGGTCCTCCAGGGTTGGGAGTTGGGTGCAGAGCTAACAACCCTGCCCCGTAAAAACTGGTTTGTTACAGAAACAGCAACAAAAAGTTGCTGCCCTATGCACCATTGGGTGTGATGGATAAATGATGATGAAGCACATTATGCGTTGTTTTCCTCTTGCCTTCAATCTGTCTTGGGATCAAGAAGATTTTTCCATCTGAATCCATTCTGCACGTATGCAAACCAACCATCCGAACGTGCATGGAATACTGTTGATATATCTGATCAGGCGCCCCTGTTTAATTGATGATTATATTGTTTATCTAACACTGAAATATTTTATAAAAATCGTTTTATTATTAATCGAAATTTTTTTCTTGAGTGTATAATGTCCTTAATAGTTATTATTTATTCCAGCAATTAAAAGTTTATCAAATTAAATTTTATCAGTTTCATTACGTTTTGTACTTTATTCTTCCAGGAAGATTTTCGGTTAATGATTTGAAACTTAAAATAAAAAAATAGATGATTTATATTCCCCAATGAGTCCTGCGTTGAACAAATAAAACAAACGTTAGCCATCAATATAAAATTTATTAAGATTTCATGGATTTACGTGGAGAACGGTAACAAAGGTAAAAAAATACTTTTATCAAGATTTTTAAAAAATAATTTCAAAAATAATTTCATTCATTTGTGAATGAGTACTGATAGTTTCATTAAAATCCGACAATTATTTCAAATTAATGTGTTTGTCACCGAAAAAAAGTGGGTGACGCTATCATTATGTTTCCATTGTAAAGCAGTCGTAACGTTTGTTTAGCCGCTAACTCAAATCAAAACAAAACTTTCTGATAAAATTTCGAAAATGTTAGAAGGGAATAAAAATGTTTTAAAATAATTAAAGTTACTTTAAAGGCTCCTGTGTCTATTGTAAACAGAAAAGACCAACTGAGTAATGGCCAACGGTGTAAAAGAGGCCAGGAATTTCGTTATTAGGTCGCGGGATACAACAACAAGCCTACCTATTTATTGCAGAGTACACAAACATCTACACACAGCTTAAGCTGCTGCTGTTATAGACTTTCTCCTCCTACTCCCTGACTCTTACTACCCTTCCGTTTGGCAAATGTGAGAGGAAGGCTGGGGAGAGTAGCGTTCAAAAAGATAGAGGGGAAGGAAAAGCTCGTATAGAGAGTAAATCACGTAATGGACGGATGAAATAAGCAACTAAGGAAGGAACAAGCACAATTATAATATGAGACTGAGAGATCCGAAGGCGAATTGGCATGGCGAAGGAAGCATTCCAGAAGTTGAGTAAGGTATTAAGAAACAGGACAATTTCGCTAGAAACTAGTAAGAGACATGATCGTCAAAGCGTGTGGCATTTAACTGACTGCCTTACGTCATTGGTTAATCGGAAACATGTGTTCCTCTTACACGATATCGTAAGACAACATATTGCCCGAGTTATTCAGAGAAAGTTTTGTGCATTAAATATGAATATTTTTCCTTAACCCCATTACATTCCTGACGTTATTCCATTTGGCTATCATATTTTCTGTTGTGGAGTTATTTTTAGTTATATTGGAGGTCAGTATTTGTGCTAAAGTCAGCTCCAACAGGTTCGACGTAAAAACATTAGGAACTTGATATAATATGTATTACGCAGTGTAATCTTGCCAAGTCGCCGACTACTTTCGTATTCGACTAACTGTCGACTACTATCATCCAACATCGAATAACGCTCGTTCCTTTTACTCAGTCAGTCAGTAAAGTGCCATAAGTGATACACGCTTTAGGCGATCATGTCTCCAAAGAGACATGACTGACTGGGCAGAAGATTATCTCACAGTGGGTTGCCATTGCTTTCTGCGGTAGACTGGTTGCCGACCAAGGCTATAGAACCCAATCTGTCCTGATATTTAACCCATAACTGTAAGGAAGAGCCGGATTAATACCTTTCCCAAGGGTATTTGCGCGTAAGTGAATGCAATGAATTCAACTGGAATTCGAACTCGGCTCCCCGATTTCTCGTTCCGAGCCAATATCCAATGCACCACAACGCACATCCTTCTAGGCTAGTATTTGTGCTAAAGTCGGTTCTAACAGGTTCGACATACAAAAGGTTAGAAACTTGATATAATACGTATTACGTAGTGTAATCTTACCAGGTCGCTGACTACTTTCATATTCGAGTAACTGTCAATTACTATCATCCAACATCGACTGACCTTCGTTCCTCTTACTACTCCTACTTAAATTACGTGGGGCAGTCTATTCATTATAGAATAGGTGCGTTTCGCCATAACATTTTCAGATCATTGCGGGGATTTTAAATGAACAAATTTCAGTTCGCCGATTTGGATCAGGTTAATACTGATATTGGTTGTTTCTTTGCATCTAAAATGAACTCTACGTCGAAATATAATCACATTACATTTGCCAAATAATGACTTATGTTATCAAAAATAAGTGGCAATATTGTTTTGTATCAAACAAAACCAAATGTGACAGCACTTTCTTTCCAACCTCTGTCTATATTGTGTTCTTTATAATTATCAATACTCCTAATCAACACAATGTCTCCATCAATATCCAAATATACTCTCTAAATCTGTGTTCCTAATTTATATTGCGGATGTCAGTCAACTAAGTGCCATATGTGATATACGCTTTGGGCGATCATGTCTTGAAAGAGACATGACTGACTGGGCAGAAGATTATCCCACAGTAGGTTGCCATTGCTTTCTGCGGTAGACTGGTAAATAATATAATTATATTAATAAGTAGTAATTAATGAGGGATTAGTTTATTACATCATGACAATAAAAAACCGATCACTCATTTTATGTCCAATAGAAGCTTTAATTGTCTTTCGAACTATTCAGTCAGTCACTTAAGTGTCATACGTGATACACACTTGAGCGATCATGTCTCTTTCGAAAAAACATGACTGACTGGGCAGAAGATTATCCCACAGTAGGTTGACATTGCTTTCTGTGGTAGGTTGGTAAATTATATTATTATATCAATAAGTAGTAATTAATGAGGGATTAGTTTATTACTTCATGATAATAGAAAACCGATCACCCACTTTATGCCCAGTAGAAGCTTTAATTGTCTTTTCAGTTTATCATCATACAACACTACACAGTTAAAAGTTACCTCGACTGGCTCTTGGGACTTGTACAGAGTGAAGCTTAGAATTAAAAACTAGGTCAGATCGTAACAATCTGAAACGTGATAGCCACTCGATAATGTTAATTGTTTGTTAGACTTGTTTGCACACATTTGACAGCCGGTGAAAAATAGAAAGACAATTAAATTTCAACTAATGTTTTCTATGCGACCTGCTGAAAAAGAAAAATATTTTTTTCTGAAGATGAGAATGCTGCCCGGCAAACGGATTCTTCGATTAAACAATAAATCACGTTGCTACTTTCGCTTTAACTCTGACCGAATGCGAAAACAATTTCACCATTAATTAATTGCAATTTTTCTCAAGTAAATGGTTTACGGCCTTATCACGTTGAATACACCGGTTCTCGGTCGATCACCGAAGTTAAGCAACGTTCAAAGTCAGTACTTAGATGAGTGACCGCTTGGGAATACCAGGTGCTGTGATGGATGTGCGTTGTGGTGCAGTGGATATCGGCTCGGAAAGATAAATCTGTGAGCCGAGTTCGAATTCCAGTTGAATACCCTGCATTCACTTACGCACTGGTACCTTAATCCGTCCCTTCCCTCCAGTTATGGGTTAAATAACAAGGGTAAAACTTGGGGACTCTGCCCTTAAAAACAAATCCCAATAAATCTTGATACTCGAAAAGAAAAAAGTATTACTAGACACAAAAACTTATATAAAAACAACAATAATTTGTTAAAAAGAAAAAAGTATTACCAGCAATAAATAAATAAAATTTAATTGGAAATAAATGGACCGCCGAGGTTGATTTACTGACCAGGATCAACGTTGCTTAACTTCGGTGATCTAGCGAGAACCGGTGTATTCAACGTGATATGGCCGTATAATATATGTTAGTCCAAGATGTATTGAGACTATATATAAAAGCCATATTTATTAATTAATATATATATATATATATATATATATATATATATATATATATATATATATATATATATAAAACTCCGAATATTAGATTCTCTGTATAGCTATTTCGGCGAGAAAATTCTCGCTTTCTTAACAACGTTCAAAAAGAAAATTTTATTGCAAATAAAATCCACATACCGGAAGGGTACTCAAAAATATTTCCATACACAGGAATTTTATTTAAAAAAGTGGGGAGTTAAAATATTTAAAAAAGTGGGGAGTTAAAATATTTAAAAAAGTGGGGAGTTAAAAAAGATATTTGGCTCTGTAAATAGATAATACTATTTCCATCGAGTTCTCCACCTGGGTCATTTTTAATATTAATAAAATTAATATTAATATGATCTGGTTTTGGGGATTTTACCTAGATGCTATTTTCTTTTGTATATATATATATATATATATATATATATATATATATATATATATTAAAAACAGAAAGAGAGTTGTTCCAACAATAGAACTTGGTATAGAATAAAAAGTGTGAGAGGCCGTGAACATTTTGTTTAAAATGTATCATAACAACAACAATAATTATACACTTTAAACAAAACCTTCACGGCCTCTCACACCTTTTATTATATATATATATATATATATATATATATATATATATATATATATATATATATATAATGGATTCTCCCGTCGCGTTCAACGTATGAGGGTCCAACCTTTTTCCAGCAAGACAACCACACAGAGATTTGTTTATAGTGGTGAAGGCATTGTGTAGTACCATCCACACTTCTTGGAACTGCTGATAACAAACAATTGGTGCAGATGACTGCCACAGATCGCACGAACAGCAGACCTCAATTATTTAACCCATAATTGGAGGGAACGAACGGATTAATACCTTTCCCAAGGGTACCAGTGCGCAAGTGAATGCAGCGTGCTCGACTGAAATTGGAACTCGGCTCACCGATTTCCCCCTCCAAGCCGACATCCACCGCACCCCAACGCACATCCGTGTATATATATATATACATATACTCTCATTAGGATTGAGCTCTCTAGACAGAAAAATTTTAAAAGCAGTTACCAGTTCTCCGATTTACGCATTACTCATCAGTAATGAATTAAGTTCTCCCGGTGGCTAGTGTGTACTTATATATAACATGCTGAAATGTGATTTTCGAAGATTTATTTGAAAAAAATATATACATATTTAGCTCTGAAAATAGATAATTCTATTTACATCAAAAACTCTGGGTAGATCAATTTTAATATTATTATGATCAATATTAATAGGATCTGATTTTGGGGATTTTACCATTATGCCACTTTCTGTTTGGACCTATTGCGTTAAATTGTCAGTCAGTTAAGTGCCATGCGTGATACACGCTTTGAGCGATCATGTCTCGAAAGAGACATGACTGACTGGGCAGAAGATTATCCCGCAAAAGGTTGCCATTACTTTCTGCGGTAGACTGGTGAAATATTTTATTATATTAATGAGTAGTAATTAGTGGGGGATTAGTTTATTACTTCATGATAATAAAAAAACCCACTTTACGCCCAGTAGAAGCTTTGTCTTTCCAACTATTCAGTCAGTCAGTTAAGTGCCATACGTGATACACGCTTTGGGCGATCATGTCTCAAAAGAGACATGACTGACTGGGCAGAAGATTATCCTGCAGTAAGTTGCCATTGTCTTCTGCGGTAGATTGGTTGCCAGCCAAGGCTATAAAACCCAATCTGTTCTATTATTTAACCCATAACTGGAGGGAAGAGATGGATGAATACCTTTCCCAAGGATATTTGCGCGTAAGTGAATGCAACGAATTTGACTAGAATTCGAACTCGGTTCCTCCGATTTGTCGTTCCGAGTCGATATCTACTGCACCACAACGCACATCAAGTGAAATTGTAATGATGCTTAATGCCAAAATTCCTATTTTTCAGTAGCTTACTGGTAGAAAGGCATATTAGGCAAGAAGGTTTTTTTGTAATAAAGTGCTCGATGTCATGATACGATAATTGGATGCGTACTGCTGATGAGTCCCAGATATAGGACGAAACGACCGTACAGTGCCTTCTGCATTCTGTTGAGGTTGAATAAAACTCGATGAATTACTTAATATTTCAAATCCTCCTACAATTTCTCGTCTGTATATCGTTGCTTGAACCGGCTTCTAATGCTCCAGTGTGAGCGGCTTGGTTTAAGTAGTCGTAGCTCTGGGAGGCACAGTCCTATAGGTAAAAAGAGCTCAGCAGAGTTCCACTACGGAATGTGTGAATGAGCGGCGTTATATCGAGTTTAATTCGTTACCTCTTCGGCACCGGGGCCCGTGGTACATTTGGTATGACGTTCGCCTAATAACGCAAATGTTTGGGTTTCTATTCCTAGTAGTGGATGCGAACTGAATCTCAAATGTAGGACGAAACGGCCGCCCAGTGCTTTCTGCATTCTGTGGAGGTCTAATAAAAACTCGATGAATTACTTACTTAATATTTTAAATCTTCCAATTTTTCATATATATATATATATATATATATATATATATATATATATATAACCCGAAACCTACTACCACTAATCAAGCCAGCTCCAGAGAAACAACTACCAGTCGAGCCAGCCTCAGTTCTGCAACTCTCAACCCAACCAACCCTAAAGTTGCCAGGAATTTACTAGACATGAGGAATACAACTGGACATTGCAATAATATAACAAAATGCAATTGTAGAATTAAAATTGATTGTCCTATGGGTGGAGAGTGTATGACGGAGGGGGTAATATATCAGACTATGATATACCCTAAAGAAAAGACAAATATAAAAAAATACTACATTGGTATTTCTGCAGGTGCTTGGAAGCAACGGCTGTATAATCACACGCACTCCTTTTCCAACCCTGAACTAAAAAATCAAACAGCTCTATCGAAATATCTCTGGTATTTGAAAGACAATAATCTAACCCCCATAATTAAATGGAGTATAATTTTAAAAAATCCTACCCACCCACTAACTTCAGAGAGTGCTGTCAATTATGTCTGGATGAAAAGATAACTATTATTAGACACAAAAACCAGTTGGATCTGCTGAACCTGAGGAGGGAACTGGTGTTTAAATGTAGACACAGGAGCCGGTTTAAACTATGTTAATCTTTTAGTCCCTCTTTAATTCCACTTAAAACGTTACTCATATATTATTCTACAGAATATATATTGTTTAATTGTAAGCCATTGTTATATATGTTGAAGGTTTATATATATATATATATATATATATATATATATATATACGAGTTTTATATGTCTATGTTATTAGTTACATATTTGTTTTTGCTGGTATTTGAGTGTGTTTATATATGTGTGCGTTCGTATGTGTGTATATGCATATATGTATCTGAATACGTGTACATATATGGGTTTACGTATGTGTGTATGCAGGTAATTATGTACGCATTTAAGTGTGTATATGAGTTGTCTGTGTTCAAATATATGTTTTTTTATAGTACTAAAAGTATACGGTATTACAACTGTACGGCTAACCAGAAAATTTCCCTGCACAAGGGTATTATTATTTTTGTTGTATTGTTAACCGATTAATTAGTATAATTTTGATTATATAGTTGGTGTGGTGATTAAAACGAATTGATTAATTATTATATCTTAATTGTTTAATTTTCTTAGTTTTTAAAAACAACGCGTGTCATCTGATTATATGTTGCGTGTATATATGATGTTGTAAGAATATGTGTATGTGTTCGCCAAACGGATGTATTTTTCTTAATTTTTTCTTTTAAGGGAGTGACAGTTAATTTTATTTGTTTTTTTTTTTTAGGTTTTCGTGAATCTCATTCGTGTAAAATCCTTTGTTAAATAAAGACGGAAGCTGACGATGGTTCGCCTGAAATAGGCCCATACTTCCGATTCACCATGGAATAACGTGTCTGTCTTAATTTTTCTTATATTTGCTCTATATGTATTTATATGCATATATGTTTAGAGTTCTCTTAGAGAGTTATCCTACCACTGTATGTACAGGGTACAGGATACTCCTTTGGATTCTTCTATACCTACACTGCATGCTGATATATATATATATATATATATATATATATAGGAAAAACTACCAAAATGTTGTAAGTTTAAAAATGTATTTTTTGACAGTATTTGTTTATTTCTATTATTATATTTTATATTTCAGACCGTCCTCTGTCCTTCATCAGAAACAAATGATTTTAAAATTTAAATTAGAAACGTATTTCACGAGACCGTCCGTGGAGAGAGATTGTTTACATCACGTGACGCAGAAAGTGACAGATTTTTTAAAAATATTTGTAAACGTAAACCTATCTTTAATAATACTTATAAATTTTGTTTTAGACAAAAATTTCTTAATTGTATCTAAAAAATGTTTACCTATTGAAATATTTGTAAAGATTCAAAACACATAAGTCCCTATTTAACCCTAGCTTGTGTGTATTTAATTTTAAAATCCAGTATTTTTCTTTCTTTCTGCGTGTATATATATATATATATATATATATATATATATATATATATATATATATATATATATATATACCTTTTAACTCAATTTTAAAATAAACCACTCTTTACCATTTCACCAAAATAAAGCCCCGAAATATATTTAGCTTTTATTCTTAAATATAAATTAGTTTAAATCTACTTTTGATTCCGATGTAATCCGGAACTATAACTATCTTTCGGCTCAAATATAAATCGAAACTATGTCAAGCTTTTGACCCAGAAGAAAACCCGAGCTATATCAACCTTTTGGCTAAACGATAAATAGAAACTATGTCTAGCTTTTGACCTAGATGTATGCCAGGGTTATATGTACATTTTGGTTCAAATATATATCGAATCTATGTCTATCTTTTGGCTCAAATGCAAGCCGAAGCATTATTTATATTTTGGCTCAAATCTAAGTCAGGCCTATGTTTACCTTTTGTCGCAACTAAATATCGGATCAATATCTACCTTTTAATCTTAAGTGGAAACCAATTTTGTGTCTATCATTTTGCTCAAATAAAAACCGGACTTAATATCATCTTTTTATATTTAAGTGTAATCCTTTGTCTTCCTATCATTGTACATAATAATTGGGGATAATTTCTTTAAAAATTTTTCTTCTTTTCATCCCACACTCCACAGACAATATTACATAAGAAAATGAGGAATCCGTCGAACAAATATGGTATCTCCCATAAGACCTTGGAATATAAATTAAATTTTTGGTAAAAGAAGCAATATTCGAGCGAACGGGTCTGTGATTTTATCGGAGTCGGTAACTGAAGATCACCCCTTGTCCCTTTCCATTTTATGCTCCGCGCCATGATTAGATATTTTGTTATAAATATCTATCTATCTATCTATCTATCTATCTATCTATCTATCTATCTATCTATCTATCTATTTCAGTCTGTTCAATTCTATCTATCTATCTCAGTCTGTTTATATCTATCTATCTATCTATCTATCTATCTATTTCAGTCTGTTCTATATCTATCTATCTATCTATCTATCTATCTATCTATTTCAGTCTGTTCATATCTATCTATCTATCTCAGTCTGTTTATATCTATCTATCTATCTATCTATCTATCTATCTATCTATCTATCTATCTTAGTCTGTTTATATCTATCTATCTATCTATCTATCTATCTATTTCTGTGTGTTCATATCTATCTATCTCAGTCTGTTTATATCTATCTATCTATCTATCTATCTATCTATCTATCTATCTATCTATTTCAGTCTGTTCATATCTATCTATCTATCTATCTCAGTCTGTTTATATCTATCTATCTATCTATCTATCTATCTATCTATCTATCCATCTATCTATCTATCTATCTTAGTCTGTTTATATCTATCTATCTATCTATCTATCTATCTATCTATCTATCTATCTATCCCAGTCTGTTCATATCTATCTATCTATCTATCTATCTATCTATCTATCTATCTATCTATCTATCTATCTATCGATTGATTGATTGATCGATTTATCCCAGCCTGCTCATATCTATCTCTTTATCTATCTATTTATTAATTCATTGTAATTTCTCTTCCGCAAGACGGTATATTTCACATTAAATGACAAATTTTAATATGCTGCTAAATTGAGCAACCTAAACGGAAGCTATTGCAAAAGTTACATCGTAATTAAAGAAAACGAAAAAAAAAACGAATGTGGATGTTATTATGAATATCATGTCTAGACGCGTAAATTAGTTTGGCAATCACATAAAATTCGAGTGGCCACTTGAAACTTCGTCTCGATTAAAAGAATTGCCCTAACAAACGTTATCAGAAAATTAGTAGATTCGCTGCAAGAAAGAATGTTAACTTGACTTCTTTTCTTATATAACCGACCTTACTTATTAAAAGACGAGTGGGCCATAATCGTCTTGCAAATAACATGAAATGATCCATCACACAACTATCAAATACTTGAGACATATCGGCCTGAACGCTTCTTCCACTTCTGAAACATCTCTCCAGTATTTAACGCCTGATAATTCATCCGCTTTTCAAACAGTAAATAAATCTTTGAAATTAAGTTCTTTTTTTATCTTAATATATTTCATGACATTAGTTTACGTTCGTCTTCAAGTTTCCTATCTTTTTTTATTTCATCAGTTCCAGACGATATCAAATACCATAAAAATAAGTGTCAACATTAAAAAGGCGATCAGATATTATGGTCGCCAAAGTTTATTCATCTACTGCTACAGCTTTACTTCTTGACTAAATCTCCTTTTAAATATAACATTTTCAAAAAATTCACTTCATCGGGAAAATAAAAAGTGCTATTTCTTAAAGATTTCTTAAAGATTACAACAATGTAAGAATCATTTTTAAATACACCTTTGTGCAAATTGAAATTAATAATGTCTTCCTAGGATCTTTCACATTTTTCCTGATCACGTATACGTCGTCTCTTTGCGTTGTTCTTCTCATCAGATCCATTTTCTTTTGCGTTCTGGACTGATGGATCCAGTTTGTGTTATATACTGCCGCTGTTTTCGATCTCGATGAACAATGATGACGACTGTCTTGAAATATTACGACGAACAATAACACGTATACATGAAAATATAAACTCATGTTTTTATTCTTTGTTGTGTGGAGCCAGAGAGAATCACGCACATACGAAGGAGCCGACATCTTAAGCCCCTTCAGCTGTCGCTTAAATGACGTCAATCATATCTTTGTTGGATATTGCCTTTCAAGCTTTGTGTTTTCTGTCTTTGATGATGATCATATCATTGTCGGCTACTGTGCTCTTTGCCATTGATGTTAATTATACTTTTATCGGCCGCTGTTTGTGTTTTCTGATTTTGATCTCAATCATATTTTTGACGGTTCAAGGCAATTTTTTACACTCCTCACGATGTCATTTTTTAAAATTTTCACATATGAACATTTTGAGTGCATCTCTTATTTACGCACATCACTCCCACCCAATCGGGCGTACGGCCATATCACGTTGAAGACACCGGTTCTCGCTCGATCACTGAAGTTAAGCAACGTTGAGCCTGGTCAGTACTTAGATGGGTGACCGCTTGAGAATACAAGGTGCTGTAAAGCGTTTAGTGACGGATGTGCGCTGTGGTGCAGTGGATATCGGCTCGGAAAGAGAAATTGGTGAGCCGAGTTCGAATTCCAGTTGAATACCCTGCATTCACTTAAGCACTGGTACCCTTGGGAAAGGTATTAATCCGTCCCTTCCATCCAGTTATGGGTTAAATAACAGAGTAGGACTTGGGGACCCTGCCCTTAAAAACAAAATACCAATGAATCTTGATACTCGAAAAGCAAAAAGTATTACTAGACACATAAACTTATATAAAAACAACAATAAATTGTTGAAAGAAAAAAGGTATTACCAGCAATAAATAAATAAAATTTAGTTGGCATAAAATGACCCACCGAGGTTGCTATTCCATAAAACCAACCAACCAACCCAATCGAGGCAATTGTACAAAACATATGCATGTAATAATATGCAAAAAAATTCTTCTTTTTCTTAATTTTAAAAAAAATGTTCAACATCTCTCTCTTTCTCTCTCTCTCTCTCTCTCTCTATATATATATATATATATATATATATATATATATATATATATATCAATCTATCTATCAATCTTTCTGCCTACTATACTGGATCTAAACTTATTTATAAATGGAACTCTCTTTTTTGAAAATTTACACAGTTGTACTATAAGCGTCTGCGAGTGTTCTTAGCTAGATTTTGTGTCGAGGTACCCTCGATAAATATCGAAAATCGATAATAAAAAAAATCGGGTTATAGAAGGAGTAGTCCGATTTTAATCAAATTTGATACACCCATAGACAAAGACATAAGATGTGATATTCAGAAGTTTCAAGGTTGCAGTTCTTACAATAGTGCAGAAAATCGATAATATATATATCAATAAAAGTAAAGATGTGTGTGTGTGTGTGTGTGTGTGTGTGTGTGTGTGTGTGTGTGTGTGTGTGTGTGTGTGTGCCTGTATGTCTGTATTTTTTCAGCCCTTTTATTTTAGTTTTTGCTTCGGGTTTGGCTCTAAGTAGATATAATTGTAGTTCTTAGTCTCAGCTATGATAACATTTACTCAGAGGACTTATTTAGCCTTCAAAACTCTGTTTACGACGAAAAAACTTATTTGATATCGATACCAGGAAATCAAAATTTGACGTACATCCATTCATTTTTCTTTCAGTCTACGGTTTCGCTTTAACTGGAAACAACTATTGGTTTTTAGTCTTTCGTGCCAACGTCCAAAGTGTCTGAGCTCCAGGATCATGGATTAATTTTAAAGCTTTCGTTACACCCGAGCAACGCCGGACTATACTGCTAGTTAATGAATCAAGCTAGAACATGATTTGCATGAAAAACTGTTTTTATTTTTTATTTTTTTCTAATATTGACTTGGTGTGTCGTCCGTCTACACATTCTGAGACGTGTTGTGCACCACAGCGTGGTGTATTGGTTAGCGCTAAAACAATTACTACTGAGCCCAATACACACTAGGTGCTCAATAATTTCGGCCTTATGCCACATCCTAGCTACACCTAGAAAATTACCAATTTGAGATGCGTGATTTCATAACTTATAACCATAAGAAAATTTATTTCGCGCGTATCTTTGTCAACATGCAAGTTTTCAGACTCTTTAAAGATGCAATAATTAAGTTATACCTATAACTGACTTATAGCGACTTTTGCCACGGCGATATCTCCGCCTTTTAACTCATTTTGTTTCTTATTTTCTTTATTTATTCATTTATTCGAGCGCTAACTCAATCCTCAGACTGGCCGTCACATATATATGGCCAGTAAAAATCCCAAAATTCACTTGAAATTAATGATATAAATATTTCCTCTCAGAAATTAAAACACGTATGTCTATAACATCTAACATGGCAAGATTTTTTAATCTAAATAAACATTTATCTGAAGCTCACTAGAACCAATATGAAGCAAAAGTAACACTTTTGTAGATGTATTTTATGTTTATTTTATTTAGTATTATTTCTGATCTACTCTGTTGAAAGTTGAAATAAAAACAAAAATGAAAAGTTTTTAAGTAAATATTAGTTAAAATTATTAATGTTTAATATACCTGTGATTCTATCAAACACACAAAGTTTTATAAAAAGGCAAGAGTAGTACATGGCAAGATTTTTTAATCTAAATGAACATTTATCTGAAGCTCACTAGAACCAATATGAAGCAAAAGTAACGCTTTTGTAGATGTATTTTATGTTTATTTTATTTAGTATTATTTCTGATCTACTCTGTTGAAAGTTGAAATAAAAACAAAAATGAAAAGTTTTTAAGTAAATATTAGTTTAAATTATTAGTGTTTAATATACCTCTGATTCTATCAAACACACAAAGTTTTATAAAAAGGCAAGAGTAGTATATTATTACAGCAAGAGAACTGAGTTGCGCATCATATTATCCATGTGATTAAGACTATAAAACAATTTTTTTAAAATTAAAAACAAACCCAGGTAAAGGACTGATTCGCTTCAGGTATCCTCCGCGTTTTTAGTGTGTTTGTTATCGATTTGCCGTATTGGCCAACTCATTTTTGATACCTTGATAAAAAAAACTTTCAACAACAAAAAAAAAAAAAAAATGGAACGCACATTGTACCTAGTCCTGCGTTCATCTATGAAATGGATAGGTACATCAGTTCTTTTTGCCCCATTAGACGTTGGTCCCACTTGGACATCGTCTCTTACCTAGCTGCCAGGTGATCTATCAGAAACTTCTTCATCTACATAAGTAGACACTGATGTTCCAGCCTTTGGGCAATCATCCTTGAGAGTGGATGAATAATGTTGTACAGCAAAAACGGCCAGCCAGTTAAGTGCCATACGTGATACACGTTTGGGCGATCATGTCTCGAAAGAGACATGACTGACTGGGCAAAGCATTATCCCACAGTAGGTTGCCATTACTGTCTGCAGTAGATTGGTGAAATATATTATTATATTATTAAGTAGTAATTAGTAGGGGATTAGGTTATTATTTCATGACAATAGAAAACCGATCCCCCATTTTGTGCCCAGTAGAAGCTTTAATTCTCTTTCCAACTATTCAGTCAGTCAGTTAAGTGCCATACATGATACACGCTTTGGGCGATCATGTCTCGAAAGAAACATGACTGACTGGGCAAGACATTATCACGCAGAAGATTGCCATTACTTTCTGCGGTAGACTGGTGAATTATATTATTATATTAATAAGTATTAATTAGTGGGGGATTAGATTATTATTTAATGACAATAGAGTACAAATCCCCCACTTTATACCCAGTAAAAGCTTTAATTGTCTTTCCAACTATTCAGTCAATCAGTTAAGTGCCATAGGTTATATACGATCTGGGCGATCATGTCTCGAAAGAAACATGACTGACTGGGCAGAAGATTATCCCGAAGTAGGTTGCCATTGCTTTCTGCGGTAGATTGGTTGCCAGCCAATGCTATAGATCCCAATCTGTCCTGTTATTTAACCCATAAATGGAGGGAAAAAACGGATTAATATCTTTCCAAGGGTATTTGCGCGTAAGTGAATGCAAGGAATACAACTGTAATTCGAATTCGGCTCCTCGATTTCTCGTTCCGAGCCGATATCCACTGCACCGCAACCCAAAATTGTAAGGTCATTTTCAGGTCCAGCACCTTGAAAGTAGCTAAAAAAATATGTTTGGTGTCTCGACACCATTTTAAAAATGTTTGTTTTTTTCTTTTTATTGACCAGTGTTATAGAACTTACAGAAAGTATATTCATCAGTAAAGAAAAAAAGTTCAAGATGCGAGTTATGAATTAGAGATATCAATATCAAGTAGGTGTAGAATTTATAATATATGTTTCAACAGAGGATGATAAATGCGATTCGAACTGTCTGTTGCTAAACAGTTGATTTCTGTCACGTTTCGGTTACACCGTTCGCTCCACTCGTAGGTCTGAAGCTAGCGTCCAGCTTCCAGAAAAAAATAAACAAAGTCGTAACTCAGTACGAATCTCTATACCAGCGCACATCACCACGGTCCCAACGGCACTGACAGCCAATGTCTCAGACCATTTTTTATGGACAAAAACTATTGCCGTAGGCCTCAGAGTCCCCGGCTCGTGCCAATTAGCATAAAATGGAAGAGGTCGAAGAATATACCTTTCTTGGACCAAGCTTGCGAGAGGAGAGGACACAGCTGACGAAACGATGAACTGTCTAGCGTGGGTTTACGCACGCATCCATCACAACACAACAACCCGACAAGCAAAAGATCTTAAACGCTTTGGCTCTGGTAAGTGTGGCCGTTTATCGTCACACATTCGTTAGACGAGCGAAAGAGGCATTCCTAAAGCTAAGCAAGGTGCTGAGAAACCGAAAATAATGTTAAAATCAAATAAAAGAGACTGTTTTGCTATGCGTTATCGATCCTCTTATATCGCAGTTAATGTGGTTCTGCAGAAGGATGCTGGGAATTTTGTAGATGGAGTAAAAAAGCAGCATGGACGTCTTAAAGAAAATAACAATAGGAAGGATCCATCTCCTCGAAATCAAAAGCTGAAATTCCTTGGACGCCTAATGAGGAAGTAGGTTAGAAAAATATCAGCTAAAAGTACGGGATACGGATGAATTCACTTGAGGAGCAAAGGATTGCTTTAAAAAAACGACAACATATGGCGTAGAGATCATAGTGGGTAGGACTTCTTTTTGTGTATTCTGTGATGGCAGCTGAATTTAGTTGGCGAATTTACGTCGTTGTCAAAATCGAGGTCTGATGGCTTACGGAAATAATGACATCATATTTGTTCACAGTAAAACTATTTTTTTTTCTTTTATGAAGGTTAAACTATGACCATCGGTTGTACAATCTTTCTTCCATAAATGTTTTACCGCAGCCGAACACGCGCATTATTCGTCTGTCTGCGATCGTCGATGAAATTATTGTCCATTCAAACTATTTAAGCAACAGTAGTTAAATTTAAATACCTAGGAAGTGCTCTAACAGAAGACGAAAAGTGCGACATTGATATCGGAAGGTGAATTAGCATGGCGAAAAAAGCATTCCAGAAGTTGAGTAAAGTATTAAGAAACAGGACAATTTCACTAGAAACAAAGAGGAGAGTACTGGATTGCTATATGATGTCGGTTCTTCAATATGGCAGTGAATATTTGACAATATCTTCGAAGATGAAGGAAAAACTTGAAGCAGCTGAAGTGTGGTTCTACAGAAGGATGCTGCGGATATCACGGACCAAGCATGTGAACAATGATGAGGTTTTGGAAAGGATGGAAACGAAAAGGAAATTAATACTGAGCATCAGGAAGAGACAGCTAAAGTTCTTGGGACATGCAATGAGGAAGGAGGGCTTGGAGAACCTGATACTAACAGGCCAGACAGAGGGAAAAAGAGACAGAGGAAAGCGGAGGATAACATATTTGAAGGACCTGATCAGGTGGATTACGGAACGAGGGTTGGATGGTGTAACAGGAGAAAGCGTGCTAAGAGCCACCAGGGACAGGCAGACGTGGAAAGCCATGATCGTCTACGTCCTGAAAAGTCAGGCCACATAGAAGAATATATATGCCAACTGTTTATAAGAAATTATAATGTGGATGTAAAATAGGGGATGAGTTCTATATTATAATCAATAAATAAACTGGTCCCTCTTTTTGTGGCCATGCTAGTTTCTATACATTTATATTCTAGATTTATGGGCAAGGCATATAGAAGAAGTTATTGATTATTTCTCCCTAAATTCTACTGTGACTGTCTTCAAAACGTAAGGGGAAATAATTTTGACTACTTGTTGATTTATATTTTCATAACACAAACAAAGAACATAAGTCGCTTTCTCTAACTAAAAAAGTGATATTATAGCGTGTATCTCTTATTTTATTCCGTTTGTAGTAAGGGGTAGCAGTATGCCGTAGCATGGTAACGGAATTTGGTATTGTGGGAAGATAGCCCACTATAATTCATAAAATGATTATAAATTCAAGAAAGGCAATAGAGTATAAAATAACATTTATACATATATACATTTCAATTAATGTTTTACAAAATAAGTAATGCTTGAAATAAAAGTCCAACGGAGGTAAAAGAGTTCATAGAAAATAATGATGAGCTGAAAGAGATAAAAGAATGTTCATTTAGAAGTTGCGGTTTCTAAGGTCAGTAGGTCAGCAAGTTGGTATGTGGAATTTCTTTGAAAAGGTCGGTTAGTACTTTTGAGAATAGGGAAAGGAAAGAGGTCAGAATAGTAGCCGCTCGACTTAGGTCAAGAGGATTAGTTACATTCTTTTCCTCAAGTCCTGACTGTCTGACGAAGCGGTTGTGTCTTCACTTTTTATATCGGTATTTTGGATCAAAACGCAGCTACTTCCGAATTTCATCCTTGTATTTGATTCCAGGCTTCCCATTGGCTGGTAAATAAAATTCGCAAAGTCTCGAAATGGTAATTTGATATTTGATTAATTTTTATTTTTCAAACGGAACATCTGCGCGAAATCACTTGCGCAGAGGTGATTTTTATTCATTAGCTTTCTGGTCGGCATAGAGCCAACAACCGGTTTCTTGCTTAGGTTCGGTCGGTATCACCACAATATAATGTGTTTGTCCGACAAAAAGTGACATAGTGTGTGTGTTTGACGAAAAAAAAGGCGATACAAAGTTATTGCCCAATGAAAAAAGAGATATCCTGTGTTTGTCCAATGAAAAACAGCATATTGTGTTTGGCGAAAAATGTGGCATCGTGTTTTTGTCAACCAAAAAAGCGACATCGTATGGTTGTTCGACGAAAAAACAAAAACGATACAGTGAATTTGTCCAATGAAAATGAGCGGTGCTCTGTGTTTCTCCAACGTTATAGCGTGTTTGACGAAAAAAGTGTCATTGTGTTTTTGTCTTACGAGAAAAGCGACATAGTCTGTTTATTGCCTGTTCCTCAGGACGACAGGTGAGATTATGTAAAACACTAAATTTTTGTATTTTGACACCTGAATACTCTGGGTTTTATTTCAGTGATTCATAATTTTGACACAGCAGATAAAAATCAATTAACAACACTTTTTCAAACCGAAACTCAACATAAATTTATTTGCTTGTATTTTAGTTTTTTGGGGGTTTTTTAATAAAAAAATTAGTGTACCTGAAGCAGACTACGACCACGTTTAATTTCGTTGTTTTCATTTTTTCTTTTGTTTGTTTTTAATTTTTTCAGCGCAGTCCTATTGATTACACACTTAGCTTTACGATTGACAAAAGAATTTGAAAAATTTCAATATTTAAACATTTTCTGGGCGGGATCAGTTTCTCATACAACGTTATAGTAAACCGAGCCTCCATTTTGAAACCAGTCGCCGGTACGACATTACCTCCACTTGCAAATGTGTTCATTATCAAATTTTTTGAACTTTTTTCAGTGCAATATTATCTTTTACACCTTAAACTTTACGAATGACAAAAAAATATGCAAAAATTTCAATATTGAAACAATTTTAGGTGGGGGCAGTTTCTCATACAACCTTAGAGTGGTTTGAAAATGGAGGCTCGTTTTACTATAACGTTGTATGAGAAACTGACCCCCACCAAATTTGTTTAAACATTGTAAATTTTCAAATTTTTTTTTTTTTGATAATCAGAAAGTTTAAGTAACAATCGATAGAACTGCGCTGAAAAAAGTAAAAAGAAAAAAATGAAAAACAAGGAAATTAACATAAACAAAGCGACCCCCAACGCGAGTGGATTGAAAATTGATTTACTTTAACGTTGTATGAGGAACTGACCCCGCCAAATTTGTTTAAATATTGTAATTTTTCAAAAAATATTTTGATAATCGGAAACTTTCAGTCACAATCGATAGGACTGCGCTGAAAAAAAAGTAAGCAAAAATCAAAAACAAGGAAATTAAACGTGGTGTTAGTCTGCTTCAGTTCCACAAAAAACCTTCAAAATATTTCTGTAATTCAAATCTTTGATTCAACCTATAAAACTTTCCCAGAATGTAGATACATGAGTGACTCTCGTGGACAGACAGACACTGAAAAAATTAACATTATTTTCACTGTTTGAACTGTTGTCCTCATCTTTATTACTATGTGTATGACGCTTCGATCGTTGTACGCGCCGGCCTTTTTCAGGTGCTAGGTATTTTGAACCGATCGCTTTATTTCGATCACTGGTGTATATGATTCTCATTCCATGCGCAATGCCACTTCCGGATGCCATGTAGTTATCTCCCTTTAACTCAACTCTCTAATGTATTTGTTCACCACTGCTGTAGCAAGTCACAACTATTTGGGTCAAGTCAATGGAAATAACCAAAGCCTATATCCTGGAAAATGCCTATATCAAGAACAAACTGGGCTATGTGTCCTTAAGCTCATCAGAGAATTAATTTTGGGAACTTATAAACCTGATGTCACAGTAATCATTTTTTACCAATGCTCATATTGCAATATTTGAAGCTAATGGTTTTCTCTAGCACTCCGTATTACTGGTTCCCATATTGCATTCATTTCTCTGTTTGGCCGGCTTAGGGAATTTTTGTGGCCTACGTCATGCATTGATTCCTTAAGTTTACGTAGTTTAAATTTCAATTCCATCCTATAGGTGGTGTTAATCCCTTTTCATCCTCTGTATATGGTCAGCTATACCTGATTTTTCTATCTCACCTCGTGTTACGAACTTGCAATGTTCTTGAAGCCTTACCTTGAAAGAGAGTGACCCGTTTCTCCTTTATATTTCTATAGGAAATATCTTCTCGCAAATTACTCGAATATCGAGCCAGAAAAAGAAAATGCCAAAAATTCAACTCGACGATACAATCTCGCGAACTGCTATCCACCTAACCAGTCAGACCCCAAAACATTTCTTTTCTGCTTCGAGAACAACGACTGCTTTTATCGGCCGATCAATTTTTTCTGTTGGCCGACAACTCAGAGAAGACGCTAAATATTTGCATATATTTTTATAGCGACTCTTGCGACGGACATTTTTTTTTTAAATATTCAGTCTTCAGCATGTTATGCGGAATATGTGCCCCTTTTTTTCTGTTTGGGTCTGTAATTTTCTTTTTCGCCGCATTTTGCGTCGTAGTATTAACGCGACGCGCTGTCGCTCGGTTTGACGAGGTAAGTAGCCGTTTTCTTCGCTGATTTTTCTATCTCCCCTCGTGTCACGACCTTGCAATGTTCTTGCAGGTTTACCTTGAGAGAGCGACCCGTTTCTCCTTTAGATTTCATTTCACAACTACATGGAATGTCGTACACACAGTCCGTAGTCATGTTCTCCTCTATTAGAGTGTAGAACCACTTTTGAAGGTCGTCCTGATGTTATATAGACTACAAATCCTTTGTATTTTATCTGATAAGCTCTTCATATAGGATAGTTGTTATTCTTATGCCCTCTCACTTACACGTTCTTTGGAGCTATTGTCATGTATTCTGGGTAGCTATTACGTTCCAGGGTACTGCTTATACCGAATATTTCCTTTTCATATGTGTCTGGATCGCCACTTATCATTTGCTTAATGTTGCAAGCAGCGGAAGAGCAAATAACTTAGAGAGTTGGGTTAAAGGGTAAAAACTACATGCCATCCGGAAGTGGCATGGTACATAGAATGAGAATTATGTACTCCAATGACTGAGATAAAGGGTTTAGTTCAAAATTACTATATTTAATCTACCGGAAACAGAAATCTCAGTCCACTGCCTATGTCTTAGGATATCGTCGATTTCTTATTTTTAGTACCTGTCAGTTATTGATTGTTTATTTCCATTGACTTCAAGGACACACTGTCCAGTAAAATTATTATAAAACGCCTGAATATACCGAAAGGTAGAAACCTAGGTTGTGGAAATAATTCATTTCCAAATTAGAAATATTCAAAGTTCTGCAATATAAATGTGTACTGGTCTAATTTAATTATGAACAAAAACTATATATATATATATATATATATATATATATATATATATATATATATATATATATATACTAGCAGTATAGCCCGGCGTTGCTCGGATGTAATGAAAGCTTTAAAACTAATCCATGGTCCTGGAGCTCAGACTCTTTGGACGTTGGCACAAAAGACTAAAAAGCAATAGTTGTTTAAAGCGAAACCGTAGACTGAAAGAAAAATTTTGATTTCCTGGTATCGATATCAATAAGTTTTTTTCGTTGTAAACTGAATTTTGAAGGCTAAATAAGTCCTCTGAATAAATGGTATCATGGCTGAGACTAATAACTACAATTATACCTACTTAGAGCCAAACCCGAAGCAAAAACTAAAATTAAAGGACTGAAAAACTGATTTTGATCAGACCCGCTAGGATATCGGGGTATCGATTTTCAATATCGGAGTCAAATAAGTCATCCAAGGATAGAACTGCAACCTTGAAACTTCGGAATATCGTTTCTTATGTCTTTGTCTATGAGTGTATCAAATATGATTAAAATCGGACCATTCCTTCTATAACCCGATTTTTTCGATTATCGATTTCCGATATTTATAGGGGGTACCTCGACACAAAACCTAGCTAAGAACACTCGCAGACACGTATAGTACAACTGTGTAAATTTTCAAGAAAATCAGTTTAGCCGTTTCGGAGTCTGTAACGGATACACACACACACACATACACACACACACACACACACACACACACACAGACAAAGTCCCATTTATAAATGAGCTTTGATATAAATATATGCAGGTTTTATTGAAAGTGGCAGACGTTATTATTACGATTTTTTCTTTCAGAACACAAATTATAAAGCAATTGTCCAAATGTTTCGTTTTTTTTTTGTTTTGTTTTCGTTCACTTTCGGCTTTACTTTTAGCAATTATCAAGGGTGAATTTTATTTTACGTGTAACTGAATATGTGTAGAGTTTATGTATGTAAAAAAAAAAGAAAAATCTTACACTTAAAAATATCGATGATGAACACGATAACAACTTGCTTACCGTGTTCAGGATATAACACACACATGACTCTACGTACATACACTCTACAAATATACAGTTCCACGTAAATAAAATTCAACCTTGACGATATCTAAAAGTACAGCTGAAAGCGCTCGGAAGGACAAAACATTTGCACAATTCCTGTGTAAATTGTGTTTTGAAAAGAAAAAAATCATGAAAACCCATAAAAAGCATATAAAAGAACTTAACGATAATACCTTGTCTGCCATTTTCAATGAAACCTTCATAAAACAGTGATTATTGGCCAAATATATATATATAGTCAATCGCAGACAGATCTGTTTCGCTGTATCACAGCTCATCAGTACGGTTAGACAGCCGATTGCTTTTTACCCAGGATTGAAACCCGACCGAATTGACGTCAGTCCACGATTCTACCTCTGAGCTATGGGCGCTCGGGAGAAGAAGGCAGACATTTTAGCGTGTAGTAGTAGTAGTAGTAGTAGCTGCATGACACTCCACAGTTCGTAGCATTTACTTTTTTTAATTGGCCGATACGTAGTAGAGCAATATTTATTTGTAGTAATATTCTTATTGGAGTTTAACGCAAAAATATTTTTCAGGGATCACCTGGTGAGGTGCAACGAACAACGGCAGCTCTTATTTAGCGAAAAATGCTTGTATTATAAACACCAATAATAAGAATATTGTTTTATATATATATATATATATATATATATATATATATATATATATGACAAAAAAGTGGAAAGAACACGTAGATTAAAACCCACTGTTCATTTACTTTTATAAAGAGTGCTCGTTACAGCTTAATATTGTAATTTTGTTATTACAATGGTTTATAAAAGTATAATATCACTACACAAAAATTGTCATATTTCAGAACAAAACTGTTCCTCTTCAGGTGATATATTAAAATAAATGATGAAAAAGATTTATTTTGAAAATATAAGATGAATTCATGGTTATTTAGAAAATTAGGGAGTGGTAGTTGGAGGAAAAACTTTAGGTGTGTCAAAATTGTTCAATCAAAATTGAGAATTATGTAACCATGGAGATTTAAATATTTGGGTTATGAAAGGGGGTAGGATGGCTTAGATCTAGACATGTCACTTTTTAATTTTGTCTTGGTTAGATACATAGTGGGACCTTAGAGTTTTTAAATGGATAGACAATAATTTTTAACAGGAGGTTGGATTTTAGGGGTTTTTTTTATTGAACAATAAATTTTTTTTTACTACTATCTATGGTAAAAAGGGGCTGGGATGTTTAGGTCAGAATTAGGATTAAATAATTATAGTATACTTAGTTATATTGTATTAAGAACAACAATTAAGTATTGTGAGGGTCATTTATTTTAGTAAAATAATTTTCATTTTTTTAATTATGTTGGAGTATAAGACATAAATGAAACATTGTAATTAATTAGATTTTAAAGAAAATTATTTTGTCTGAGTAAGGTACGTAGTAGGACCATACAATACTTAAATAGGTAAGTAATTTTTAACAGCAAGTGAGATTTTTTTTCATATTACTTCATGAGTAAAAGGGCTGAAATATTTATGTTATAATTATGAGATAGATAGATAGATAGATAGATAGATAGATAGATAGATAGATAGATAGATAGATAGAAACTTATTTATAAATGGAACATTGTCTGTGTGTCTGTGTGCGTGTCTGTGTGAGTGTCCGTTACCTATAGACTCCGAAACGGCTGA